>JAAEAF010000867.1:0-323915 GCA_011037195.1 Triatoma infestans
CGCTCATTGGCCACTGTTCTCTCGGAGAGAAAAAACGAATTTTCTCCTACTAAAAATATAACTGCAGTCGATAATTCTAAAATAATCACTACAAGTTGGAAGTCAAGATTAAATGAATTTTTAGAGTTCAGAATTTATGCACTATTTGGAGAAATCATTTAATGATTTTTTTTCCAGATCCATCACTGTCAACGAAGGTAAAGAAACTATTAATTTTTACGGTCCATAGCTAATAGTAATGGTAGACAAGCTACTGAAAAAATAAAACTAAAAGATAATTTCACTCATAAAACTCAACAGCCAATTAGATTACATCTTTGCCAAAGTTTATTTTCAATCAACGACGATAATACAATTCCGTGTTGTATTCCCGGTTTAATACTGAAATCCATCAGCTGGTACAGTGAAAAGGAGAGGTTTTATTAGTGTTAACCAAAACCTTCCTTATACAAATGACGATACTACTATATATCTCCTGAGATTTAATTTATGGTTATATTGTTTTTTTAAAATGTTGGAACAAATATTTAAATTAACAAGTTATCCAAATTTTCTTAAACTTGGTATTTTTACTAAAGTTATAACAACATTCACTAAAATTACTCAAGAATCACCAGTGAAAATTCAATTTCGCAAATTTGAGATGATCGCCTTAATGTTCCCTTTATAGCTAGTAGGAGAAAGTAAAAAAAAAAAAATTAAAAACAAACGAAGAAATGTAGGTAAAAGATTGTGAATGTTTGAATGGGGAAGGTTACATTCAAATGGTTCTAGTATATTGGAGTTTAGTAATATTATATAATTTTTTATGATTTTTTTTGTGACTATATGGAACCAACACAAATCGCCGCTGGAATACACAGTTAAGTGGTCGGGATTATTCACGTAGTAGATAGATTGGTGGGGGTTCCGTTTTTAAATTCAAATGTATTTGTACATGATCACAGGCCTGCTGCAGCGTTTCATATTTTCTATTTCAAAATACAATAATTATTTTTACCGGACTTATTTTGAATATGGAGTTTCATTTAACTGCTAAATTCGTTTAAGAGTTACACTGGAGGAGTAGGTAATTAGGAATGCCATACCTCACATCAGACCGAACTCCTGCTGGCATTATTATTATTATTATGACGACCCTGATTTACCGTTTTTTTTGTCTCATAACTTATTGAATGAACTTCGTATATATGGACAAGAGTTGAAAGTTAAAATTTTTTCTACAAGTTTATGGGGAAGAAAAAAGTGATATTGCTCATAAGAGGATAAAAAAAGTTACCAACAATTTAAAGAGGAAACAGACCAGAAAGATGAGTCATTTGTAATGTATAGAGGAACTTAGATACAGCTCAGTAAGATAAAAGAACCTATTCTTTCAAAGATATTGTCTTAAATTACTTCTACATCAACAATTAAATTCTGTTAAAAGGTATTTATAAATAAATAATTTATTTCTTTGCCCATTTCGAAGTTTTTTTCTCCAATTTCATTTTTTCGAAGATCATTGTAGAAATGTACATTTTTTGATATCTGGCACTAAAAACCGATCCTGACGATTTTTTTTTTGCAATAAAACACACAACTCAATTTGTGTGTGTGTAAACAAAACATCTCGAAAACGAAAAAGCACAGAAGCTCTCAATATTGAAATTCCATTTACTAAACACCATCGTATCTAGCAAGGTCAAAGGTTTAAGGTCAAATTCCGTCAACAGCAAAGATGAATTTATTAAAAGGTTTATTTGGGGGGGGGGGGGGAGCGATGCCACGTTTAGCTTTCCTCTAAATGGGTCACAAGGGCAATGAGAACTTCTATCACCTATAAAATATTAATGTACAATAAAAGACTTTAGAATTCCAAGTATGAAGAATAAAGGGTTTACGAGTTTACACAATATAATTTGTTGGAGTTTTTCGTAATTTTCTTGAAAACAATTTAATCTAGATTCTTTAAACTTGGCACATGTAAAGACGGATCACTTTTATTTATAACCTTTAGAATTTATTTTGGTTATAACGTTATAAGCTTTTGAATTTATTCTGAAGGAATTCTATGACGATGATTTCTCGTATTCCTGAAGATTGATTGAGAAGATGATTGCTGGACTATAATGTCATCACATCACATACAAATTCCTGCCTAATACCCACATGCACTGCCCATCATCACCCAGATTTAATTTTAAGCTGTATTAAATGTTACAAAAAAATATTCCAATAGAATATTTTTTTAATAAGAAATATTTTTTAATAGAATATAACTTAATAAGAGAAAGTCATGTGGGTGTTTTTTTCTTACCAGCGATAATTACATCCGTAGTATTAAAGTTTTCTTTAAAATTCCTTGCGAAGATTTCAATTAAGAGATGAGAAGAACAAAGACTAATGGAAATAAGATAATGATTTAGTCTAGACTCTAGAGATGGTGCTGCATTCTGATGGAAGTTATTATGTACTAACTTTTAATTACATTTTTTACTGTCTCCTAGGTAGTCCTGATAGAGGAGGATGTAATGCGTTCGTGCCAAATTTTCTAAATTGAGTTTTCACCGGAAATTCATTTTTTTTTTTAAGCGGGGGGCCAATGCACTGCGACCTTTCCGGTCTATTGTGCTATGCCACCTGGGTGCCGCAGGCTTGCCCACAGCACCCGAACAGATGTCCCAGCTGAACATCTGTTCTACAAATCCTCTATCAGTCTGAGATCCCAGTATCCTCCAGTATATCCTCTCCTCCACCTGGTAGCTATCCAAGTTCTTGAACCCTCTCTGAGTGTCAGCCTCGCAATCTGTTAGGAGATGTAATGGAGTTTCCTCCAGCTTCTCACAGAATCTGCATGAGCTATCACTTTCCAAACCCAGTTTCACCAGGTGTCCTCTAAGTCGGCAATGTCCGAGGAAACCCGTAAGAACGCAGAGCTTGTTCTTGCTCAATCCAATGCAGGCCTCCGATCTCCGTCGGTTATAATTTCCCAAGCAGATCATGGCCTGTCGCAAACCGGGGAGGGACTACCAGAGTTGAGATCTCCTTGTTGTCTCCTCTTCCTTCCTAAGTTCCTCCAACAGAAACTGGTCGCTAACCCCACAAAAAGGTTCCGGCCCTAGAAGCGGGATCGTAGCGCCTACCTTGGCCAGAGCGTCGGCCATCTCATTCCCTTCAATGCCAACATGCCCCGGCACCCACCAAAGCACAACTTTGTTCCTCCGCCTAGGTTATTAAGTTTATCTAGGCATTCCCAGACCATTTTAGAGTTGATAACTGATGCACTCAATGCGGGATCCCGTCAGTACGGGAAAAATGTTTTTTGCGAATGGACTGTATATGTGCGTGTGTGTGTGTTTGTGTAGACAAAATATACAGGAAGCCTAAACTTGGTAATTCAGTTTAGATACTACCTATCACCGTATCTGACAGCTAGGTTTTAGCCAAAATCCACCAATCAGAAATGCTACTTTGCTGATTGTTTTTTTTCTTCAGTTTTTCGCGGTTTTCTCGATTATGGCACCAACAAGTTTCTTTAAATTTCTTATACTATTTACTCAAATGAATCCCTAGCACTTTTATTTGAAATATTTGCCCGGGAAAATTGATTGTTTTTGAGGGATCTGGGAAGTTATGCTTTTCTCTAAAGTACCACTTTCTTCAGTTTAATATACGGGTTTTCCACATATATAATATTAATAATATACATTGGTGCCAATGACAGAATTCCCAATTTTAAGAAAAATGTTAAATTTCAAATGTTACATGTGGCTGGTTCAATGATATTGGCGCTTTGTCGTGGACTATATAATCACTTATACTAGCTGCCCAAATAGAACTTTTCCACCTCATTTTACCTCTATATTTATGTTAGGATAAATAAGTACAATTTGAAGTTTAATGAAAATTTGGCATTTAATATACAATAAATTGTATTTAACAAAACCAAGAGACCTATTTATGTTTTACACCAGATTTTTTTTTTCGAATTCATAGGATGTCAAAACATTCAATCATTTCCGATTGAAAGCTCGATTTCAAAAATTTGACTTTGTTGTAGACCTTCTGACAGTAGTAAGAGATAGTAAAAAAAAACTATTATTATGTTCTAGTATGTCCTCGTGAACTAAATAATAATAAGAAACTAATAATAATAAAAGAAGTAGGTATACCAACTCACTGTAAACCAAGAAGTCACTAAAAAGAGAAAGTTCCCCCCAACACTGTTTACAGTTCAACTTACTCCTCTCTCTGTATTCCAGAACGTATTACCGTCCGGACTAGGTAAAACGGTTATATCTTATGAATTCATTTTTTGTTGTTGGCTTTTTTTTTTTTTTTTATTTCTATTTATCCATCTGTTTCGCTCTAATTCATCTTACAGAATGGTTCAAGGTTATTTAGGAAAAGTATAAATTATGTTAATAATTTATCTATGTAGCCCACAATCTTCAAGTTTATAAATATTTCTAAGTGATAACAAATGATGATATGGGAATTATTATTTATATTAAAAAAATTGTAATAATTTATACATTTTCATCAAGTTGAAAAAAAAAATTGAAAATTAAATTTTCATTTAATATTTATCTGTCCTGAATATATATTATATAATTTGATAGAACAGTAATTTTTACTAAAAGAACAGGTCAAAGAGTGAAATCCTAACGACCCAGAGCTGTCTCAAGGCCTCTTAAAACAAGAAAACAAAAAAAAATCTGGTGTGCTACACTTACATACGACTCTCTCTATTAAGAAACTTTCTTCAAAATTGCAACTTTACAATGTTTAATTGCGTTGGCTATAAAAAAATGGTGGCGGGGATTTTATTCGTACTCCTGAGCGGCCTTATGTGGAGCGCTCTATGTCAAAAACCAAGAAAGCTTAGGCAAACTTAAATTTAAACTAACTGACAAACTATAAAGTAGCACACTTCCTGTTAACCGATTTTCTTTAAATTTGGAATTCCACCAATGCTTGTAATGTGTATTAATATTATATCGATGCTAGAACCAGATATACTACACTGAAGTGGTACTTTAGAGGAATTCTTGTGTGATGGAAGCACGAAGCAGGAGAATTAAATATTTTAAAAATATCAGTTAGAAGAAATTTGTACATTGGCTGGCAAAAAAGTGTATAAGGAACATTTAGCGAAAAACAAAGCACTTGGCCAACTAACTCTATTGTAATTCATCCCCTTTGGAATGCGACGATTTAGTACAAATATCAGGCCAAAAATATTCACGCAGATATACAGTCAGTCTATATTCAGTCAGGAAGTATTCTGCTCTGTCACTCTCTTCTTTTTTTATTTATCCTAGTCTTATATTTAGTTTAGCTCGTTTTAAACATCAATGTCTAGTCATTAAATTAGTTGCCTTTAATCATAGTTAAATTTCTAACACCTTACTCACCTGAATTCTTCTCATACTTCTTAAATAATTATGCTCATGCCAAGCCACTATCAAACAATCTACAAACATCCAACATCTACCGGTTACACAACACTTGGCTCGATGATTCCCCGCCACCAGAACCCAGAATCCATTTGATGGATGTACCCAAACGGAGTATGAAGTTTGAACTTCTTGCTCGATTTGTGTTTTTGTTTTTGAAATACTTTGTTCACACTAACCTATACAAACATATTTTCGATGGAAATTCAATTTCGGAAAACTTGAAATACTATAATACACCAAACACCCGGTAATAAAAGCAAACATGAATGAATGACGTGTCAGTCATATTATTTATTATCTACTATAAAACACCACAGTAAGAATGTTTTGATGACTGTATTTCTTTTGATGACCGCAATGAGCTTGGTGGGCTGTACAGCCAAACTTCCCACATTATTTTTGATGATTACTTTTTTAATTTACTGAAATAAATCTTAGGAATATTTTTCACTTATTTATTATTTTGAGAAAATAGTTAACAAATGACCTGAATTGTGTTGTCCATGTCCTACACATATAAAGAAAGGACACCAAAGTGGGACACCATTATTTCTATTATTATACTTTCTCCTACCAAATAAAGATTTAATAAGAATTTCCAAGATGTAGACTTTGTGATTGGACGTGAATTCCGCTATCTGCAGTCCTGTAGTAGGCGGCGTCTTTTTGCAAATATGGAGTAATTCTTAGAAGATTAAAAAAAGAATGAAGAAGAAACCAGTAAAGTAGGGTCATTCACCGATGGGGTATTACTATTTAAGTAATTGTGTGGGATGTGCTTTTTGTAATAATTTTATTTTATTTTTTGTGTCTTTAACTTAAGATCCAGCACTTTAATATTGATATTTAAGAAAAGCTGCAGATACCGTTACACAATAAATTATTCTATTAAAAATCAAATTGGAAAACTGTTGTTTTTTTTGTTTAATAAACAATTTTAAACGTAATTCTTTTTACTATGATCATTAGATTAATACACAGATCTCTTCAAACTTCAACTCAGATGTTGGGGTTCATACTAGTTGGGTATTAGGGTTTGAGCTTTCCTCAATATACATATAACTATCTTGCAGCGGCAGCGGCTCAATATACATAAGCTGGCAGCGGCCGGCTTGTTGCATGCAGTTACTTGGGGAGTAGCGACCCAACGGGTTATCAAAGCTCAATAACTCCATGCACTTCGTCAGAACAGTACACAATACACTTAAACTACATACACTCTACACTTTACAGACAAGGACAAACACAGTACACAAACTAGGGTCTTCGTCCTTAGTTAAATAGCGAAAGCCAAGCGAGAAGGAAGGGATTAGCTCAGTGGTAGCGCGCCGGACTTATTAGGTTTCTGGGAGGTGAAGTAAACGAACTAAACGAAACTAAATGATCAACATCAGCCACGCGACGCTGAATGGCTGAATAACGAAGTTATGGCGCAGTGGGGGGGAGGGGATTAGGTTTCTGGGTTTTTGGATTTTTTTTTAATGGGTCCATCAATTGGAATGTTTATTGAACAGATACAAAACCTATCACTTTTATTACACAGATTTTTCGTGAATAAGTTTGATTTTTGTGGAGTTCTAGGGGGGCCGGGAGTTAGGATTTTAGGGAAGGGATTAGTTTAGTGGTTAGCGCATTGGACTCACATGCGGAGGTCTCGGGTTCGAATCCAGTATTCTGCCCATAAATTTTCTCTTCCTTGGAGCCTCTACAACTCACTGTCCGGTGATGAGCAGTGTTGTCTGTAGCTAGAGAACACTGCTTGGAGGCCGGCTGTGCATTGGAGAAAGCTCCGGGAGGCACAATAGATCTTTCAGGTCGCAGTGCAATAATCCCTTACAACAATCTACATGGCAGCGGCCAAAAATACTTAATGGTAAGTTGGAATACTAAGCCAAACTTCATAGATAACCAAAATAAATTCGTTAAAAAAATAAAAATGTTCCAAATAAAAGTGTTATGCTACTATGTGGGCAGTTACCGTGCCATGTTTAAAAAAAATTGTTCGACTTTTTTTAAGGAAATTGTAAAAAACAGGAAAAACAATTAGCAAACTTGCATTTACATTGGTGATTACTAAACAGAATTTATAATTTTGATAAAGATAGTGATTATTATTTTCTCTTACTCCTTGATAGGAGGAAGTATTTGTGATCGCGTCAAATTTTGCGAAACCGAGTTTTCCCAGGAAATCGATGTTCTTGAAAAAATGGCCACTGTTTGCGAACAAAATATCTCAAAAACGAAAAATCGCGAATCATTCGGTCAAAATCCGCCGACGATTTTCTCGAAAATGGTTCCACGATTTTCTTATACACTTCGTAACCTATTTACCCATACAAGTACATATCACTTTATTTGCAACATTGAGGGTTCTGGGAGAACAATAACATTAAAAGCTTCCCTCCAAATACAATATAATTGTTCTAACACTATTCTGAGCATTGCTTGAATTCCAAATTTGAACAAAATGGATTAACCGGAAGTGCGGGTTTACAGATAAGTTTTTTTTTTGAAATTTTCCTGAAAATGAACTAATAATAATTTCCTCTAAACTTTGATTGCTAACTGATATAACCTATCACTTTTATTTGAAACATTTGTTCAAAATAAAAATAAAAAATCTTGTGTGTAACACTCTCACAGCTTTCTCTTACTGCAGTTTACACAATTGTAATTGACAAATTTTATAGTTAATATACCAATTCTAATGAAATTCGTCACTGTTTTTATGGAGAAAATCGCAGAAACTGAAAAATTTATTCAGTAAAAACGCACTTCCTAATTTTCTTGGGACTTGGAATTTTGGCAATCCTATTTATTCCTAATTAATTTTGTTTACATGGTGGAATTGTATAATCAACTAAGATAGCACACTTCAGAGGAAAACATAACCTACCCCTGCCCCAAAAGCCTGCTTAAATGACATTACCCTGAGAAATGTTTCAAATAACAGTTTTAGCTCTTTATAAGTGTAGTACCCATTTTCTTATTTTAAAGAAGCTCTTTGGAGCCATTTTAGAGAAAATAGCAGAAAACTGAAAAATATTTTTCAGTAAAAACGCACTTCCGGTCATCCAATTTTCTTCAAACTCGGAATTTCAACATGTTGAATGAACCGAAATAGCATTTTAGAGAAAATCTAACCCCCACCCTCACACAAAACCTCTCTTAAATGAATTTTTCCGGAGAAACGTTTCAAATAAAAGTTGTAGCTCTTTAGGTGTGTAGATAATATAATACTTTTAATGTGAATCGTTGGAACGTTTTCCGTGAAAATCGCAAATAAATTGGTAAAATGGATTCAGTGCATCCGGTTGAGGAATTTTGACAGATACTTCCTGTTGGATTCCATGGTGATACAACTAAACGAAATGTCAAGTTTGAACTGCGATTTTCCCTTTTTTTGCGTTATGTTGTTCACATAGATTTATATATATATATATATATCCACAAGAAGAAAGAGAGATCACTTTCTTTAAAAAAACACTTTTTCGACCTCAGGAGACCTTAAAACGTATATTTCCGGTGAAAACTCTTACAGGAACAAGAGAGAGTAAAAATACATAACGATTGCATTAACTACTTCCTTATTTACAATATGCGAGAATATAATAACTGCATAATACCACTATTAATATGAGACATAAAGTGGTATGACTAAAGTGTTTACTGGAAACAGTAACACTTATTCTAGGAACTTGGTTTTATTTCCATCTAACTGTTTTATCATTAATGATAAGTAGACCTTGTAAAAGTAAGACGTTTGTAATGATCAGTGAACAAAACTGGATTGTACAACTATTTATAGGTTAGGTTTGTTTACACTATTATTTTCCTTTTGTTAAAAAAATCTGTAGTTATTATTAAATCTTTGGGCCAAACAACGTTAATAAATGAAGCTGTACATTAGAACAAACAATTGATTATTATTGTTAAGGTGCATCTTATTTATTGAATAGTGTCAAATTTCTTATTTACCGGATTAAAAACCCGCATATAAATTCATACGTAGCTTTACTAGTGGTAACAGGAAGTAGTATTGCGAGCGTGTCAAATTTTCGAAATTGACTTATCACCGGAAATATTTGTTTTGATGTTCTCTGAGTACGAACACATTCACCCACAGTTTTAGAGAGATATAATTGACAAATTTGCTTCAAATTTATGATTTTTACTAAATATTACTTGAGAGAATATTAACTTAATAAAATTACTTTGGTAAGGAAAGCATAGCCTCCCCCCTCCCCCACACAAACTTCATTAAACGAACTCTCTCGGAACAAAAGTGATAGGTCCTCTACACACGTGTGACAAATTTAATCTCCGTCGGTGTTTTTATGGTGAAAGTTGCAAAAAAAAAAAAAAAAATTGGAAAAACGAAAGTAAAATCGCAATTCCGATCAACCGAATTTCGTTCTAATTCGCAATTTCGATAACTTATTTAATTCTTATTATAAACTAAATTAGCAATTTAGGGGAAAAACTAAATTAACCTCCCCCCCAGACATCTTAATGAATTTTCCCGGAGAAATGTTTCAGTACATCCGGTTGAGAAATTTTGACATAATATAACAACTTCCTGTCATATCTCACGGTGGTACGTAAACGAAATGTCAAGTTCGAATTTTATGCGATTTTCCTTTTTGCACCAAGCTGTTCACATACATATACACACGCGCACACATTCCCCCACAGAGATCCTTTTCTGTCAAAATATGTATTTCCGGTAAAACTCGATATTGAAACTCGAATTTAATACAATCGCAATAGTTTCCTCTTACAGCAGTAAGAGAAAGTAAAAATGGTAGAAAAAGGTAGAAAGCAATGTGTAAAAATCTTTTATTCATGGATAAAATGTGTTACAAAATATGTTGTAAATTGGATGTTGAGGTTCGGGTCATACAAAAGAACTCTTTTTAAATTTCTACCCACGTTTCGGCAAATTTATTGCCTTCTTCAGGGTAAAAATTGGTGATGGTATGTCACAGGTTTAAACTACAGTTTCTAAATAATTCTAACTGAAAATTTTTACCCTGAAGAAGGCAATAGATTTGCCGAAATGTCGGTAGAAATTTAAAAAGAGTTCTTTTGTATGACTGAACCTCAACACCCAATTTACAACGTTGAATACAGCGGTCATAACGAACACCAAAAACATTTAATTTAATATTAATACTTTATTGTTTTTTTAAATAATACAAATTATAAGCAAGGAATTAGCCTCCTTGGAATAGTCTAAATGTTTCTGCAATATAAATTATATAGTGCTATTTAGGACAAAATCAACATCCATGGTAAGCAAATGATTTCCTAATGTGGCAAGTAAACCATATTTGCTGTGTACCATAATTACATGGACACAAATTTTATTTCGAACGCCCTTTGTTTTTTCTTCACAAAACATCAAGAAATTAAATAAAATGGTTTCTCTAAGGAAGAGAGAGAGTTCATTTGCCATTCATCTTGGAGTTGTTTATTTAGAATATTAGAGATAGTGTAAGAAGGTTCGGTCATTACCAAGGTCACCTTCAATTCTTGAGTTCATTCCGCCATTCTGGATTTTTGCTTTTACATAATAAAGCAGGTGATTTTTTTTTTTAAATTTGTTCATAAATTTAAAACAAATGTATATAGTAATTTAATATCTTAATTCCATTGCCTGGATTCTACTTTTTATCTTTTAATCAAGAGGAATGAAAATAATAAACTATTGAAATGTATATAAATAGTTGAAGATACCTCATTCCGCCTAAAACAGCTTCATGCGTCATGGTTAATCTGCTGAAATTATTTGATGGAAATTTAGTAAGAATATTTCCCAATAGAAATCCCTAATTCCTAAACCAGAAATATATGTTTTGAGGTCCGCCAAATACGAAAAAAAAAATGTTTTTAAGGAATGTATGTGTATATATTTAATAGAATATCTCATATATAAAAAGCCGGCAGGATACTCAAACTCTGTATTCCGTTTAGATACTATTACAGCAACAGACACGAATTTCACGTAATTTCAGAAATTTAACATGTGTGCAAGGGATACTACTGCTTACAGCAATAAGAGAGTGAAAAAAAAAAACTAAAAAATTAATTCTCTTTCTCTTCTCTCTTTATATAAAAAATAAAAAGCATAAATGATAATTTATTTAAAACAAAAATATAATGTTTATTATCATTTCTTAATGCTTTCCAGCATATTGTTGTGACATGATTAACTGAAAAGTAGGTAGTCATTAAATAATGTGTATGTATTGTAAACTAGATGTAAATTGTAGTTTATAACTGTAAAAGGCAGTATATTCCTTCATGGTTGATCCGGCTGACATATGACGTAATAGGTGTAATTTTTTCATCTAACCGTCCCTTCCAAAAAAAAAAATAATGGTATCAAACACTATACGACTTTCTCTTTCTCCAGTAAGCACCTTAAATTGAAATGTAGTAACCGATTTAGAGGTAAGTTTTATGTTACTTTTCCCAAAAAATCAAATTTCCCCGGATACATGTTTCTAATAAAAGTGATGAGTATTTATGTATGTAGATAGTATACTAAAGTCAATGAAAATCATTGGAGCCATTTTCGAGAAAATTGCGAAACACTGAAGACAAAAATTTTCAATAAATTGGCGCTTCCGGTTGATGGATTTTGCCGGAAACTTGGATGTCAGATGCGATGTTAGTATCTAGACGGAATATCAAGTATGAGAGCTTCCTGCGGGCTTTTCTTTATCTGTTTTCGAGATATTTCGTTCAAATTCTTCCTCGCTCTCTCTCTTTCTCTCTCTACTCTCTCTGAGTTCACGCATAAATTCTCTTCAAAGTTTTAACATTTTTAACTTATTTTACTTTCTCAAACTGCTGTATGTATGTGAACAGTATAGCTAAGAAATGAAAAATCGCAGAAAGTTCAAACTTCATATTCCGTTTAGGTATCACCATGAAATTCGACAAGAAATGATGTTTTAAAATTCCACAACCGGAAATACCACTTTACTGAATTTTTTTTTTGCAATTTTCTCAAAAATGGCTCCAACGATTTTCATCAAACTGGGTAAGTGAATTACACAAACAAACAGCTATAACTTTTATTTGAAACTTTTCTCCAGGAAAATTCATTTACTGGGACTTTTGGGTGAGGGGTGGGGCTGTTTTTCACAAAAAAGTCGCTTTATTAAGTTTAGATTCTCCAGTTGGTATAAAACTGAAGATAAGTAAATACTTAGTAAAAATTATTAGTAAAAGAAAATTGGTTCAATTCAGAAAGAGGGGGGGAGACTTCAAAAACTCATTTTTCGAATGAATATTGACGAGTGATAAACACTAAACTTTCTCTCGCAGCGGACAAATAAAATTAGACAAAAAAAAATCAGAAACAGAAATAAAAAGAATAAAACTCAAAAGTTCGTAAACATACAATATTCAGAAGAGAGAACACAATAGTTGATATTAAAATTAATCACACAATTCACATGAAAGTATAAACAATCAATTAATTCACCACTATCAATCCGACAGTTAATTGTTTTTATATAATTAAATAAAGTTTGAGGGTGTCACGCAATTTATAAACAATGACTTAACTGTACTCACAAGTCCAAGGGTGTAATTAAAATTTAATTAATTTTCCACATTTTTTTTTTTTTACTTTCACTTTTGCTGTAAAAATTAAAGGAAGCTGGATGATATTCCGTTTAGATGTCACCGTCGCATTCGGCATGAAGATTTCGGTCAAAAATCTGCCAACTGAAAGTGCATCTTTCGTGACTAAATGGGTTTTCTAAATCGGTTTTCGCGATCTTAATACTTCCTCTAACTCCTCCCTTTACTGCTAAGTAAGAGGAAGAATTGCGATAGCGTCAAATTTTCGAAATTAGGTTCTCTCCGACAATGCATGCTTTCAAGTTCTCTAAGATAAGCTTTGGCAGCTAGGGAGAACTGATCTAACCAAAAAAGGGCGCACCAGAAACACTGAACCAACTGCATATAACATTTGAAATTTAATGCCACGAATTATTCCGCACAACTATTCTAAATAATAAAAAAAAAAAAATCTGTATGAAACACTCATACAACTTTCTCTTTGAACGTTCATGAAATTGAATTCATTATTTGAGAAAGGAAATGAATGATCCGAAATGATGGAATTCCGTTTAGGTACTACCGCATCTGACGGTGCTACGAAGATTCCGCCAAAATTCATCAACAGAAGCGCGACTTATTGAATGGCATTTTCAGTTTTTCGCCAACGGCTCCAAATGATATTCTTTATACTTCCTATACTATCTACAGTTTATTCCAACCACTTTTGTTTGAAACATTTTTTCGGGGGGAAATTGATTTTATGAAAGGGTCAATCTTCAAAGCTCTTGTCCAAAACTCGAGGGGGAGGGGTTAAGTTGTTCGCACCTGAGATTGTTCTCACCTGCCCTCTGGCTATCCAACTAATGAACAACATCAGCTGCCTGCTCAGTCTAAAATTTGGCTAAGCCGATTTCATGACGCAGGAAAAAAAGAAGATTTTATGAGGGTCCTGGAGGAAGAGTGATATTAAGCTTGCCACTAAGGTATCATGTGAATATAAAATGCGGTTCTACTACCTATATAATGTTAATGAGAATTAAATGTGTTGCCAAAAATTTGAGCAATCTGTCCTGCCCATGCGACTACAGTGATCGACCTGGCTACCAGCCAGATTTGTTGTTAAGCAACAATCTCTACAACGATTTATTATAAAAAAAGAATGCGAATTTGCTCTTTAAATAAGTTTCACAAGAGACTAAAAATCAATAGTTTAATGAGAGGTTCTTAAGTTGTTTGGGAGGGCGGATATCGTGCTTATTATAAGATTAAAAATAGATTATTCCAGGTGGGCCATGTGGGTTCTTAGTTGGAGAAAAGTGACATGCCAAAGAGGTTCTTAGATGGTGAAATCGGTTATCTGTTGGGAAGAGGGGAGACCGAAATTGAGATGGATGGACGGTGTGTGATGCGAGAATCTTATTGGCCTCCCGCAATTGGTGCTCAGCCGCAATATGGAAGAGGCTCGTTGAGCCAGGCTAGGACAAGTTTGATAGACGAATCCCTTAAATGACAAACGAAAGTCTTAACGCAGCTTTATAAGTCTATAAGCACTAGATAGTCTTCAACAAGTGAACCAGCAAGATTTCTCTGACCAACATAGTATAGAGAAGTTACCAACAGCGTGTCTCAGTAACATGGCCGTTATTTATAAATCACTACCATTTGCCGATGGGATTGATTCAGCTTTAAAGAAACCAAATTTACTACACAATGAATTAGGGAGTTCAGAAGGCGTTGAACGTCAGTTCTCCCTCAAGAGGACCATCTCATTATAGTTCCAACCGATATAAAATCCAGGCCAATTAAATATTTTCAGACGTTTCTTCTCAACACCACTTTCTTCTCTCAATACAGTTCTCAGAAAATTCCTTCATCATTTAGAGAGAGATATTGTGCACAATATATATATATAGTAAAGTAAAATACAATATAAGACTGGATGAAGGTGTGTGAAGAAATATGATCTGGTAGACACGTCCGAGACAATCTCCTCCCTAACTCTACAGTATCGTCTGTCACAATACACACAATGGTCTTTCATTCGTCACGCGCATGCGATAAAATTGAATGGTAGAATTCTATATTGTATCATTTTGATAAATCAAAGAGAAATGTGTACAACTTGTTTGATCTAAATTTTATATCTAACCATTGGTATTGGCCTATTTTTGACAATTGATATATAATATATAGTGAACACAACAACGTTACTACCACAGTCCAGCAGTGTTGAACTAGAGAAACAATTTAGTTTATAAATACCATTTCTATCGTTGAACTTCCTTAAAAGACCCTGGGATTCCCGAAATAGTGACCTTCATTCCTCTCGATCTCGGGAACTAGGGCGTTGCCCCACAATCGGAAAGTGCTATTGAGTATCCCAACAAACGTCCCTTTACACTCCCAATAACCTTACCAGAAGCTTTTTACCTTCACCTATTGCTATAAGAGGAAACATTGCAATTGTTTGAAAGTTTCGATATCTATTTTCACCAGAAATAATAATAATATATATATATCTATTGGATGATAAAAGACAAGAGTGACATAAGCTTCATTTGACGTTTAGTAGAAAGTTAAATCAACACACAAAATGTTACAATTGCACAATAAATACGTCTAATTCCCACAAAGAATGTAACATGTTCACACAACATTGAAAACATAAATTTGAATAATAAATTCTGTTTGACTAACTTCGTTTAATTTGTTATAAAAAAAAAATATATAAACTTTATACACGCATGAAACTATTCTAAGTCTTCCACTTTCGATAGCAGAGCGCTTCACTTGTAGTATTCGCTCCTCCTTTAGCTAGCAGAGTGCTCCACTCCACTTGTACTAGAATACAGCCCATATTTATAAAGACAAGTTTTTCTAACCAAAGAAGTGACGTTAAAACCCATCTACAAAGATCTCTGATGTTTACAAACACGATATTATAATAAATTAATCTTTAGCCTCTGTAGAGTGTTTCTATACGTTTATGTCTTCTTAAAATAGTCCGGTAGATGGATTTTACCAGAAACCTTCATGGCAGAGGCGGTGATAGTCTGTAAACGGAATACTAAGTTTGAACTTATGCAATTTTTCGTTTTTTAGATATAGTGTTTAAACTCACACACACATACAGACCCTTCGCTAAAAACATTTTTTGCGTATTCTGGGGACCTCAAAACATGATGTATTTCCGGTGTAAAACTAAATTTCGAAATTTGACACGATCCCAACACTTCCACTTACCAGTAGTAAATGAAAATAAGTCAATTTTATTCAAAACAAAACCTGTTGAAGTACTCTATCCGAGTTTCTCTTACTTTTCAATTTTCACTTTCTTTTATTCCTGATAAAACAGGAAGTATTGCAATCGTATTAAATTTTCCAAATTGAGTTTTCATCGAAAATAACATTGTAAGGGTGTTGTGAGGAGATGTTGGTTGTTGATGATGATAGATAAACACCTTGAGATTGGTTTAAGATATATAATTGATATGTGTATATATATAACTGACTGCCAGGGACTTACGAATCAACAGAATGATGTCTGATGTGTAAGACTGAATTGAACTGAAATCGAACAGAATGATTTTGACTGTCTTTCTCTCGTATATATATCCACTGGCCGAACCTCTCCTCTCTGTGTGAGAGGGGCTGTTTCTCTCCGCTAGAGTGGATGAGTGGTGGGGGTTCACTACCCCTACAAACATGTTTTTGAAGTCACCAGAGTGCGAAAAAAATATTTCCAGCGAATGGGTTTTGTGTGTGTGTGCGTGTGTGTCGAATGTTTCGGGCAAAATTCATCAACCATAAATGAACATAATTCAAATAAAATAGAATTTAATAAAATAATTAAGACAATAATTTCAATTTTTCAATAATTTATACCTGAAACTTGATCTAAAGCTGATGAAACATAAAATAAAGCTATAACCATCCATAATGATCCCTGGGGCATCTGTAACATAAAACAGAAAAAACATGTTCGTATTTTTTTGACATTTATAGTTATTTATTTTCACATAAAAAAAACAAAAAAAAAACGAGAATTCTGGATAAATTAAAATCTGGAACTATAATAACAAAACAACAGTGTTTATACAAATATATATATATATACTCGTATATCTAAAGGCTGTAATTTCTACAACTAAAACGTCCACAAAATAACAATAATATAGGCTCTTCCTGTCCTTGATTGTCCGACGTGTTTGGTACACCCAATTTCATTAGCATCCAGCTTCCTTTTCCTATGATGCGTTTATGGTCACATGAATTTAATAATGTCCTATTTTTCATTTCTGATAAAAAAAAAGAAGCCGAAAGTTGTATATTCATTCGTCTTGATTTATTTATTTATTTTGATGAGGTATATAATAAAGGTAAATGAGGTGAAAAATCGGTGTTGAAAATTTGACACGATCGTAATACTTCCTCTTACAGCGGTAAGAGGAAGTAAAAATCTGTTATGAAACACTCTTACTACAAGTTCTTATAGTTCTAATTTCTTGAAACTTTCAACTCTTACTAAGTATTTAGTTGACTTTGTATAATACAGCCGCCGGTAGAAATTACACCACAATGACTGGCAATTTAGAGAGTAGCGTGACGTCGCAGCTTCCTTATAACTCCTTAAAATAATTTCCTTGGGTGGAAAAAAATGTCAAACAGAAGCGATAGGTCCTTCTAATGGGTAGTTAAGTATACTATGCTTAAAGAAACGACGATGTCGTTAGCTGAAAAAACTGACCATGAACTAATAGAACGGTCATTCTGTCAACTTTAGCAACAGATTTTCCCAAATCGTCCCAAAAACATGTTATCGGATCGGTGATAGATCCGTCCAATACACTCAAATAGCAATTCAGAGGGGGATGTATAATGCCGTCATACTTTTCCTCCAATTCCCCTAAAAAACAATGTTCTCTGGAAAAATAGAATGATTCAAATGAAAATTTTTTGAAGAAAATCGTTGGAGCCATACTTTATGAGAAAAACGCAAAAAAACAACAACGACAATACCATTCAGTAGTGAGCTACTTCCGGTTGGAGAATTTTTGAAAGATAACTTCCTGTCGGAAGTTGGTTCACATGGGTGATACCCAATTGAAATATCAAATTTGAACTTCCTGCGATTTTTTTTGTTTTTCAGCTATCCTGTTGTTTATCGGGCTATCCTGGCGTGATCGTGATTAAACGATAAAGACAAGTGCCATTTCAATATATTCCTGCATAACCATCACCCATTTAATTTTACAGACACTGAGTATATTGTACGGTCGTGTGTAGAAAATAATTAAAATTTGCGATCGTGCCAAATTTTCCAAAATTGAGTTTTCACGGGAAATAAATGTTTTAGGTTCCCAGAGTACGATAAAGAAAAATGTATTTGGTGAATATCTGTATCTGTATGAACAGAATATCTCAAAAACCAAAAATAGCAGAAAGCTCCAATTTGGTATTCCACCGAAACTAACACGAACGAAACGTTTCGGTTCTTCGCGATTTTCTCGGAGACGGGTTTCTTGAAACTTCTTCGTATACTATCTATATACAATACTATCTAAATATCTATCACTTTTATTTTTTGAAATATTTTCCCGGCTAAACTGATTTTTTATGTGTGGATAGTTGTGGGGAGAACAAATAACATTAACGTGTCCTCTAAAGTAGTATTTCAATTCAATGAATGGTTCCATCATCTACATAATATTAATATGACCAGATTTTTTTTTTTTTATACAAGGTGCACTAAACGTCTTAGTGTCATTGAAAAGAAAAAAAAAACAAGTAAAACACATCTTCGGGTTGAACGGCGTACGTGGTTTGTAACCAAAGTTTCGCGCATATTGCAATAGGCTTATTCAGGGTAGTGTCGCGCCTCTAAAGCGGAAACAACACTGCGTGTTGTTGTCATACAACTTTCTCTTTTTGCAATTAATAGTCATATTATTGACCATTTTTTTTTTCTAATATATAATTTTTACTAAATGTTAAATTGACTTCAACAATATTATATTATATTAATGAGAGAAAGTAAACATAATAAAACAATACTTTTGGTGGGAAGCCTGCCATTCCAGGTTATGCAACAAATACTTTAAAACCAATTTTCTCGGAGAAAATCTATCCAACAATAGTGATGGATGTTTACAACATTTAATGGAAACTGGTTGTTGTCTTTATGGAGCAAATTCGCAGGAAAAGAAAAAAAACTGTATTATATAGAAGATGAAACCTATAAGGAAATAGCCGTTCAGAAGAAAGCCTAACGTCACCCTTCCCCCAGAATCACCCCCCCAAAAATTAATTTTTCCGGAAAAATGTTTCAAATAAAAATAAATCACTGTCCGATTATCGTAAAGACGTAACAAAAAAAAATAATTTTATGAAATAAATTAATTAATAGCAGTAATAGATGTAAGAGAGTGTCAGCCATATTGGACCCACTATACTTCATAATTACCTTCACTTTTTTTATTACTTTCTCTTATTCCCCTAGTGTCAAATTTTCGATATCGAGTTTTCACCGGAAATATCCGTTTTGAGATCCCCTGAGTCCAAAAAGTAGTTTTTAGCAAATAGTCTATGTGTGTGAGTGTGTGTGTATGTCTGAGGGTATGTGAACAGCATAGCCCAAAAACGAAAAACCGTAGAAAGTTAAAACTTGATATTCCGTTTAGGTATCACCATGGAATCTGACAGTGGGTCATCTGTCAAAATTCCACAACCGGAAGTACCACTTTACTTGTTGTTTTTTTTTACTTTTTTGCATTTCTCTCAAAAATGGCTCCGACGATTTTCTTCAAACTCGGTATATCAACTACGCATACAAAGAGCTACAACTTTTATTTAAAATATTTCTCTGGGAAAATTCATTTAAGGGCAGTTATGGTGGTGGGGTGGGGTTAGGTTTTCACCTAAAGTGCTATTTCAGTTTATTAAACAATTCTATCATCTAAATAATATTAATTAGAATTGAATATGATGTTGAAATTCCGAGTTTCAAAAAAATCGGATAACCGGAAATGCGTTTACATTACCACTTTCCTAAATGATTTTTTCACTTTTTCGCGATTTTCTCAAAAATGACTTCGACGATTTTCTTGAAACTTCGTATATAAACTAAACATACAAAGATCTACAACTTTTATTTAAAATATTTCTCTGGGAAAATTCATTTAAGGGCACTTTTGGAGGAGGGGGTGGGGTTATGTTTTTTTCTAAAATGCTATCACAGTTGATTATACAATTCTATCATCCAAACAAAATTAATTAGAAATGAATAGATGGCAGAAATTCCGAGTTTCAAGAAAATTAGTAAACCAGAAGTGCGCTTTTACTAGACAGTTTTTCAGTTTTCGACGAATTCCATTAAATTTGGTACACAAACTATAAAATTTGTCAATTATAATTTTGAGAACTGGAGTAAGAGAAAGTTGTGTGAGTGTTTCACAATAGATTTTTTTTAAATGTAATTACTTTTAATTTTAAAATATGATCTCAATTGAATTTATAAAAAACAAAAGAAACTCCCAAGTTGTTCTACAATAAAACAATAAACACAAAATGCTATAAGTTATAATAATAAGCCAAATGCCAAAGTGCTATAAGCTATATAAGTTATAATAATAAGACCATTGTAATAGAAAAAGTATGTTTATTACCTTCTTTAATTTAAAAATACTTCAACAAGAAATTACTTGTTATTAGAGTGTGTAGTGAGAAAAATAAAGGAACCAGTTTGTTGACATAACTGGTTTAAGGCAATTAAATAAACACAAGTTAAGTAAAAAAATGAGGATTTCCTATTGGGTTCATTGTTTTCCTCTCTGTACTTTCTTTTAATGTCCGTATAGCTCTTTGTACATTATTTTTCAGTTTTAGAATCAATTGATTGTATGGTTAAATATAGAAAATAATGCAAATCAATTTTAATTTAAAATGTTGTGATCCACTTCTATTTACTTTCTCATAATGTTAGCGTTATTAGAAAAGTAAAAAAAAAAATTAGTAAAGTATTGCCTACTTTTTCAGGCGGGCTTAACGTCCAGCTACCTAAGTAGGTGTCTGGACGGGGGCGGAAGACCTACTTTACTAATTTTATAAACAAATATATATTTATAAATATTTTTCAAACAAATAGTTATAAGCGGGACTCGAATTGGGGACCTCCCACTTACAAGCATGCTCATTACCACTACACCAACACTCGCCCCGGCATTATTATTATTAATTTTACTCGCCGAAGCGCAATATTGTCTCAGCTGGATGGGGCAACAGCGTTGTAACCTTCCATACATCATTATTATTATATTTAACTATCTTGCGGCAGAATGTTTCCTATTATTCTTGTGATGTCAAGAAAGAACCGAGTTTTGAGCCTCCCTCAGTACATCGCCGGTCAGGTCCAGCACTTTAAAACCCTCTACATTGGCCTTGGGTACTAGTCCATTTACTGAAATAACGATTGGAGTGATCACAGACCATGCTTCTCCTTCAATTAAGAATACAGTTCCTTATATTTTCTGATTCCCCCCCACCGTACTTTCAAAACATTTTCATCGAGATGAACAGCAATATCAATTATCAGTGATTATCTGAGTATCCCAGTAAATCTTGTCTCGGCTACACACACACACACACACACACACACAGACCTATTACTTCAATTTTTTTTCGTCTAAGTAGAATTTAGAGAGTTTTGAGGGATATAATATATAAAAGCGTGTTCTGTGTTATGTTATGCGTGTGTAGCATTGTGTCCCAAAACAAACAATAAAACTGATATTCCATTTAGGACCCAGCATAATATACGTATCTCACAGGAAGGTTTGAGTCAAAAATTTTCAACCGGAAGTGATGACTACTGATTTTTTTATTTTTTTAGTTTACGGCAATTTTCTAGAAAACTGAACCAATGATTTCTTCATTTAACTAGCTACACAAACATATAAATCTATCACTTTTATTTGAAACATTTTAATGGAAAAAATTGATTACTGGAATTATGGGGGATTCCAAATGATCTAAATGTTAGGCTTAAAACTCTAAAATGCTATTATAAGTTTTTGATTGGATTGGCAAAGGCGTTGACTAGTGGTCTACAATGTAATCACATTCAGGTTGTTTGTTACATCCAAAAAAAAAACAAAAAGTAGTGTATTCCATCTGTATATTTATGTAGTATTCAAGCGATCTTTTATTCAGAAGAAATTATTTGTAAAAAAAAAAAAAATTTCGCTCCTCATTTTACATTTAACTATTATTAAACAGGAAGTTAGTAATTATAACAAATAAATCAAAAACTACATTAACACAGTTTTTCTGACCGTAATAACAATCACAAGTATTTGGTTTTGAAGTTAGTGGGCCAGTTTACGGTGTATATGGGTATCGCATTTCTAGGAGTTGTTCACTGTGTATAATCATAGTAATATAGAATAAAAGGACTGCTACTATGATAATGGCAAAGATGCGCTCTCATTGGCACTAGTAATGTTCCATTTTTTAGCACATGCACGTACTTTACTTTTTATATATACTGATAGAATCGTGTACAAGTCTCTCTCTAATGATGTTGACACACCAATTTTATTTCGTTTAAATTGAAGCTGAGTTAGTGTTATATTGTAGACAAACAATGATTACCCATTTAACATAATTGGACTCGTTTTATAGAAAAACGCATCAAAGAAATCAACAAACAAACAAACAAAAAATAATTGAATTAGGACTTTCAGTCAACGGATATTAAACGAAATGTTCTTTCACCAAGATCCTCTAGTAATAGTTATATTGTTACTTTTTCTTACTCCCTAGTAAGAGCAAGTATTGCTACGATATATGAATTTCAGCCAAAAAAAAACCGCGTTCTCTGTTCAGATAATGCCACCGATACTGTTACATATATCTTTTATTGGAATGTACATTGTTTACATTAAATGGAATTAAAGTATTTGAAGCAATTCCCTTTTGCTAATTAATATTCTGAATTGGATAAATTAGACATCTTATTAAATTGTACTACCTTCAACCAAATAAAATCCATTTATAATAGTTGTGGTTAGTGTTGGAAAGCATCAGAGATATTTTCCGTGATAACCTGGCTTTATTTTGTGGTCATCGACAGGTTTCGGGGGTTCGCCCTCAGTGTGTATACACACAGCGTATAAACTAATTTTGCACTGGGCAAGTCTGTGTTATCGCACTGTTTTATCCAAACATCCTGATGTTAGGAGAACATCGAAACCTATCGATGACCACAAAATGAAGCCAGGCAAACATAGAAAATATCTCTGATACTTTTCAGTTCTGCGGACCGAACCACAACTATGGAGCCAGTGGGGAGGCTAAGTATCTTAACATATAGAAAAAACCCAACTTTGTTTATTTGAAAACTTGTTTAACAATACTTAATAGTAAGTAATACATTAATTTGTAAACAAAATGGTTTGAAAAGATTTATTATTGCTAGTTATATAATTTTTTTTTCACTTTTATTAGTTGACATCATTATTTCAATTCATCGTTATAAACAGGTGACGGAGCCTTCTTGCGTTTGTGCGGAGGGGAAACTATGATATATTGCCGCACCTTGACGTATGTCCCCCTCGCCTGACGGTAGTGAAGAATAATTTCTTTAATATCGGACCAGTAGAGAGATCGGTATTGTATTGGGAAACCCGACGTCGAAAGGCTCAGTAGCCACGACCAATGACAGCGTACAAAAAAAAAAATCTGATGTGAAACACTCGCACGACTTTCTCTAACTCCAGCTTACAAGATTGTAACTGACAAATCTTATGGTTAGTATGCTAAATTTAATGAAATTCCTCACTGATTTTATGAAGAAAATCGCGAAAACTGAAAAAACTGTTCATTAAAAACGCATTTTCGGCTTACTAATTTTCTTGAAACTCGGAATTTTGGCAATCTATTTATTTCTCATTAATTCTGTTTAGGCGGCAGAACTGTATAATCAACTAAGACAGCACTTTAGGAAAAAACATAACCCCACCCCTTCCGCAAAAATCTAATCTCCCTTAAATGAATTTACCCGAAGAAATATTTCAAATAAAAGTTGTAGCTCTTTTTATGTGTAGTTCACATACTCGGTTTAAAGAAAATCGTTGAAGCTGTTTTAGAGAAAATGGTAGAAAACTGAAAAATTATTTTTAGTAAAAACGCAGTTCCGGTCATCCGATTTTTTTTAAAGTCGGAATTTCTGAAGCATATTTAATTCTAATTAATATTATTTAGATGATAGAATTGTATAATAAACTCAAATAGCACTTTATAGGAAAACCTCGCTATTGAAAACACTCTCCCCCAATAGTGCTCTTAAATGAACTTTCCCAGAGAAATTATCAAATAAAAGTTGTAGCTCATTACATGTGTGGTTGATGTTACAAGTTAAAAGAAAATCGTTAGAGCCGTTTTTGAGAAAATTACAAAAAACATTCAGTAAAATGGCACTTCAAGTTGAAAGATTTTTGCGAAAAGCTTAGTTTCAGGTCTCCTGGTGGTACTTTAACGAAATATTAAGTTTGAACATTCTGCGATTTTTCGTTTTTGAGATATGCTGTCCACCGTCCACACACAAACACGCGCGCGCACACACAGACCAATGGCTGAAAACTACTTTTTTTGGCTTGGGGGCCCTTAAAGACGGATATATTCGGTAAAATCTTGATTTCGAAAATTTGACAAAACTTCGTCTTACAGCAGTTAGAGAAAGTAAAAATTATAATCAATATTTCATTGTTTGAATTCACTTATTTACTTTACTTTGTAAGAGTGTAGGTATATATAACATTAACAGCTGACTCGTGTTATAAAAATGGTATTTTTAATCGAGAAAAAGAAAACTAATGCGATCGTGCCAGACTTTTGGGATTGAGATTTCACCGGAAATGCATTTCGAAGTCTCCTGTGTACGAAGAAAACTTTTTTAGCAAATGATCTTTAAGTGAATTGTAGCAAATGATCTTTGAGAACATCTCAAAAATGAAAAGTTGCAGGAAGCTCAAACTTGGTGATCCATTTAGGTACTATCACTGGCATTACACACGTAGATTTTGGGTAAAATCCGTCAACCGGAAATATAACTTACTGTCTACTTTTTCTTTTTAGTTTTTTGTGATTTTCTTGAAAACGGTTCCAATGATTTCCTTTAAACTTCGTATACAACGTACACATATAAATACCTATCATTTTTATTTGAAACATTTTCTCGGGAAAAATGATTTTTTTGGGAGTTCTGGGGGGGACAGTAGCGTTTTGCTTTCCTCTAAAATACACTTCAAATAATATATGGTTTTTAGCACTTATAATAACATATTAGAAGCATTGATAGAATGCCAATTTGACGAAAACACTGGTTAACCGGAAGTACGATTTTACAGAATAAGCTATTCGAGTATTTTCTCGAAAAAGGTTACAATGATTTCCCTTAAACTTGGAATGCTTGCTGCACAGCTAGAAACGTATCACTTTTATTTGAAGCACATGTTTTTGAAAAAAATTGATTTTAGTGGGAGTATTAGAGGTCTGCGTATTTGGCATAACTTTAAACTCTGCCGTTATAAGTTCTTCTGGTGTGACTGACAGGTAGCGCTGGTTACACGTACGTCACGTACAGGTAAGTCATATCCTAAAAACCAATAATGCTGTCATCCTTACTGTTTACGATCTCTCTATCAAGAAATGTTTTCAAATAGTATTTTATAAAAATATAATATATATATATATATTTCAATTCTAGACATCACGACCTCTCCATTGTAATAAACAATCTGCAATCTTCTCTAGATAAAATAACAGACTGGTTTTACAAATGGAAATTGGACATTAACACAGACAAAAATGTTTACCTTTCGCCAGATGCAAGCCATTACTGACCGGATCGACAGCATGACATACAGTGGAAGAAAACGGACGAACCCTTAAAGCACCTTGGCCTACACCTGGACACGTGACTTACGTGGACTCCTCCATATAACTCTAAAGCTGCGGCAAGCTTATCAAACTCTCAGACATCTCTATCCACTCATAAACAGCCGTACACCACTGAGACCACAATACTCTAGACTTCTCTACACCTCTCTATACTTCGACCGCTACTAACGTACGCCTATCCTGTATGGATAGGAGCTAACAAGACTGCTCTAAACAAACTACAGATCTTCCAAAACAAAGTCCTGCAAATCGCCCTGGGAGCACCGTGGTCCATACGGAATAAACAGCTCCATAGAGAGCTACTATTACCATTCTTGAAAGAATTTATGGACAAGACAACACAAACATTTTTAGACAACATTTTTACCCAATACAGAAGCTGGGACGGATCACTGACTTGGACTGACAACAGGACAACGAAGACTGCAACCAAAACTGCTACAAGACATACGAGTATTTATCACAAACAGCTAATTATAATGAATAAAAAAAAAAAATTGTAACCATGCATATTGCATTATATTGTAATATTGTAAGGCAGAAATAAGCTGCCGGTCAATAAACATGATTTTCCTTCTTCATATATTTTATTATTTTCATTTCGGAGATATTGCCGAATGGTAACCAGTGACTCAGTCAATTCTTTAAGTAGGTTATTTGGTGATGTGATTGAAGCACGTGCTTCCCAAGCCTAGAAAGAGCATGGACTTTATATTGGAAAAATTAAATGCTTAGCCTTGCAGCGTCACCATAGTAACGGATTACCAATATCTGACCCAGATTACCAAAGCATATTTGCTGGACTATCTTTATGTAATATTTCAAAACCTGGATAATTAATTTAAAAAAAAAAAAACTACCTACAGGTTTGATGGTTTGCTTATTTGCGTAATAATCAGTTTTTATAAAGATATTTTCATATTAATTTATTAATGAAAGAAAATAAAATGGAACAACTGTAAAACTTAGTGCTACACTTCATCTTTTTCATTTACAACAGGACCGTTTATAACTGCGATCGCTTTTACACTAAAATTATCAAGATCTATTAAAAATAAAAATGTTAACAAATTAACTTTTTTTTTTTTTTTTTTTTTTTTTACTTAATTTAAAAAAGAAATAATAATTAAGATTATATCGGCAAAAGTTAACGGGAAATGTAATTAAATTAATTTTTCGCGTTTCAAGTTCCATTTTTATACATAATTAAGTTTGGTACAAGCAACGGAGGACATATATTTTTTTAATAATTTTGATAATATGCATTATTTTTTGCTGCAATGTAGCAACAAAAAAATCTGATGCGCAACACTCAATTAATATAATTTGACGAGCAAATTGCAACGTTACAATGTTTAATTGGGCTGGCCATACAACTAATGGTGGGGATTGCACTCTTGTATACCTGAACGGCTTATGTAGAGCGCTCTTTGTCAAAACTAACAAAGCTTGTACAAATTTAAATGTTTAATTAACTGACACTCCTTCTAAAATATTTTTTTTCTGGAAAATGTTTCAAATAAAAGTGATACATTTCCATTTATGCAGCAAACATTCCAAGTTTAAAGATCATTTTAACCGTTTTCACGAAAATTCCAAACAAAAAAACTAAAAAAAGATAATCGCACTTCCGGTTAACCGATTTTCTTCAAATTTGGAATTCTATCAATGCTTTTATGTGTATTAATATTATATTACTAAAATGATACTTTAGGGGAAAGTATAACGCTATACTGTTTTCCTGAGAACCCTCCAAAAAAATCAATTTTCCCGAATGTGGAAGTTCTTATGGAGGGCTTGAATTTGTCTCTGGGGTGGAAATGCTAAAGCAAGTAGTTGTACACCTCTAACTACATCTATAGGTCTTGTGTGTACTCTGTTAATGTGAGAGATATCATTGTAAGAGGTGTCCGTGTGACAAGGATCGGACACCCGCAGAGACGTCAAGTTCACTGAAGAAGTGTCTAGTCTACTTCCTACTATGGGGATAGCGACTTTAATGCAATGTTACATGTCACATGTTCCTTCTATTCCTGCGGATGTCTTTAGGTGTCTATAGGAATAGAAGATGCATGCTACAACAGATAAAATATCAGATGTTATCCAGCATTGCGGACCCATCCATATATCTTAAATGTAATTCTTTGATGTATCCTACAGAATAGACCTATCCTTATTTCTTAATAAATTTACCAAATTGCGGTGGTCATGTTACTCGGCAAATAAAAGATAAATCTTTCTAGTTTAACTATGTCTTTCATAACAGCCTTTAAACGCCTGTTGACATGTTAAATACATAATAAATCTATAGAGTATTAAACTGATGGAATTATCATTTTTCCTTGCTTAATCTTTTCAGACATTATCCATTAAAATTGCTATGTCAGGATATTTACGTGCATGTCATCAGTTAACCGTTCATTCAGTTGTCATTTTTTTGAGGGAAAAAGAAATAAGCCGTTATGCGTTGGAGGATAATGAATTGCATAATATAAAGAGATTTTCAGAAAGGGCATTATGTATTTTTGTAATTTTTCCTTAAATAAAACAAGCAGGCATACTGTATTAAGTAGATAGTATTATACTAATGCAAAATCTGATATAAAACACTCACTCGCTTCTTTTACTACAATTTTCTTAAAATTTAGTTCCTTTAACTACCGCCAGATAGTGAAACGTAATTGTATATTGACTGGCACTCTTCTGGAACGCCTAGATTAGATTATACTAAAGATTAAAGACTAAAGTGGGTCACGATCCCCCAGACACTGTAGTCAATGAGGTTTATTGTGCCTACCCGTGTAGATCTAATATGAAAAACCTCACTTCTTCGAGAGATTAAGGGCTTTCCCAACCACTTCTTTTTGCGCTATAATAGCCTCCGGTCTCAGTCTGCTAAAGATCTCACAGCGCAATTTGACGATTCCACAATGGAACAACAGGTGAGAGTTTCATCCTCCTCCTGACATAATCTTACAAAGGTTGCGAGTTATGATCATCTTGCTGGGTTTAGCTTCTAAATTTAGTTTCCAGATTGTGTGGTGCTCTATGTAAAAAAGATGAAATCTCTTGAAAATGACGCATAAAGCGTCGAAACATTGTGATATTAAAAATGCTGTAAAATAATCAAAATAAAAGATTGCTAAAGGCTGAAAATTGGTAAAGTCATTCAACAAACCAAAATTGAATGAAAAACATAAAAACTATAAACTATATATAAGTGAAGCCTGAATAAAAGAAGAAACTTGACTTTTTTTTATTTTCTTTACAACAACTACAACGATTTTCTTTATATTTGAAGCCAACTGCTCAGATATAAACCTCACTTTTATTTAATACATTTTCTGGGGAAATTGAGTTAAGATTTTTTTTTTTTAAGAGCTTTTGTGATGTTAAATCTCAAAGTATTATTTGGGTTTTTGTTCAATGTTGTAGCGCTTCTTCTGGTTTACAACGTAATCATACTTTAGATAGGTCCTTTATATTCCGCACTACCCCAAAATTTATGTAACGAAAAATGAGTAATATTGGAATTTAAAATAAATTGTGTCAATTGTCTAATTATTATATTAACTACGGTAACTGAATTTTTTTCTCATATTCAGTAAGTTAAAATCCAGTTTTCCAGAATTGTTTACGATCACGATGTTTCTTCTTACAGAAGTAAGAGAAAGTAATGAAACATAAAGTAGGTCAGAGTAAGAGATATTTATTAAATCGTAAAAAAAAAATAAAATGTAAATGATTTTAAAAATATAAGAAAATTATTAGGCAGGCATAATTTATGATAAGAATAAGCAATAATGATTTTAATAAAATATATTTATCATCATTTATTCAAATTATATCTATTTGAATAAATATTAGCAGCGGTTTGAGTCAGTTAAAGTAAAGGATTAAGGTTAGTTCTGTATATATATATAAAAAAGTATAAAAAATGTAATATATTTAATATTAAAAATAATATAGGTCAATTTGAATATTTTATATATTCTACATTTTTTTCCCTAAAGAAAAAAAAGGGTTAAACATTTATAAAATTGTGTCACTGAACAGCTGAACAGATAAGAATGGTGGATGGGTCCGCAATAGTGGAGATTAGCTTTTTGGCACAATTGTTTCTTTTTTTCTTGGTTCTGGACCGGTTTGCACATCTTCATCGTTCTTCTGAATTTGGAATGTTTTTGGAGTTTTTTTTTTTTTTAAATTCTAATGAGCAACACTCATATGACATTCTCTTACAGCAAACTTATAATTTTTTTATGGGACCATGAACTTCCAGTTTTACAGGAATTCTCAAAACTCTCTAAACATTACGTTTTCTCGGAAAAAATGTTGAAAACAAAAGTGGTAGGATTAGGTTTGTATAGTTAGGATCCCAAGTTTAATGAAACCCGAAGGTAATATGGAGAAAATTGCAAAAAAAAAACTCATCAGTAATGTCGCACCTCCGGTCGGGTTCTTTAAATTCGGAATTTTGGCGATACATTTAATTCTAATTAATACTATATATATTATTAGAGTCGGATAATAATTTGAAAATGCCGCATTAGAGGAATGTATAACCTTTCTTCTTCTCCTCCACCCTCAAACTCCTTACAAGAATTTCATTGATTAATGCCAACGTAACGTCCAGTTAAAATTCCTAGTTAAAAAAATATTTCTCAATTGGAATTAGTATATGTGTGTGTTTTACACCAGATTTTTTAACCCATCCCAGAAGTTAGGCATTTAACCTTGTAACACCTGACATCTATCCGTCCATATGTTCTTTGAAAGAGACCCCATAAGAAAAACAACTTTTCTTTAAACGGGTCGACGATACATGAGAGAGGTTTTTAAACACTTTTTTTTTCTTTAATCCTTTAAATGCGCACAATAGCGTTTTGTAACGCTTTAATATACTACAAAAAAATGAGCACGATTTTATGCATTATATTATTTATTCTTTACATTAATCTACGACCAACAATTCTAGCAACATTCTTTAATACACTGTCATTAAATTATACAAAGGAAAATTAATTCTGATTAAATTAGTTTTTAAAAATTAAACTTAACTTTCTTAAGCTATATAAAGCTATATCTCATTGAATTTCTTTATTCATAGGTAGTTGTTTATTACACTGAATGAAGTGATTTCATACATCACCAAACAATCTTCTTTTGAGAAAGTTGAGGTGTCGTTAATTATATTTCTTTGTATATAATTATATAATAGTAATATAATTTCTTTGTATATATTGGATAACATCAAAAACTGAATGCTTTGAATAAATAAAAATAATTTTATCATTTAACTGAAAAAAAAAAACTGAAAAAATAATTAACCTAATTATGAAGGAAATATGGACTCTTTTACAACTGATCGTAAGAATTTTTCAAAAAATAATAAAATCATTAATGCATGTAATACTTCCATGATTTGTTTGACTACTTTTATTTTTTTTTTCTCTTTAAGTGAAAATTTATGTAAACTGAATTTTCATCATTTCAATTTTCGTTTGTGTAAATAGTATGTGAAGTTTGAAGAAAATCGTTGGAACGTTTTCGAGGAAATCAGTAAAAGCAAAAAAAGAGCCTTTTTCTTGTAAAGTCGCTGTTCCAATTGATGGATTTTGCCAGAAATCTTCGTGTCTGATGCGGTGGTAGTACTAAAACGGTATACCAAGTTTGAGCTTCCTGCTACTTTTTCTTTTTTGAGATATTCTATTAACACACACACATATCATTCGCTAAAAACATTGCGTATTTAGGGGAACCACAAAACATGCATTTCCGGTGAAAATTCATATTCGAAAATCTGGCATGATCTCAACACTTCCTGTTACTAGGAATAAGAAAAAATAATATGGAGGTTTTATAAGGATATTTGAATGTATATTAGTCCAGAAAACAGCGCCACAAATATTGGAAAAAAAAAATCAAATATTTGATATGTGACGGTCAGATTCATCACAGTTCTAATAATGGAACGCAAAACATATAACTCTGATGAAAACTCAATTTGGAAAAGTGGACAAGCTCTGAACACTTCCTGTTACAGAGCAGTAAGAGAATGTAGAAATGGCCACTGTATAGTGTTTCATCAGATAGTGGTAAAGTTGCTGTAGAGAAGAGGTGTACCACAATAAGAAATTAGCTCAAATAATCAGATTGAATAACATGATTATATTGGGACTGTGTGAGTACATTACAATATAGCAGTACAGTAACCGCAGTGTATAGAAGAGAGAATCTTTCTTTGTTTGTGATACCTCCGGTTGTGGGAATGAGGTTTTCTTCTCCTATATGGCTAGTGGTGGTCAAGTAAAAAGTCATTTATTCAGAATTTTTCATCATGTCTTGACTCCCATTTTTAACTTTTTTTTTTTTTATCTTCTAGTAAACAATCAGAACAGCTCAGCTTGTTATTATCTTGTCAATAACTCTATAATAAAAGGCATTATAATAATTCTATGGAAGTAAACAAACAAAAAAATTTGGTGTGAAACACTGAAAAACTTTCTCTTACGTCACAGTCTAAATTGTAATCAATGACAAATTTCCTTCAAACTTACAATTCTCTCACTAAATGTTTATTTATCTTCAATTTTATACCAATGGCACAATCTAAATTAATAAAATAACTTTTTGAGAAAACCATACCGTAATTCCATAACCGTATTCATTAGGATAATTTGTTCACACATTAACATACAATCACCCAAAACAGCAGAAAGCGGAAATTAAAAAAAAGCAAATTATTCATATTTTACTTTTATTTACTGCTTTAAATAGGAAGTCTTAGATATTCGTAATTGATTTATCACCGGATATTATGTTTTGAGGGCTATGTTTAAGAAAACAGGTTTTTTTTTTGTTTTTTTTGTTAAATAAAGAATATATTGGATACATATTTATGTGAACAGAATAACCTAAAAACAAAACAAATCGCAGGAAGTTCAAACTTGTGCCAAATTCAAAAAGAAATCCATGACAGGTACCAAACGGGACCGACAGCAAAGTTCTAGTTGAAAAACACCGACAGGTTTTAGTAAACTTGGTATAATAACTCTACATACCACTTTTGCTGGAAACTTTTCTGAGAAAATTCATTTGAATGCGCTTTGGGGAGGGAGCAGTTCTGCCTTCCTCAAAAAAAGACGTTTTTATGAAATTTGTTACGTAAATTGAAGAAAACTAAACCACTAGTAAAAATTATCTGTTAGAAGAGAATTAGTCAATTTTAACAATGTAAATCGCTGAAAGAGAAAGTTTTCTAGGAAATTTATTAAAATTGCATATTAATTTCCCTAATAAAAATATAATTTCATAAACTTTATAATTTGAATAACTAAGACTCTTACTTTACAGTTCAGTTACATATTGAGTTCCAATTTCACAAACCAAAATCGTGGAGCAACAGCCTGCCAGACGGACAGAGAATCTTATTGGGGAGTGGGACAATGAAAAAACTGAAAAAACTTTAATAAAAACGCACTTCCAGTCAGTCAATCGGTTTTCATGAAACAAAGACATTGGACAGCATATTTAATACATATTAATATTATTTTGAGAATCTGGGATCAGAAATAAATTTCCATAATGATCTTTCACGAGAGATAGAAAGGAGAATTGCTGCAGACAACAGATGCTATTTTGGTCTCAGCAAATAACTCCGAACAAAGGACGAGGGTGGGTCTTTATACAACACTAATTCGTCCACTTCTCACCTATTGCTCAGAAAACTAGACAACCAAAAAAGCCAGAAGAAAAGAAGCTTCTGACGTTTGAAAGAAAAATACTCTATAAATTATATGGCTCGGTTAGGTGCGGGCAGGTATGGAGAAGAAGGAAAAACCAGGAGCTGAAAGTTGAGATGGGCTGGACATGTCATTAGAATGGAAGAAGGCGAGATAGCCGAACAGATGGCCGGCCGAAAGCAAGGTGGATCGATGGTGTTACTGAGGATGCAAGAAATATGCTTGGCGTCACAAATTCCATGGCTACCGCAAAAAATAGGCATGCCTGGTGGAGGCTTATTGAGGAGGCTTACACTCATTAGTTGGTTATTGAACTATTTAAGTAAGTATAGCTGATAGTAATTAGGTAATTAATTATATAATCCAGATTCCCTCACTTTATAATACTGAAGGAAAATATTCAGCAAGATAATCCAAGTTGGATAAAAATTCGTCAATGACATAATTATAAAAGTAGGTGATTCTAAAAACGGCGATCCTTTAAAAGCAAGCCGTGTGAATATTTCACACTTTTTAAAAAAAACAAAACAATGTGCTCTCATTAAACAATAAAACTCAATTAGCAGTGTAAACTGTAAAGAGAAAATAATTTTAATTATTAAAGAATGGACGAGAGAGAGAGAGAGAGCGAGAGAGAAGGGGTTATTTTCATGTTATTGTATTCACTTGGCGAAACTAAACTGCATGATACTAAAACAGTATTGCATTCACAATTGGATATCAAGTTTAAATTCCGTTACCCACCCACAATACAGCTTTCTAAATGCTGCATTTGGAATAATTGAATGACTTTAGGTGAATGTATAATATAAATTATGTTTATTTATTTTTTAGTTTTACTTTCTATTATTATTATTATTATTATTATTATTATTATTATTATTATTATTACATATGAATGTTAATATTATAAGATGAATTTCAGGCAAAAACTTTTTCAATCCTAAAATTGTATCCACATTAACAAATTGGAAAAAATAACAACGACTGGCCATCAAAACCAACGTTTGCAGGAAAAACTACGGTAAACTTACATTGGTGGAGTGGAGATTGTGCTTATTAGAATTTTTAGAGATAATACTGTTGAACATGGGGGCAGCATCCTATATTAAACAGTTTAAGTTAAATCTAAGTCGGAGATTTACCCCGCACTATCTAGAATCATTTTTATTTTCTCTTATTCCGGAAGTATTGTTATTATGTCAAATTTTCGATATCGAGTTTTCAAAAGAATATACACGTTTTGAGGTGGCGGGTGTTAGTGTAGTGGTTATGAGCATAGACTTGTAAGTGGGAGGACCCCAGTTCGAGTCCCGCGAATAACTGCTAAATTTTATATTAGTATGAAAAATGTTAACAGTAAAGTAGGTGCTTCCGCCCCCGTCCACGACACCTAATTTGGTAGTTGGACATTAAGCCCGCCTGAAAAAATATGCATTACTTTACTTTACTTTACACGTTTTGAGGTCTCCTGAGTCCAAAAAAAATTGTTTTTAAAAAATGGTGAGTGTTTGTGCCTGTATGCATGTGAACAGCATAGCTCAAAAACGAAAAATCGCAGAAAGTTCAAACTTGATATTCCGTTTAGCTAATTACCATGGGATCCGACCGTAGGTAATCTGTCAAAATTCCTCAATCGCAAATACCACTTTTCTGAATAGTTTTTTTTTTTTTTTCACTTTTTTGCGATTTTCTTTAAACATGGTATATGAACTAAACATACAAAGATCTACAACTTTTATTTGAAACATTTCTTTCTCATACTGATTTCAACTCATTTAAGGGCACTTTTGTGGGAGGGGGTGAGATTAGGTTTTCCTCTAAACTACTATTTCAGTTTATTAAACAATTTTTTCATCTAAATAATATTAATATGGTGTTTGAAATTCCAAGTTTGAAAAAAAAATCGGATGACCGGTAGTGCGTTTTTACTGAAAAGTAATTTTGAGTTGTTCCAATTTTCTCCATAAAAACACCGACGAATTTTACTAAAGTTGATATACTAACTAATACTGCCTATAAAGTTTGTCAATTACAATTTGAAAACTGGAGTAAGAGAAAGTTGTGTGAGTGTTTCAAACCAGATTTTTTATTGTTAAATGTTTCAAATAAAAGTGATAGTTCTATATATATATAATGTCTCATATATATATAATATATATATATATAATGGTAGTTCTATATATATATATATCTATATCTATCTATCTATCTATATCTATATATATATATATATATAATGGTATAACGATATTATCCATGGCCTAATAGACAGTTCTGAGTTACTATCCTCAGTGACCTTCTAAGTCCCTGTCAAAAACGTTAGGCACCGCAATCTTTTCTTCATAAAATTTTCTAGAATTCACTACTCCTACAATTCATCAATACCTCGATCATTAAAATTACTGAATAAACTTAGTTCCGGACTAGATATTTTTCATCTCTCCAGAATCCAGTTTAAAAACGCAGTTACCGATTTTCTTCTTGCAATCACAACATTGCATAAACTAAATCCCTCGCACCGTGCCTTTTCCCTGTAATTAGGAAATATTCACCATCAAATATTTGTATATACTTATATTTTTTCTTTGTTATCTTAATTTTTCAGGTTTGATTATGTTTTTTATTACTGAACTTTTACTTATTTGCTTTATAGAGGCTATTTGAGGTATCTTTCCCTTTCATAAAGGTTGATTATCATTTTGTTATTTTATTATTTCTCAATATGTATTAAAGAATAGTCAATTCAAAATACTATTCCTTGACTGATTTACACTATCTAGTTAATAGATTATATATATAAATATACTTATTGCTATATATTAAATATTTCTTAGATTTTAAGTATTTTTTAGAGTCAAATGTTCTTTATAAATTTATATTTATACTACTTGTTGATGTTGATAGCTGAAAGTAAATATACTATGTACAAAGGATTTATAATCCGTTAAATAAATAAATAAACATAGAACAATATATATATATAGAAATGTAGAATATATATATGTATATATCTGTTAAATTTTCTATTATATCTCTATTAAATTTTCTTTAAACTTCAAATGTTAATCATTTGGTTGAATATAAGCACAGGGTAGTGGGGAGGAAGGAATACAGGTAATAAAATTGATTAAATTCTAGCTTACAAGAGAACAGCACCATTAACATTGAACCAATCCTCTATAAACATTGTAATTTAATGCCACAAAATTTCGCAGCACTAGCTAAAACCAATTTTTCTGGTAAAATTTTTTAAAGAAATGTGATTGGCATTTATTTAAAGGAAATTATTATAGACGTTTTCGAGGAAATTAAAAAAAAACTCAAAAACCTATTCTGTAAAGTTGCACTTTCGATTTTCTTTAAATTTGGTGTTCTATCAATACTTCTAATATATATTAATATTACACAGGTAGTAAGGACTACACATAAAAGAAGTTAGTACTTTATAGGAAACTTTAACGCTACTATTCCTCAAGAATCCTCCTAACAAAAAAAATACCCGGGAAAATATTTCAAATGAAAGTGGATAGGTAAGATAGTATATGAAGTTTAGAGAAAGAAAATCGCGATAAAATACAGAGAAAAAAAAAATCAGTAAAGTCGCGCTTCCGCGGGAATGTTGCCCGAAACTTTCGTGTTAAATGCGGTAGTAACATCTAAACGGAATACCAAGTTTGATCCACTTATGATTTTTTGTTTTTTAAATATTTTCAGCGAATCCTCGCTTTCCAAACCACAAAAAGGAAGAAATTCAACAGAATGTTGTTGACATTTTTTTACTTTCTCTTACTCCTTAGTAAGAGAAAGTATTGTAATCGTGTCAAATTTTCGATATCGAGTTTTCACCGGAAATTATCCGTTTTGAGGTCCCCTGAGTCCAAAAAATGGGTTTTAGCAAATGGTCTGTGTGTGTGTGGTGTATGTGAACAGCATAGATCAAAAACGAAAAAACGAAAGTTGAAACTTGATATTCCGTTTAGGTATCACCATGGGATCTGATAGTACGTCATCTGTCAAAATTCCTCAACCGGAAGTACCACTTTACTAGTTTTTTTTTTTTACGTTTTTGCGTTTTTCTCAAAAAGGCTCCTATGATTTCCTTGAAACTTACTATATAAACTAAACATACAAAGATCTACAATTTTTATTTAAAACATTTCTCTGGGAAAACTCATTTAAGGGCACTGTTTGGAGGAGGGGTGGGGTTATGTTTTTCCATAAAGTGCTATCACAGTTGATTAAACAATTCTATCAAAACAAAATTAATTATAAATAAATAGATGGCCAAAATTCCGAGTTTCAAGAAAATTAGTTAACCTGAAGTGCGCTTTTGCTGGATGGTTTCTTCAGTTTTCGACGAATTTTATTAAATTTGGTACACAAACTATAAAATTTGTCAATTATAATTTTGAGAACGGGAATAAGAGAAAGTTGTGTGAGTGTTTCACTCCAGATTTTGTAACTTAGTTCTAATGAGTTTTAATTTTGATGTTTAGGAATATCAATCAATTTTAAATTTATTATAAAAATTCATGTTAGTTCTATAAATTTTCTGAGTTAATGCGCTAAAAAGAAGGTTGTACCAAAGAGAATATGTTTACAATATAAAAAAAAACTTACTTCTACTTAATAATATTAAAATTCCTTAAACAAGTCAAAGAATTATAAAAGATAATCAAATAAAATAAAAAAAAGCACAAGAAATCTCTTGAAATCTATGCAAATATATAGTTACATTTGACACACTTATTTTATTTCCTATCTTATTAAGAAAGGAAGTATTGCGATAGTAACGAAATTTTCGAAATTCAGTTCCCACCGGAAATACATGTTTTGTGATCACTAGAATGGAAAAAAAGTTTTGTTTTTTTGCAAATGGTCTGTATGTATATCAGTATCTTTTTCACAGTATCTGTGAAAAAATTGTTTTAACTGTAGAAAACTCGAACCTTGATACTGAGCTTAAGCATTACAGTATTATCCACGAAGAAGTTCCTGCAAAAACAAATCCGTCAACAATAAGTGCGACTTTTCTTAACAGTTTTTCCGACAAAACTGATTTTTTTTTTTTTTAAACCGGGAAGGTGATGCTTTAATACTTCTTTCTGGTCTTTTCAGAGCAATTTATTGTTCGATCTCCTGGTAGGAGATAAGAGGAACAAATGGTAAATATTTCGATTTGTCAAACAAAACTTATGATTCTGAGAAGTGCAGTAAAAGAATTTTTGTTGAAAACTATTTCTACATCTGATTTGCAGTAACTGCAAAGTCCAAAGATTTGTGTGTGTGTATATGAACAATATATTTAAATAAAATTGTTCTGATAATTTAAAGAATATTAATTTTTTTTTTCATTTATTAAAAAAATCTATTATATCACTAACATATTATTTATAATAATTGTTGAATACACTTTTGTAGCTTAAATTAATTTTATATTATGTACGAATAAAATACGATAAATATAGCTTGTAATATCTACCTTAATCTGAGGATGAACCAAACAGGTAACCGGACAACACAAGACTAACTATGCCCTGCGGTTGTCCAGGTGTATCCTACTATTACTCCCTCTCAGTTCTTTCTGTTAACCCCTCCAGATAACTTCCATCCAAACAGGACCACTAGCATCATCAACATACATCTATCTAAACAGTTATAATATAAGTGTATTAATGTCTAAGATAAAAAGAGACTTAAAAAATAACAATAATAATGTAATAAAAATATAAGCGCTATCTGTTGCTTGAAAAACAAATGATATTAAAAACTGAAAACCCATTTGTTAAGAAGTGTTGATCTACATCTAAAATACTCCATTAATAAACGGTGGTGCCGTTTATCTATAATATTTATCTACTTTGGAAATGTAGTCATATAAATAAAAAGTCACAATGTACTGCATTACATAGTTCGTTCACTAACTATAACACTTAGAAAATATAATTCATGTTAAATCCGTAGTAAATGGAAATAAAATCTCAACATCAGTTTACAGAAATTTTAGGAAAAACTATAAGCAGATGTTTATATGCCAATGGCCAGAGGAGTTTTTTAAAGAAAAAGTATTCTTATTATTATTATTCCCAAAAGGGGAGGGAAGTAAACCCTACGCTATCCAAAGCCCCCTCGGGCCCATATAGCTGCCCCTAAAGAATACCTACCACTGGGACTAGAATGAAAATCCAGGCCCAGGTTTTAACCATCTAAGTTTCACAACAGACCGAACAAATCGGACCAAAACCTTAAAAGGACACAGCTTAAGATCCTCTACCGACATCCTATTCCGGCCGAAGGTCCTAAACCTAATCTCCTCACAACCCAAACAATTCGTCATCAAATGCATGGGTGTTTCCTCCTCAGTTTCACAAACTCTACAAAAAGGGTCAGGCACAAGTCCCATTATATAGAGATGTCTCCTTAAACCACAATGCCCAGTGAGGAATCCAACCAGATACCTGAGGGAGGTCCGTGAAAGACATCGGACCCCACTACTCAAAGCTCCGTCCGGGCCCCCAATGAGCATTTTAGACTGCCGACAACCCACTGCACTCATCCATAAGGATGAGTGCTGTGAGGTCATCCACGTCTGAAAGCCCGACAAACATGTGTCAGAAGACACACCAACAGCAGGCTCTGGACCAATGAAAGGGAGAGAGGCACCTAATTTGGCAAACCTATCCACCTCCTCATTCCCAAAAATTCCCATATGACCTGGAACCCAGACCAGAAGCACATCCTTTAATGAAGAAAGATCTTCCAGTCTTCTAGAACATTCCAACACCAATCTGGAAGTGAAGACACATGAATTAAGCGCCTTCAACGCAGCCTGGCTATCCGAGCAGATACAGACACCTTTTAAATTAGTGTTACGCACCCTCTCATCCAAAATACAGCAAAGAATTGCATAAACCTCAGCCTGGAAAACGGTGGCCCACTCACCAAGAGGCGCTACCAAATGATCTCCCGTCTCAAAATAGACGGCAGCCCCAGACCTACCATCCATCCTGGAACCGTCCGTGTAGCATCGGAGATAATTCTCAGGAATCACACCAGACGGACCCAGGGTTAACCAATCTTCCCTAGAAGGCAACCTAACCCTGTAGGAATGACCAAAGACAAAAGTCTTCAAATTCCTATCAGAAGGGAAACCTGTAATGGGAATCCTTAAAAGCCTCTCACGATAAATGGTAGAATGACCATATCGCTTACCCTGCCAAAAACCTGCCTGTTTAATTCTATAACAGGCTTTCATTGCCTGGTTTTTCACCTCCACAAAAAGAGGTGGAATCCCTAACAAAGTCTCCATAGATGCGGTCGGTGTCGTCCGAAACGCTCCAGTCACCGCCAGACAAGCCAAGCGTTGGACTTCTTCCAACAGCTGCCTAGCAGATCGTGTTTCAATGCGACGCCACCACACCAAAGCCGCATATACCAATCTAGGTTTAATGACCATACAATAAATCCAGAACATCATCTTGGGAGTGATTCCCCAGTTCTTACCTACAACTCTTCGACATTGCCAAAAGGAGATTATCGCCTTTTGATGTTGTGTCTTAACATGTTCCGACCAGTTCAATTTACTGTCGAGAACTACTCCAAGGAACTTCACTGATTTGCTAACCTGTATGGAAGTACCTAACAACCTAGGAGGTGTAAAACCTACTATCTTCCTTCTATGAGTAAATAGAATTGCCTGGGTCTTAATAGGATTAATAGAAAGACCCTTATCCTGTGTCCAACAATACACCATGTTAAGGGCGCTTTGCATTAGGTCCGAAATAGTGGACAAACAGCGCCCTAACAATAAAATAACACCATCATCGGCATATGCTTGCACATAAAATCCCGATGAATTCATCCTAACCAAAAGGTCATCCATGACGACGCACCACAACTTAGGTGAGAGACAACCCCCTTGAGGGCAACCTCTCCCCACTTGTACTATCATGGTGCGCCCGCCAAGGGAACCCTGTATAACCCTACTCCTAAGATAGACACCTATCCAATTGATTAAGACGGGATGTATACCTTTTCGTACCAAGGCATCTTCCAGAGCATCAAACGATACTCTGTCAAATGCCCCCTCAACATCAAAGAAACACCCTAGGGCATATTCTTTTATTTCCAAAGCAGATTCTATCCTTCCGACGAGACAATGTAATGCAGTCTCTGTCGACTTACCCACAATATAAGCATGTTGGTTAGGATGGAGTGGATGATCCCTTAATGGGCCATCAGTAATATACCTATCCACCAACCTTTCCAAAGTTTTCAAGAGGAAAGACATAAGACTAATGGGTCTAAATGCCTTGGGGTCGGAGTAGTCATTTCTTCCCGGCTTGGGAATAAAGACTACCCTTACTTCTCTCCATAATGTTGGTACATAACCAAACATCAAACATCCTTTAAACAATCTTAACAATACCTTCGTCAGCACGTCCCCACCCTTTTGCAACAGACAAGGATAAATCCCGTCCGGTCCAGGTGACTTGAAAGGTGAGAAACTTTGTACTGCCCAACTAACTCTATCATGTGTGACAACCTCATCTAAGGTGGATACATCTTCAAGGTCCCATCTCCTACCACCCACCAAAGACGAAGCAGCATTTAAACCAATATTATCCGGGAAGTGAGTATCAAGCAAAAGCTGCAGTGTCTCCCCTTCCCCCCCTGTAAAGGAACCATCAGGGTATCGTAGGTACCTAACTGACTGTCCCTATCCTTACTAAGAATCCGTACCAATCTAGATGATTCCTGGAACGAATTTATATCCTCACAAAAGGATCTCCAGGAATTCCTCTTGGCTCTCCTCAGAGCATATTTATATGCTCTTTTAATACTGTTATAACTATCCCATGATTCCGAAGAATCAGCAAGGACAGCCTTCCTGTATGAGCCCCTTACCTGTCTCCTTAGTTTTTCCAACGAAGAAGACCACCAGGGATTCTTACTATCCTTAACCACCTTGGGAGGACAAGACTCCTCGAATGAGGATCTAATGTGTTCATGAAGAATACCAACCTCCCTTTCCAATTTCTCTATGCCATCAGGGGCTTCTGATTGGATAGTCAGTTTATCTTCAATAATTCTAGAATATAAACCCCAATCTGCCCTCCTGGGATTCCTATAACTAGCCAGGGTAATTGGATCAATCCCCAGACTAAACCTAATCATCCTGTGATCGGAGATGGAAGCCTCAGGACTCACCCTCCAATCCTTAATCAGACCACTAAAATTCCTAGAAGCAAGGGAAATATCAATAACCTGTCTTCTAATCCTAGTAACAAAAGTGGGTTCAGTACCCCTATTCAGGACCTCTAATCGCGTACCCACCAGGAAATCCATGAGAGCGCGACCCCTACCATTGGTGTCGCTGCTGCCCCAGACAACATGATGTGCATTCGCGTCACATCCTATTATAATAGGTATGTCATTGGTCTCCGAATACCGAACCAAACCCATGAACTCCTGAGGAGGAGGAGAGGGGCCATCATAGGGGAAGTAAGCCGAAGCCACAACTACGTCGCGACGACGCCCACCAACCCCCAGTCCAACCCTCACCGCCACCAAGTCCCGAGAGCAGAACTGTCGAAGCAGGACAGCGTCGACACTCCGACTGGCAAGAATACATGCCCTAGGAATGCCCCCGCCATCCGCCACGAACAGTCTGCCATCAACCACACTCAATCCTCGAACCAAACCTTTAAAGGCATAAGGTTCTTGTATTAGAATAAAATATGTATGCAACTTAGCAATACAACGGCATAAGTTAGCCGTTGCATCTTTGCTATGCTGCAAGTTAACCTGAACCATTTCCACCCTGTCAATCATAGTAATAAGTCAACTAATGTAAGAAATGGAACTTCTGACAAACTTGATAGCAGGCAGGAACAAAAATAAATGAATAATAATAAAATAAATAAATAAACAAATAATAATAAAATAAATAAATTTAAATAAATAAATAGACAAATAGATAAATATAAATAAATAAATAAACAAACAAATAAATATAAATAAATAAATAAAAATAAAAATACCTGCCTTACATATCTTTCCTTTTTCCTTTGACCACGTTTCAGAAATCGCCGCAGGAGGACAAGTCCTCCGCGGCTCCTCCTGACACGTTCTCCTCCAGAGCAAGCCTTCCCTGCCTCTGGATATTTTTCCAGATTCCCACCCATTAGTGCATCCAGGCCCTGGTCACCCGACTCTGGATGTACAGAGGAATTACCCCCACCACCGGTGGCCCCCTCCTCTAAGGGGCCCCCGGCTGACGAATTTAAAATTAAAAACATATAAATAAAATTAAAAATTCATCTCCAGAGCTCTCCACCCTCCACGGAGCCTCACAATTTGGGACGCTTTGAAGAAGCGCCAGAGCTACCCTAGAGATATAGCGCCCAGGGATTGTGAGCCATGGCCCACAATACCCGGGAGCTCACCCATGCGTTCTTTACGCTAGCCGATTGACCAGAGCTGGGTTAGGCTCTGGCCGCCTGTTTAGTGGAGTCAGGAACCAAAGTGGTGTGTTGGACTGCAAGGCACGCCGAGGAAACTTGCCTCCAGCGAGAACCTGCATCCTCAACCACCAGGACTTCCCTCCCCCACGACACAGGTATCCACACACGGCAAACATGTGGGTGGCACCAGCACGTGCCACTGGCGTGTAAGACTGTAACTATGTAAGTGTATAATGTTAAGGCGTTTAGGTGTAAGTGATGCAATATGAATTCCCACGGAGGCTCCGCAGCAAAAGAATTCGCTGCAAGAGATTCAGGCCGCACATAAATTATGGCGACCCAAACAGAGGGCAGAAAAATCTCCACCAACTCACACTCCTAATGGGAAAACCACTGCACTTGTTAGTCTGTAATTGTAGCTGAGGTACGTGGGAGTGCTAGGTTCCCAAATAGCCCGAAGGCTACCCTCTGCGTTCACCCTCCAACTTAGCCACCCACGCTTCCACAAAGTGGAGCGCAGATGTTTCCGGAGCCAGCGACGAGGACGCGTTGGATGGGCTAGAATGAGGTTCCGCGACGGAATAACCGTCTCGAGAAACATAGGGAAGTTTCACCCTATGTGAGTACGAATACTCCCTCAAACCTTTGGCTCCAAAAGATAAGCGCTATCTGTTGCTTGAAAAACAAATGATATTAAAAACTGAAAACCCATTTGTTAAGAAGTGTTGATCTACATCTAAAATACTCCATTAATAAACGGTGGTGCCGTTTATCTATAATATTTATCTACTTTGGAAATGTAGTCATATAAATAAAAAGTCACAATGTACTGCATTACATAGTTCGTTCACTAACTATAACACTTAGAAAATATAATTCATGTTAAATCCGTAGTAAATGGAAATAAAATCTCAACATCAGTTTACAGAAATTTTAGGAAAAACTATAAGCAGATGTTTATATGCCAATGGCCAGAGGAGTTTTTTAAAGAAAAAGTATTCTTAATGTGCTCTACGTTTCGGGTACTATTGATGTCCGCCCTTTTTCAGGAGCTCTTCAGGGTAGAAGAGGGATGTATATGTTGAGATAGAAATGATCTTGAAATTGAAATAAATGGAAATAGATATAATAAATATATTTGAGGATACGAGGACTGGCGCAAGTGATTAAAGGCAATTTTTACTCTTTCTTACTGTCAACGTTTCGACGACATGAGTAAATTTTATGTCCTTTTCAATGGCAACTTGCCTTATAAGTAATTGATGGTACCGTCCACATCTCCTCACCTACAAATATATAATGATGTTAAGTTCTTAAAAATTTCATAACCTCTTTTATGCATCAGAGACATTTTCCGAGATAGCCTCTTTCATTTGTGGTCATCGACCGGTTTCGGGCGTTGGTCTATCATCAGGATCTTTTTGTTAAACAGTGTAATAACATAGACTCGCACAGAGCAAATACAGTTGATACACTCAAGTACAAGATACACAGTTGCTCTGTGCAAGTCGATGTTATTACACTTTTCAGCAAAAACATTCTGATGATAGGCGAACGCCCGAAACCGGTCGATGACTACAAAATGAAGCAGGCTATCACGGAAAATGTCTCTGATGCTTTCCAGCTCTGCGGAACCAACCACCACAACCTCTTTTATATATTCAAAATGGATATTTTGAAGACCTTCTAGAATCGCACTTCAGGGACGGAATCCAGATATTGGAGAAACGTTGGACAAAGTGTATGCACTAAAGGGAGACTACTTGAGAAATAAATGCATTTTTTAAATAAAAAAACTCATTTTCATTATTAGGCTGAGAAATTTGCTCACGTATTTCGTTTAATCCCTATCCAAGGAGGATTCCACATACAGTTTCGGTCAAAGAGCAGTCAGTTCATTTTTTTGAACTTCTTAAATTTAGTACTTTCTCTTTTATTTTGAAATACTTTTCTCGGAAAAATGATTTTGGAATGTCTTGGGAAAAGTGCAACATTTTCTAATTGCGAATTAAAATATTTACTATTTTATTCTACATCGTTAATAAGAAATATCAAATGCTAGAATGGTGAATGGGCTGCTCGAATGGGAATTTTCTAGATTCTCCCCCCCCATTTCTACGTTTGTTCTTGATAAGGACACCATCTTTCTTTCTTTCTTGGTGTGCTTGAAGGGCCGCAGCTGATGCTGAAAAAGCCTCCTTGATTGCAACCTACCTTTCCCAAGTGTTCACACCTCATCCTGATTTACATAATCCGGAAATAACCCACCTAATCGAAGAAGAACTCGACTCTCCCCAGACTCTCTCCCCAACCCAAAGCCATTTAACGCTAATGTAACTTACATTATATAAGTCACCTATCACTAAAAAAACTCCTGGACTCGACGTAATCAACGCACAAATCCTACGCAACCTTCCCAAAAAGCTATAATTTTTCTCACCTACATCTATAACTCCGAATTAAGGACCACTTACTTTTTACAACAATGGAAACTTTCCAATATCCGTATGATTCCTAAACAGAAAAAACCCACACATCTCCCAGCTTCCTACAGTCCAGTAAGCTGTTAACTATAATGAGCAAAATACTAGAAAAACTCCTCAAACACATCCTATCCTAGATTCCTCTAATGTTATCCCAGATCACCAATCACTCAACTATCAACAGTGCCATCGCGTTCTAAACACCGTCGCGGAAAGAGTGCTGTTCTGGCATCTTTCTAGATGTCAAACAAACTTTTAATCGGGTATGGCATCCAGGCTTGCTCTGGAAGCTCAAAGAGATCCTGCCATTCACTTACTATCTTATCCTTCAATCCAACCTTTGTGATAGGTATAGAATCCGAGTAATACTAGGTACTACTACTTCCTCCTTCTATGCAATAGAGCCAGGAGTACCTCAGGGAATTTTCCTGGGCCCTGTTCTCTACACAATATATACTGCCGACATTCTTACCCATCCTCAAACATCCTGTCTACCTATGCTGATACTGCAAACCTTTTAGTTCACAAAGATTCTGTAACATCAACAAGAAACCTTCAATCCCACCTTTCTTTCTTGGAAACTTGGTTTTAGAACTGGAGGATAAAGTTAAACGAACAAAAATGTGAAAATATCATTTTTACTCTAAGGAAAATTACCTGTGCTCCAATATACTACAATGGAATTCCTCTTCCTCACGATAATGTTGCCCGCTACCTTGGGCTGTATATAGACAAACGCCTGACATGGAATCCTCACAATAGACTGAAACGACAAGAACTGAAAAACCGCTTTAGACTTCTTAAAAGACCACTTGACAACAGATCTAAACTGACATTACTAAACAAACGACTAATATACAACTTAGTCTTAAAGCCTATCTGGACATATGGGATAGAACTTTAGGGCTCTACCAAGCGTTCCAATATTCAATATATCCAATCCCTCAGTAAAAAATTCTGCGCGCCATTGTTAACGCTCCCTACTTTGTAGAACCTTACAATCCAATCCACAATGACCTTAATATCCCATCTGTGATCGATGTTGCTTCCTCTCTTATAAAAAATGCCATAAAATCCTATCCTACCATATCAATCCTTTAGCCAGAAATCTCTCCTCTCCAACCTTCCCGGGCAATCCCTCCCGTCGTTAAAACGTCAGTGGTCTCGAGATCTTCTTTCAACAAGTGACAGCGAGTGTTTTTGGAGTGCTATCACTGGGTAGCTCCTTCACTCGTTTAATGTTTTTATTTTTATTTTATTTATTTGTTTCTCATTATTATTATTATTATTATTATTATTATTATTATTATTATTATTATTATATGTATTCAATGTCATCAGATTTGCCTATGCGCACTAGCGCGGTGTAAATAAATAAAAAGAGAGAGAGAAAAACATTTCTTTTCTACAATTTTGGTAATGCATTTTTACTGCAAATGTAATATTGATCGCCTATATGAGCGTTAGATTCGAAGATTTCAAGGCAAGGCGCACGGTCAGAATTCAATTTTTGTGGACCCTTTTAACGAATGTCAGAACATAAAGTGGAAGGCTAATGCGGTGAGCCTAATTCCAAAGACGTAATATTTATAATGTGTCTCCAAGAAAAGCAGGGCAGACAGATTCAGAGATAATAAAATAAGGAAAAGAATAAATGTCAATCGTACTGTTGATGATCAAATTGGTTGCTACAAGTTAATATGGTTTAGGCATCTACAGAGGAATGATCAGGTACATCAGGTGGCCGCGAAGGGTGAGTAACTCTATATGGTAGGGAAGAAAAAGAAGAAGACATGGTAGACCCGGTATGCAATGATATAAAAGTATAGTTAAGAAGGAACCACGCGTTGGTCTAATGGCTAGCGCACTCGCCTTTAGTGCGAGAATTCAGAGTTGATTCCAATGAAGGAAAAACCGGTGTTGAGACAGCATCGTAAGAAAAAGTTAGAGATTACAGTTAGTAGCGAACTTTGGTAGAGAAAACCTGAACAAAACGGCGATGGAAACCGTAGTGTGTTTAGCTCACACCACCGCAATATAAATCTCCGTCTGGCAAAGCTTGTGGCCCTTTACAGGCTGTTGTGCCGCACAAATTTTTTTTAAATCTTATTATTCAATAAAACAAAACAAACAAAAGATATAAAATTATTTTCATTTGGGTGTACTAATTGTTGAACATTCAATAAAAATGTTTGAATAGCTAAACAAAAAACATCACTTTATTTGAAACATTGTTAAAAAAAAAAACAAATGCTTTAAGGTGGTTCTGAGAAATCAGAATTTAAATTCAAAAGTGTTTGTTCATTATTGGCGCTCTGTACAAATTCTCTCCCAGTCTGAGTTAGTAGGTTGGCACTTGTCCCTCCACCCATAAATATTTACATATAAGACAAGTGAGCAAAATTTAAAATTTAAAGGAAATTTGTCATATTATATATAACTATATTCAGAGGAGTAACAGAAAGTCGTGTGAGTGTTTAAAATTCGTTTCAACTGAGGGCACCCTGTGACCATTTTACTATATATACCCAGGCAAATTGAACAATCACCAATTTCAGTTGTATGCAAAACAATTTTTGGAGAGTTCTTAAAACAATTGAAACATTTTGCACCCTAAATAACAATATAAACAAAATAGCATTTCCAATAATGTTATCAATGTATGTATGTAAAAGCTTTCTTTTTGAAGACAATCCAAATAAGCAAAATAAAACAACATTGAGCAATCTGGAAGTGTTGAATTAGTGCTCACAGTAAGTAAAGAAATGGAAGTAAATCCAAACAAAAGCTTTAAAAAAACTTGGTGATAAATATACTTGAAATGTTGAAGAAGATTCCTTTAAAGGAGCAACAGAACCTTCTCAACGACCGGTCAGACAAGACTCCTCGACAAACTCAGAGCACGTATTTATTTCAGAAGAAAAAAGACCTATTGTGCTGTTTAATTCTGCAAACCACATTGTTTTTCATTCAGGTCAAATCCCCTTATTGTATTTGTTAAGACTTTAATGATTATCATTGTATTTTCAAATTATATTAGATCCAAATGATTAGACAAAGTTCTAATGACCAAGTGTAAATCAATAAAACCAAATTACATGTAATAATAAAAAACAACCAGTAAAACTGAGTTACCTTGGTCAATCATGGTGACACCCCTCCTAAACCGCCGTTCCTATAGCGCAGCTGTTATGGTTACCCTTTCCGATTTGTACAAATTGATACTAACATGTTACTTTAAATTATTGCGGATACATACCCATTTCAAACATAAAAGAGAGAATAATTATTGTAAAATGTTTTAACTATAGAAATATTTTAATTTTTATTAAATAATAAGAAAAAGTATCTGTAAGTTGACAAAATGTAACAAAAACTTTTTTCAATTACAAGTTGACATAAGTAAGCAAATCTTGAACTGGTTTTGAAAAAAATGTGAGAATCCGAAAGAAAAAAAATTCGTTAAGTCTGGATGAAGCTTTTTGGCTGAAACTCAATGTCGGGTACCTGTTAATATATACCTAAGCAAAAAGGACAAAAATGCTAAGTCCAACGTTTTTGTGCTATGTATCCATAGTTCAAAGCCATCTACGAGCTATTTATATTGTATTTCTTGACATCCATTCTTTCCTATTAATCATACAGACTGGAAAGCTATAAATTTGCCAATAAACACTACTTTACATATCTGATATTGTTGGGTCGGTGTTAGTGCGCCCAGCTGTCCCGCTCAAGCGCGCGCATCCTCCTGTGCGGGCGGGCGCCTTCTCAGAACTTTTTACCCACGACTTCCTGTCTCATTTTTAAGAAAACGGTCAGCTTCCTCCTTCGCCCCACAGTATCCCCGCTCCACCTCCTCCCTCCTTCCCTCGGTATCCGCCCCCGCATCACACCACCACCCTTCTTCACCACTACTTCCGTTTGCCCATCCGGCCAATGCCGTGTGTTCTGACTCACTTACCTCAATATCTCGACAATGCAACTTCGCATTTACCGCTGCTGCTTCTTTAGTTAGGGTAGTATTGTGAATTCGCCCTTTATATTTCGCGTCGCTTTATACGCGCCTATTCGCCTTGTTAATTAATATTAATTCATCAGTGAGTAGTAAAATCATCTCTCCGCGCTATTACCTTCACGAGGCTATATCACCTGCGCCTTAGTGGACTCGCCATCACCCGCCGCTTCAACAACGGCGTCATCCGCTTCTAAAGGAGCATTCCAATCCCTTTACGCGCACCTGAGTTCCTTTCTTTCGCCACCTACGCACCCACACCCACACGCACACTACATCTTCCTTTCTCAGTCATTCGTCTCATCAACTCTTTTTCGATTCATCACTCATCGTCACCAAAGGGTAAGTCACGTTTTCATTGGTTTTTACATTATTATTCATTTTTTTTGTTTTTCCCCGCTACTCGCAATCTCGCCTTGGGTGTCTGCCGCGCAGCAGATATGAAAGTAAATAACGGAATAATACGGCAATTAATTATTCTTGCTATAAAATCCATTTATGAAGAAGCATGTTATATGTGATTTTTAGGCGAACCCTATGATTACATCAGGTGGCTGCTACAGTATTAATGTAAGTGAGCAAACTTGGCAACATGGAAAGTCAGGGTTGGTAGTCAAGAGTTTATATCCATAGATAATCAGTAAAAGGAATACTATTCTGTAGAAGCATTTTCATCTTGCAACTCTCAATGGACGCTAAATAAATATATGTTATCGGCAATTGTATACAATCCCTAATATCACTAGGCTAAAATTTGCATCATTTAATACATAATGCCTAGGCATTGGGCAGAATGCCTGTAGCTCTCTTGGTAAGATGTAGAAGACCAAGAAAATGTCAAATACGATGTGTGCTGTAGGCCAAAAAAGTTAGGTAAGGTTTGTATGTGATCTGATTACTAATGCTATTGCAAAAGCCACAAATAGTAGCATTCCTCTGTAAAATTTAGCAGCAATAACTCAAAACTTCCAATGGGAGGCAATAGGAAATATTTTCGAATGAGAGTGTATTAGGCCATATTATTTTGAAGTCTTTCTATACTGTGCTTAAGACGAAGTAGACATTCTATAGAATGCCTAAGCAATGTATAGAATACCTTGCCTAAGTATGAAATACAAAGGATTTTTCTTACTTTCCCCAATGTAGCCACGCAATGTGTACAATGCTAAGCATTCTAAGCAATATGTGAAATTCATAATTTGCCAGTTACATATATACTTTTACATCTTGGAACCCTTTATTGATAGATACTGGAGATACTATTCAAATTTTATTGGTTAATCAGATTTCTGTGTATTTTGTTCGCAATTATATTTTATATCCTTGTAGTATTGTAGAATATTCGACTAACTAATTAGAATTTTTGAAAAATAGGAGTAAAAATGTTTTAAAGTTAATAAAACAATCGTATTATTGCACAATATTTTTATTCTAGAATATCTTCATTAAACTATTAATTTAATTCCTAAATTTATTTACAAAATAAAAGTATGATTATAAAGAATGAAATTATCAATTAAAAACAAAACAAACAAAAAACTAAAGGAAAAAGAGGTATAAAGCTTTGAAATATCTCCCTCTAAAAGGGACTTAATTACTTAAAATTAGTTTCAATGGGGGGTTCTAGGAGAGAAACACTAGCAAATGATATTACAAAGTTTTACCAACATATAGATAATATATATTATATGGATAATATTTGAAAGAATATTTTGTTTAAGTTGATCCTAAAAAAAAAAAACTTGGAACAAAATGAATACATCAACCAAGTATCATACTGATTTTTTTAAAGCAAGTATAAAACTGAATGCTTGCAAAATTACAGTAAAAATGTTGCCAAAAAATCAAACTCCATAATAAAATTTGTCGCTTTCGGCAATAAACAAAGTGAAATACAATAACAATAATAATAAATAAATGTTGCTCTCCTAGTGGATTACAAATGAATAATATATGTATATAAATATAGCAAGTGGAAATCCATACTAAATTATTATTACTTTTTTCTTTGGTTTTATTTCATTAAAAAATATTATATAAACGATTTTAAGTTGTTTTAAGGGTTAATACACATTATAGTGTGCGTCCTAACAGTTGAGTCACAAACATAGCACAATATCGTCAATATATCAAAATAATGGCCTTCACTTCTAGTTTGCCTTAATGAGAAACATAAAAAACTCTGCGTTCATTCATTATTCAAGATGAAAGGAAATTTTCAAACTTCGGACTTGCTACTTGCTATTTTACCAGACTGAAAAGAAATGATCTTTACTGATGAATACTGCTTCCAGCAACAGACTAAACAATTGCACGACAATTCAGTCGGCGATATGTGCGTTCCAATACTTCAATACTGTAGCTACATCATTGACCGTAGTTAACAGAGTAATATATATCTATCAGCATTACTGAAATTCGTTTTACAGGTAAAAATATGTATGTATAATAAAAAGATACCTCAATTGATTTATGATGATTTATCGTATTGAAGTTGATCTAAACTTCTTAACCATCGAATGTCATTAGTTTGAATATACAACATGAATTCTCCAGTAAGTGAATTGAGCAAATATTTGGTTTGCTATCATCTTGTATATCCAAAATTAACCAGTTGAAAGGAATAATATTCTTTAAAAGCTATTAAATTAAATTATAATTAAACGTCGAACTTCCAGCGGACGTTGCGCATTATAACATTTTTATTTCATGAATTATTCTATCAAATTTTCGGATATTATGAAATATTTTTTGTATTTTTTCAGATTGAGCAAAATAAACTGAATGGATAATTTCATTCACGAATTCAACACAGCCAATGAAATTGCATTATTTCAAGACTTCACTCAGCAGTCACCTGCTACTTACACATACTTAATGGGAGTATTTTTTTACAATTCAGAACCAAAACCTGCTTCACGTAAAGGAGATCTTTGTTGCATATAATTTACAAAATGAAGAATATTAATATCATAATTATCTGCTAATAACGGTTGAATGATTGTAAAATTTTCCAATTTCTTATAGTATTCGTGCAGTATTTTTTTTTTTTTGAGATCAAATTCGTGCATTTTTTCCTCATTTTTAGATAGCAATGCAATTATCATGGTAAAAGACTCATTCAAAACAAGGCAAAATTATTAAAAAAAATTCAGCATTCGTCGTATTACCGTTGATTATTGAAATATTGATTTAGTTAAGTTTATCTACATGAAATAAAAAAAAAAAGAGCTAGTTTCTACAAATTTTCTCTTCTTATTTACAGAATTCAACTAACACAAAATTCCGAAAATGAAATAAAACCTTCAAAATAATTTCAATAAATGGAATTAATGGAAAGAAAACAAAATAATTAGGCACTGAATTCGATAAATGTACACTTACACTTAAATATATATTTAATTTGAAAAAAAAAATGATATGAAATTACTTAAGAAAACTTTCACTTACTTAATTTCTCACAGTTCTAATTGGAAATTGTTTTTCAAACTTGTAATTTCTCCTAAACGTTTGAGCTCCCGTTAATTATTTATACCTGACGTATATAGATGGTGAAACATTGAAAATCTGTGATCGAAACTGTACAGAAAAGAGAGAAAACCTAAATAAATAAAAAATTACTAGATTATTAACTGCAACACAGCGCATCTATCAATCCCAACATTACTGAAATATCGTTTTACAGGTAAACTTAACAAGGTTACTTCCTTTATTACACCCTGTACATCAATTTTTATGGGAAAAATTTCAAATAAAAATACATGTAAGTTTTAAAAATAAATATGCATGCTACTAAGGATAAAATACCAGATGATATGTAAGTTTACTTATGTTTGATCACTACATCAAATTTAAAGATAAAATTCCGAAATGCTCAGAGTCCTTTAAAAACATAACCCGAGTAATCCAATGTTTCTTGAAACAATTGCAAACGCATTTTTGGTCCTTCAAACGATATAAAAATAGTAGCATTAATATCGAAATGGTTCCTTAAAGGAAATCCTTACTGTTGAAGCTCCCCATGAAAACAATAATAAAATCAATTAATCCCGGAGAATTCTTTCAAAAAAGGACGTCATATAAGTAACTTTGAAAATAAAAATCGTTGATGACATATGAGTAAGATTGAAAATAAAAATCGTTGGAACTGTTTTCAAGAAAATGGCGAAAACTGAACCAAAAAAATAAATAATTAGATCACAATGCCAATCAATGGATTTTGATCAAATTCTTATGGAAGACTCCAAGGTGATACAAAATTTGACCTTGCTGCGATTTTTCTATTTTGGAATATTTACATATGTGCAACTCACATAGATAATATAAAGACCTATCTGAACTCACACAGATACATATAAAGACCTATTTGTAAAATCTTATTCAGGTAATTCCAAAGGGACCTTAAAACACGATGAAAATCCAACTTCCCCCAAAATTTGTCACGGTCGCAATACTTACGGGAATGCATAATTAGATAACGATTTATTCTTGCCTTAATACCATCTAAAGGACATATCGGACATATCGTAGAATGAAATCATAAAAAAAAGAAAGAAAATCATTATCTATCTACAATGAATAGTTTTCTATAAATTAATGTTTTATTAAAGCTATCCTACTTTTTTCTAAAATTGAAGAAGGAAGAAGTAACAAACAAAAACTCTTGTATGAAACACTCACATAATTCTCTCTTCTGTACAAAATAATTTTCTTAAAACTTGATTTTAAAAGTTTTGCTCAAAATCGATCAGTCGGAAGTAAAACCACTCTACTGAATGGAATTTTCAGTTTATAATATTTTTTTTTTCTGTAGATGATTTAAGACAAGACACTAGTGACTTTTAATTTTCCTTTTTATGTTTTTGCGATGTAGCAGATGTGTATGTTCAAAATTCATTCTTCACAACTTCACAACTGTTTATATATTAAAGCCTCGATAAAAACAGGAAACTCTGTCGAAACGTTGGCATAATTAGAATGTTTTTTCTTGGCTGATCCTCACCAAATTTCTTCATAACCACATATTAACATTTAGTGTAAGAATCCTTGTAATACATTGAAATAATACTTTGAAGGACAACCAAACATCATCCAGAAATTTGTTGTGGTGGTTGGTTCCGCAGAGCTGGAAAGCATCAGAGACATTTTCCGTGGTAGCCTGCTTCAATAAAGTCTGGTCAATCAAGATGACCACAATTTATGGTCATTTTGATGACCACAAAATGAAGCAGGCTACCACGGAAAATGTCTCTGATATCATCCAGAAACCCAGTGAAAAATTAATTTTCCCGGAAAAGTTGGGAGCCTTTTTAATAAAAGTGGGAGAAAAAACTGAAAAATCCATTCTATAAAAAGTGCTATAACAACTTCCGATCATCGATATTTGTACCAAATTCTTATTGTCGCTTCTCTGATTAGCAAACTCTAAACGAAATATCCAGTTTGAATTTTCTGCGTTTTTCTTGAAACTGAAAAATATTTTGAACTGATTGTAATTTCAGAGGACTGAACCTAAGTAATTCATCATCCTTTTCCCAACCTCAACCTATTAATCTAAATTTTTCCGGAAACATGTTGAGGAGCAGCTTTCCAAGAAAATCGAAAAAAATAATAAAAACTGAAAATTCCATTCAATAGAGTGGTTTTACTTCCGACTGTCGATTTTGAGCAAAACTTTATTGTTGGTCCACTCGGAATAAGTAGCAATTTAAACGATACTTCCTATTTTAAACGATATTTATTATTTTAACGACTTTCCTTTTTATTTAAGTATGCAGTGCACACAACACACAAGAGTGATTCTAAAATAGATTTCTTCATGCTCAGGAGATCTCTCGAAACTTGTATTGAAACACTCATTGTCGCAAATTTGACAGGATCACAACACTACCTCTTACAAAAACAATATTAAGAAAGTAGTAAACAGAATTCAGTGCCCAGCATCCGTCTTCACATCTAAACAATTATTTCAATATGGATATTTATAACAAAATCTAAGTATAAACAAATATACTTGTGTAATTGCCTTTGTATGAAATATATAAAAAAAAATAACAAAAAGTTAAGAAATATATTTTTGTACTTTTGTAAAAAAATAAAATCATAAAAAATGTTGATGATGATAACAATAAATATTTATACATACATATATATATATTAAAAAAAATAAAATAAAAAAAAACAGTTGATGATTAGAAATTGTAATACAGAACGTTAAATTGTTTTAAAGCATTTTGTGCTGGGTGAAATGAATTAAATACTATTATAATATTTATATTTTCTTATTAAATATACAAAATTTAAATTAAAAGAAAGAAAAGAAACGAAAATAATACTTATTATTTGTAAATTAGGTTGTACAAATAATGCCTCAAACTGGTTTGCGACGATATGTACTCATTGCCAACAACATTCAAACAAATTTCTAACAAAAAATCAGAATTTGAAACCGTTTTGTGATATCGGTGAGAACATCCCGACACCAGGAGGTTTACAAACGGGATCGGGCATACTGCATGAGTAAAGAGGCTTTCATTTGATTCACTGTCACAATTATGCGCTATATGAATTTAATTTTTAAAACCAAAAAATAAAAAGATCGTTACAACAAAAAAAAAAAAAAATCTGGTGTGAAACACTCACACAACTTTCTCTTACTCCTGTTCTCAAAATTATAATTGACAAAGGTTATAGTTTTGTGTACCAAATATAACGAAATTCGTCGAAAACTGAAAAAACTGTTCAGTAAAAGCGCACTTCCGGTTTACTATCTTTCTTAGAACTTGGAATTTTGGTCATCTATTTATTTATAATTATTTCTGTTTGGATGATAGAATTGTATAATCAACTATGATACCACTTTAGAGGAAGCTGAAACCCCACCCCTCCCCTAAAAGTGCCCTTAAAAGAATTTTCCCAGATAAATTTTTTAGATAAAAGTTGTAGATCTTTGCATGTTTAGTTTATATAAGAAGTTTCAAAAAAATCGTCGGAGCCATTTTCTAGAAAATTGCGAAAAAGTGAATAAATCATTTAGTAACGTGGTAAAGTAAACGTACTCCGGTTATCCGATTTTTTCCAAACTCGGAATTTCAACAACATATTTAATTCTAATTAACATTATTTAGATGACAGAATTGTCTAATAAACTGAAATAGCACTTTAGATGGTAACCTAACCCCACTCCTCCCCCAAAAGTGCCCTTCAATGCATTTTCTTGGAGAAATGTTTTTAAATAAAAGTTGTAGCTCTTTGTATGTGTGGTTGATGTTTGTAGTTTAAAGAAAATCGTCGGAGCCATTTTTGAGAATATCGCAAAAAAGTAAAAAATCCAACTAGTAAAGTGGTACTTCCGGTTGAGGAATTTTGACAGATAACGTAGTATCAGATCCCACGGTGATACCTAAACGGAATATCAAGTTTTAACTTTCTATGGTTTTTCGTTTTTGAGCTATGCTGTTCACATACATACATACACACACGGACACACACACACACAGACCATTTGGTAAAAACCACTTTTTTGGACTCTGGGGACCTCAAAACGGATATTTCCGGTGAAAACTCGATATCGAAAATTTGACACGATTACAATACTTCCTCTTACTAGGAGTAAGAGAAAGTAAAAATCGAATTAATCCACAAATCGTCACAAATCAGTCTTGGCAACCAATAATTTATCTCAGAGATATTTTCCATGACAGCCTGCTTATTTTTGTGGTCATCGTATAAACTGAATCATCGAGTGTATAATCTGAATTTGCTCTAATGGAAGTCCATGTTATCACACTGTTTTGACAAAACATCCGGATGATAGGCGAATGCCCGAAACCGGTCGATTACCACAAAAAGACGCAAGCTGTCACGGAAAATATCTCTGATGCTTTCCAGTTCTGCGTACCCAATCACAATAATAATCTGTCTATCTGCCTAGGAACAAATTTATTAAAAATCGTTCCAAATCTTACAGGAATAGTGGAAAATTTTTCCGAGAAAAATTTGGTATATTTCGCTTTGTCCGCTATTTATTTCAAACTGTGCAGTTAAACTTGAGATTCCAACTTTAATCATATTGCATTTATTTTCCCCTGCACATCTTGACAGAAATGTAACCAGATATGGGGGAATTTCATTATTCCATTTAATCACTTAAAATAAAGAAATTTTACAAAATCAGAAAACAATATGACCTAATAATTCATTAATGGTTTTTAAATTGAGTTTTAACAAAAATATTTATGAAACATCGCTATAATAATATTTCACTTTATAATAATTACTTTTTTTTTCATTAAGGAAATATTTAATATAATCTTCATCTAGGATATCATAAACTGTCCACAAATAAAATTAGCTTCTGAAAATCGGAAATTAAAATTACCATGAAATATGTTATATCCTCAATTCATATTCACTTCACCCAAAATCTAAAAACTACGTGACTAAAACGATTTTCAAATTATTATACTTTTATTAATACTAACTGACTTTTATTAAACTTATTACTTAAAAGTATGGGAAAAATTCAATCCAATAAACCCCCAGAAATTATAAAAGTAATTATATTGTATCCGATTACGCATGTATTTATCTACAAATATTTTTCAACCTAAAACTAAAAACAAATTGACTAAATAATAATACATGTATACTAGAAAAAATAATGATAAAAAAATAAAAATCAAATAATTTATGCGTTTAACATTTTTACAAAAAAAAAAAAACTAATAGAACAACGACTTTGAACTAACTTGCAATTAAATACAATTATTTGAGTTTCCAATTCCATGGAATATACATCTGACCGTCAGTCATTACAGAATAATAATTGGTAACAGTTAATCTAGTACCAATTAGATGTTTTTTCAATAAATCTCTGCAAATAAAATTAAAACAAAAAAATGTTATTAGTAAAACTGACAATTTATATGGTTATTAACAGAAGTAAATATTTAATTTGGAATCGTTAAACGAAAATTGTTTTATATCTATATATAAAATAATAAAAAATAAAATTAGGCGTCAAACCCTATTACAGCTTACTGCAATTATTACACTTCCAATTAACAAATTTTCTCAAAATAGTTCGGAAGAGCGAGTAGGCAATTAAAAATTTAAATGGGTATTCAAACTTCATGATTTATTTATACAGGCCGATTTTACTTTGTATTTAGAAAAAATTCTAGGTGGAATTTTTAGATGATATAAATCAATTTTTTCAGCCTTCATTTATTTCATATTTCCAGATTACATTTTCTCACTGTTTCAAAAATTTGTTGTTTAAAATCCTTAATTCTTCTGTGAAGGGATGGTTATTGAAGAAGGCACTGGCAATTTCCACAATAATATAATTAATAATTTTTACATAAACTGCCGAATGACTGGTTGATAGAGAGACAGACAGAGTGATAGTATCGCTAAAGCCTTCATCCCCGCTAATACAGCTAGCGCCCCCTAAATACTTCAATAAGGAGGGGGGCAAGAAGAAAATTGGTATAAAAAGACAACGCTACATGATATTAACATGAGTAAATCAATAGTAATCTTTAGCGATACTATCACTCTGTCTGTCTCTCTATCAACCAGTCATTCGGCAGTTTATGTAAAAATTATTAATTATATTATTGTGGAAATTGCCAGTGCCTTCTTCAATAACCATCCCTTCACACTTCCCTACATTTCTAGCTCTGAACTTGGGTTCTGCCATTTTGTATTTGCTACTCAAACATTGTGATTATTTATATAGGCCGATTTGACTTTGGATTTAGCAAAACCATGTCAAATAATTACTCTTGAAAAAGGCAAGCAGATTGCCGAAACATAGAATTCTGTCCGAAACTTGTTAACAGTAATAAATGTAATCTGGAAACATGAAATAAATGAAGGCTGTAAAATTGGTTTATATCTAAATAATTAAAATAGGTTTGTATCTGCTCGATTAGTTAGGCTGTCTTGAGGACACTAAACTCTTGTCTTAAGCTCCAAGTTTTTTTATTGAAAAGTGCTAGCAGAATGGGAGAACTATATTCCTCAAAGGAAATTGTTTTAGTCTCCAAGTACCAGATCATACGACAGTCCCAGGAAATGAGGAGATGAATCGATTGGCCAAGTTAGGAGAATGTGCTGAATCTCCTCTGCTGTTGGCGTCCTCTGGATACAAGTGTGTCTAGCTTCCAGGCATGGAAAGCCTTCAAATGTATTTATTCCACAGTTCAATGGACTTTGATTGTGGGCAAGGAGACGGTTGGCAGTGAGATATTGCAGACTTTCACAGTCCTCTTTTGGAGTTTAGTTAAATATTTGGGATTTAGACCAACAATTATACCGAGCATTTAAAAAAAAAAAATCAAGATTTTTGTCACCTGAACCACTTTTCCAAAGAGCCCAATAATTTTAAAAGAAACAATATTTGATATTAAGATTTACTAAATCAATATCAATAACAGGGAAGGGAATTAGTAACTGGTTACCGTACTGGACTCCCACGCGGAGGGTTCGAGCCCAGCTGTGCTACCCTTACATTTTTTCTTTCTAGGAGCCTCTACAGCTCATGTCTGGTGAAGAACGGTGTTGTCTATAACTAGAGAACACTATCCGGAGGCCGGCAGTACACTGAGAAAGTTCCGGGCGCCAATGACCATAGATGTTGATTGACGCGCCTTAAATTAAAAAAAAAAAAATCAATAATGAAATGTTTACCTGTTTTTTAATAAATTTTCACAAAACGTTATCATAGGCTTTGGTGTTATACAATCATCCTTATCTAATGCTAATAATCCAAGTTCAGAAAGGCATTTCTTATGTAATACTTTTTCTATTTCTTTGTGACTGAAAATATAATAAATAAATATATCTTAACAAGAATCTTTTATGTGAAATATTATTTAAAAATTTATAAACATTTATTTTAATTACCCTTTATACTGTTCCAATAAATGATTAGCTTTTTCCAAATTTTCAGTAATAAAATTTACTATAAGGAACGATGGGCAAGAACAGGGAACTATAAACTGGCCAGTAGGACTCACCATTAAAGGGCCTGCTTCACTGAAAATAATAAATTAAAAAAACTATTGACAAAACGAACTTTTTCAATACAAATTTTTCTAAATAATTAAAAAAGGAAGAAATTCTGCTATCATTTAAAACTGATCGAGTAGCTTTCCTAAATATATCATTAAATTCTTCTGATCAGCCTGAAGAGGAACAATAAAGGAATCAGTATTAGCGATCGGGTAAACAAAGGGGAGGAGGGTTCCTTAGTCTCTACCACATACATTTCAGCAACCAATTTGTAGCTCGTCGTACAGAGCTTCTAAACGAAGCCTTCAAATAATACTTCACTAGAAACAGTATTTGGAGGAGCAAGGTTGGAGGGCAAAGGAAATTTAATTTATTCAAGGAAGCAAAAATAAATAAAGAAAAATAAAATCAAGTCTGGTTTGAGACTTTCTGGTTTGAAAGCCTTAGGCTTTCTCTTACTGTTAATTGCAACAATTCTTATATTGACAAATTTTCTTTAAACTGGCGCAATGTTTACTAAACGTTTCAAATAACAGTCATCTGTGCAGTGGGCATTTCGCGTATAAAACTAGCCGTTTCGAGATTCTTTTAATATACAGTATTAGATAGTCTTAGAACCTTACATTATACTAAAATAACACTTTAAAGGATAGCTTAACATTGTAGCTCTCTCAGAACCCTCCAGAAATCAAATGCCCTGGATTCGTTGTCTGGAAAAAAGTGAGAGGTATTTATGTGTGGTTAAAAGAAAATCTGTGGGGTCATTTTTGAAAAAATAACCCTACACGAAAAAAAAAAATTGTTCAGTCACATTTCCGGTTGGAGGATTTTTATCGAATTCTTCATGTGAGATTGGTGATTCCGTAAACGGAATGTCAAGTTTGAACTGCCTGCGATTTATCTTTTACTGAGAGAGAGAAAATAGACGAAGTAAACAAAAAAAGAGAGAAGTAAACAAAAAATTCTCATTGTAAGAGTTGGAAGCTGATCCATCCTGTCTTTCTTTGCGCATTTCAGATATAATCTTTCAAAACAGGACTGCTGAAGTTGAAATATGGAAGAAAATTATTGATTTCCATAAAAAAAAACTCGTGTGAAGCATTTTTTTTTGGACGGGATACAGTGCAATGTGGCATTGAAACTGTGTGCGAACCTGGTATCAGGATAAGATCTCTTAACATAAGCCACCCCTTCCAGATGAAATTCAGGGTCTGGGAAAATTCTTCAGATAATAGCATCGCAAGTCTCAGAAGGTGGACTGGAGTTTCCTCCATTTACCCACCGGATAGTAAGCTCTTGTGTTTCTGGTCAGATTTTTCTGTTGTCCTTCTAAATCTATATTGCTAAAAAACCTTTTTTTGCTCAGGCCGATGCACGCCTCAGATCTTTTCCTGTCATAGCCCAGAAAAATCTTGGACCTTGGTTTAGGAGGGTTCTCCAGAACATGGAGAGCCTGCGACAAAAGGATTCATTACGTCCTTCCTTGCCAGAGTGTTCCTCACCATCTTACAACAATATGCCATGGAACCCAAAAGAAGATAATTCTTATTATTTCTGTCAATGCCATTAAGTTTGCCGAGGCATTATCACACTATTTGCGATCTGATAATAGCACTGAAATTCAGGGCTTTAATTGTGGCCTGACTATTAGATTCCAAAAATTCCTTCGAGGTTGAGCTGGACACATCTTCTTTGGATGAAAATTGAATAAGAATAGACATATTTATATGCTTTGGACTTATAAGCCCCTTACAAAGAATTGGGCAAAGCCAACAAAATGCATATTCAAATTGCAAAAAAAGACCACATTAAGAAACAAATACATACAGAAAATAAATAATAATTTAAATATAATGTTCAAAAAAGAGAAAAACATTATCGCCTGCTCCAATATACTGTACTAAATATAATTATTATTACTTACCTTTTCCCTATTTACTAATAAAAGTAAAAGTAAAAATTGTTGTACATGGACATTAATATGCTGGCCCTTCTAGTATAAGAGGCTTTAGGCATTCATCTATTTACATAAATATTTATGTCTAATAATTTTTTCATAGGTGGCAGTTAGCAGACAGTCCACGTTAAGAGGATGATCTGTTAAGTGTTTCTGTTTAATATTTTAGTAAGCCGGGCGATTAATTAGAATTACGTTGTAGATCTTCGTTCACTTGTAAGTCACAAAATCGACAGTTTTCGAAAGGGTGTATTGTATATTTCGTATTATTTGTATATATTTCAAGATAATCTGTATAAACATTGTTAATAAATATTTTTAGTGATGGATTACAGTTTTACCTATTTTCAGTCTATACCTTAAAAGAAGAGATAAAACATTTAAAAAAAAAAAATCACCAACTTTATGAAAGTTTGTCAATTTTCATTAAAACAAACTGATAAAGTTTTAATAATTAAGATTAAGAGATGTCACTCTTTGACTGTATCAATTAAACCGTGAAATAGTTACAGTAAACTGTAAACTATTAATTGGAAAATTATTATACAAAAAAAAAAAAAGCACTAAAAAAAAAATGTTTTCAATAATAGCAGCTTCCTTATTGTTTTTCTGGTGATAAAGATAACCTAATTTATTATTATCATGTATATTTTTTCTAGTACATAGCCAATAAATAAACATAAATTAAAAATTTAACAACAATTACATGGTCGACACTGATGGATTTGAAGTTTATCTTATTTTATCTTCACTTGAGCATATTAATGATTTATAATTTTTTATTTATTTATAAGGTTTAAAATTAAGATACAATTAATAATTTCATTTCGCCTAATTAAATACTTCATCATTAAATATTTCCTTGATTAGGTATTTGTTATTAGTCTGTGGAAAAGGTTAAAAGGCAACACAATATAAAAATCGGTGAAATGTTTTAAACGAATTATGCAAATAAAAGTTCTACATCTTCATATGAGAAGTTGGAAAATAAAAAAAAAAAAAACAAGAGGAAAACGTTGGTTCCCATTTTCAAGAAAATTTGAAGAACTAAAACTCCATTCAGTAAAATGATCCCCCATATTGCTGACACCATTTTTTCTTCAATCTTGGAATTTTTGCAAAATTATAATTACATTTAATAATATGGTAATGGGGGAAAGTACAGTATAAAGAAAGAATATAATAAAGCTTAAGATCACAGCGTTCTCAAAACATTATAAAAAAGGATCTTTTTTCGGAAAATATTTTACATAAAAGTTAAAAATATTTATGATAATTTACCAATTTAAGTTCATTGTTGAAGTAATTTGGGAAAAAAATGAAAAATCCCTTCAATAAGTGATACTTGCGCCTGACAGTTTACCGAAACTTTTTTAAAGGTTTTACTATGACAACCTAAACGAAAAATATCAGTTCTGAACACACTATAATTTTGTTGATGCGTGAGTGAGACTAATCTAAAAACATTTGGAATATCTTGCTCAAGAGGCTTCAAAAATTGACTGGTGAAAACTCCCATTTCGAGAAAATCTTATATCTAGTAGTATTGAATTTTTGAAAATACTTACGTTTCCACGACGAGCTCATAATCAGATAATGAAGATGGCCAATGTTTTGGATAACCGCCTTTGCCTTGGCAATCACTCAATGATGTAGTCAGACGCTTCAAATTATTTTCGTATTGTTTGACCATAGTTTTAGGTTGGAATTTTCTTGTTGACAAAATTTTTTTTTCAATTAATTTTATATTACAGAAAAGCGAGAGAAAAAAAATATATGGTATATTTCATTTTAAAAGTATTGTTATTTTTATAATAGTCTGGAACATGAATAAAACTGTAGCTAGTGGATGAATGGAGTAGTCACTACTACAGGATCTTGGCGCTACTCCGCTATTCCAGTCTAACCAAATGAACAACATTTACACCGACAACCCAAATGATCGCAAAAGTAGCTGCTGATCTCTATAACTCCATGCTCTGCTCTACCAACAGGCAGACACTCTCATACTCACTATTTACACATACTACACTTTCCGAAGATTATATTCTATACATGTAAAATAAAAAAAACACACACAAAAGTGAATCGGAAGAGATCTTCTAGGTTGTAGAGGATTTAGCTTTATAAGCCACTTCCTAAATATAATTATACATCTATTATAAATAGAATAATTACCTTCTAACAACCTGAATATCTCTTAATACCATGGAAAGTGATTTCTCAAATAAAGGTACTGTTTTTAATGCAATATCCTGTTTTTCCACATTTTTTATAAACTGCAATGATTACATTTTTATTGGAACAATATTTTAAATTAATCAAATATACACACAGAGTGAATATTAATAACATAAAATAAAATCTATGTACTTACATCTAGCCAATTTCCTCTCACTTCACCACTATTAAGAAGTATATGTCCATCTAAACTTACTCCAGTATCATTACCAAAAACTAATGTTCTTTCTGCAAACAAAAAAAAAAAATTGCTAAATGAAGAAAAAAACGGAACAGAGAACCATAAAGTGAATGATGAGAAAATAACCTTTCAAAAAAGAAATAACTTCTGCATGATGGTCTATTAGATTTCTGAAAGCCAATAGACAGCCTCTAAAATGAGTTATATTCCAGCCGCAGTCCCAATATATTGCAAGCAGTCCATAATCTTTACATAAGCCTTCTTTAAGTCTATCGATTTCTTCTCGAACTGGTTCACATGCAGCTAGTTTCTCCTTGGAAGATTCTGCATTTTGTTCTAACCATCCGCTGTTAATAAAATAAGAGTTATTTGATATTAACAAGACAGCATAGCATTTTTTTTTTTTTTTTTTTTTTAAATATTACCATGCGTATTTTCAAAAACTAAAAACTCTTATGAAACCCTCCTAAGATTTTCTCTTATTACAATTCCCATAGTTCTGTCAACGATTTTTTTGGAATAGTCATTTAAAATGTAGTGAAATGACATTGCACAGGAAAGCCACATCAACATCCAAAACCCAGTTTTCTAGGAAAATGTTATAAATAAAAGTAACGGGTTTTTATATGTATAGTAAAAAAAAATGCCAAGTTTAATGGTAAAAACCTTTTAAGTCATTTTCGGTAACACAAAAATCGGGAAAAACTGAAAAACCATAAATGTAAAGTTACACCTTTGTATTTATACATTTAATTCTCTTGTTATACATATAGTTTTGATACAGCACTTTAGAGGGAAACTCCCAGAACCTTATAAAAATCAATCCTTCACCCAAGTTTCAAATAAAAAAAGTAATCGTTCTATCTATTTGTTTCTATTTTTAAATATTCAATACAAAACAAAAATTTAAGTAAAATTAATGGATATATTAGCAATAAAATTAAACTTCTTGTCTAAATTATACTGTTATAAATAATAATTTATTTTGAAAGATATACAACAGTTACAGTCTTATGTTTGAAAACTCTCTCGTCATCAATAAAGAATATTCCTTTGTATATGTCAAAACATTTTACAAAAAGACGAATGGACGAAAGAAATGCTAAAAACCAGTCTAAGAAATGACACTAAAGAAACAATCTAAAGTTCATGCAACCATTTGGAAAATAAACGAAACTTTTAATAAAATACTACTATACTAGAATTATTAAATTTTAAATTAACAAAAATCTGAAATCAAGAACAAGATATTTTTTTTTTTATTACCACGGTCAACATCTGTGGCAACTGGTGCCCGGAGTGTTTTCAGTGCGCTTCCCGCCTATGGGCAGTGTTCCCTCGTTACAGACAAAGACTTCCAGAAGAGAAACAACAGCACTTCGTGGACTCAAAAACCTGGATCTTTCTGAGTTTAGAGCACTGCTAAGAAGGCAAAACGTAGTTTCGTACTCCTTGATACATCATAATATAATCATGTTGTATATTGGTTTTATATATATATATATAAAACCAATATACAACATTGTGTGAAATACAAATATCTGGTAAATCTGCAATGATCCATCTCTAAATTTTCTATTCTCTATTAACGAGATACAGTTGTGCGAATATTATTGGGCCATAGTTGTTGTTATAATAATAATAATAATAATAATAATAATACTGCGCGAATTGCGAGAAAGTTTATGCAATTTTGATTTATGAAGACTAAGGGTTTCTATATCATCCTTCTTGGTACATACGCATCCATGCAGGTGAGAGCAAGAATATAATAATAATAATAATAATAATAATAATAATAATAATAATAAATGAACAATGGGGCGGGATTAACTCAGTGGAAGCGCACTGGATTTGTAACACAGAGGTCCCGGGTTCGAGTCCAGCAGTGCTGCTCTTAGATTTTCTCGCCCTTTTAGACGCCCTTTCTCGCTCACAGTCTGATGACGGGCAGTGTTTCTGCATGGGGAGAACACTATCCTAGAGCCGGCAGGCACTAACGCCAATGAACTCACGCGCCTTAATTAAAAAAAATAAAATAAATCATCAAACTTACATCAAATTCTCAGAACCTTTTGCCCTTATTATATTTTCTTTCAAATCATATGCCAATGCATCTCGTATATCATTCTCGAAATTAGAGACCTTTCTTCGCAACGATTCATCTTGTCCAGAAAAACGAGTTCTTTTCTTTTCAATCGTAGGTGAAATCTTATCAACATACGTTGTTGGTAAATTGCAACTAGACAGAATGTACACTACAGTATTTCTTATATCGCGCTGCGCTAATTTTATGTTGACCGGTTTCAAGCTTTCTGTAAAAAAAAATTTAAAAACTTAATAAATAAAGTATCATAAATTTTGAATATAACAAACACTTCTTTTGGCAGTGAGATTTCAAAATTATTCATTATTATAATAAATAGATAAAATAAAGACCTTTTTCCGATATATTTCCTTGTGGTCGTAAATAAAATTTGAGAGTGGCAGGACTAGGTGGTTTATTTTGTTGTAATGTTTGTATATAGGAACTAAGCACCTGAAGAGAATTTTCATTTGTGGCCTAAAAATTAAACAATAAAATAATAATATGAGAGCCATGTGAAATTCGATCAGTGATAATAATCAAAAAACAAGTATTCCAAGTTTAAAGAAAATCGTTGTAACCGCTATTCTTCAAATTTGGTATTTTAGCAATGCCACTAATATTATGTAGGTGTGATAAAACCATATGTTATACTGAAGTGGTACCTTATATAGAAGTGTAACGCTACTGTTCCCCCACAATCAAATTTCGCGGGAAAATGTTTCAAATAAAAGTGATAGGGATTTATGTGTGCAGACGGTATACGATGTCTAAAGAAATCGTGGGAATAGTTTTCGAGAAAATCACGAAAATCTGAAAAAAACTTTCAGTAAAATCGCACTTCCGGTTGATGATTTTTACTGAAATCTTCGTGTCTGATGCGGTGGTTACTACCAAAACGGAATACCAAATTTGAGCTTCCTGGGCTTTTCGTTTTTGAAATATTCTGTTCCCACACACATATACAGACCATTCGTTCAAAACATTTCTTCGTATTCAGTGGATCCTGAAACATGTATTACCGGTGAAAATCAATTACGAAAATCGGCATGATCGCAGCCGATCCTATACCTCTTTTACAAGGAATAGGAGGAAGTAATACAAGAAATGAAGTGAACAACTTATTCACTCAGTTTTAAATTTTAATATTACAGAATGTAATGATTAGATTCCTTCAGAATAAAACCGATTTTCGCTGTTAAGTCAGGGGAGGGGGAGAGAGTGAGAGAGAGTTTGCAAGTGAACAACCCACAATGTGAGTGCGTGATCCATTAATAGGCGTTTGAATTGGCTTGCAACTAATAATAGCGTTTAGGTATTAAAAAATTTTTTACTGCATGAATAAATCAGTTGAAAACCATTTATTACCTAGATGAATGACATTCAAAAAATGCAGAATATAAATTTTTTATTACTTAATATGATCATACTCTTTCTATTGGAAATTTTCCAAAGAGATCGGGATGAACGGAAAAATAAAATGGCCTAAGAGCTGTAGCAACTTCTCCTGCTGTCATGTGCCTACGTGATGTGCAGTTCAATCCAAATGTACGTACTCGGTTAATGGCCCTGAACAAAATTAAAGAATTCGAAAAGTTGAATAAAATAGGCAAAAAAAAAAAATACTAATAAAAGATTATTACACTATTTCTCAAGTTGCATGAAATTCATTTAATATTCGAAGAAAAAAAAATGTTCAAATCATGAATTGTAACTGAAAAATGAAACTATTATATCAAAAATACCTTTGATGGATTTGACGCCGAAATAATTCAGATGCCATATTAAAAGCGCACTCATTTAAACGACGAACCAAAATAACGAATTTGAACTGACACGACCTTCATAGCTGGTAGCCTTTGTTTACTCCCTTCAAATCACGTAAACACCGCGTGACTGCTGCTGTAATTAAAAAGTGTTAAGTAATAAAACTTTTAGTAAGAAAAATCATAATGTATATATATTTAAATATTTCAAATTAAATTATACATTCATGTAAATAATTATAATAAAAAATATGGGTTTTTAAGCAGCTGATACAATTAGGATGTTTGAGTACTTGGCAAGGTTTACAGGTAGACAGGTTTTGTGTGGGTTAATTTTTTAAAAATCAATCCCAAATTATAGTAATGTGCAAGCAGTTGATACATTTGTAGGTGGCGTAATGCTAAAAGGACTTGTAAGTAAGGAGCTATTTTAACATAAATCGAAATCCTATTCATTTTTTTATTTTAATATAATTCCTCATTATAGTTTGTCTTTGGAATTGGCGTTTATACTGGGATGTATATTGCTCAGAACTACGAGGTATAGCGCTTTTAATATTTTTATTTGTTAATTTTATAAAATTTTGTTTAATAAATTAGGCTTAAAAGCTGAGGATTTATCTATTTTTTGAATCATAATATTGACATTTGTAAACTCCATTGTTGGCTCCCCCTAACCTTCAACTGCGACTTCAGTTGTAAAAGGTCAGCTCTAACTTTTCAAATTTAAGCGATCTCTTCGATTATTGATTCAATAAACCTCTTCCATTTCTATCTTTTCCATTCCAAGCAGAGACTAGGGGATTATGAGCGCTGCAGAATGTTCTTTATTTGCGTTAATAGTTTTTTATATCTGTGTACATCTCAAATCCTATATTACGGTTAGTGGTTTGAGTTTTTTTGTTTTACTATTAGCTGTATGAATAAAATGACTGTCAAATATTCTTAGTGAAGAATGAAATGATACATATATTCATTCTATTAAATATGCAAAATGTCTCTATTCATTGAAACCAACTGCTTTTGTCGCTTCATGACAATCGTACTTACTTGGTCAGTTCGATTGATTACTTTTCTATATCTAAAGAATAAAGATTCTTTATGCGACTGCAGGCTTAGTTTTTAGCATCTTAATTTAATAAAGCGGAATTGTAATGAGATTACTTTGATCATAAATGAGATTAGATTTTTTTTTGTGCGCATCGACAACGTAGGTCATTAGATTATTATTATTATAGGACCATTAGTTTTGTACGAATGGTTTATGTATGTGACCTACATGAAAGTGTCCTACAACCATCAAAATTTGCTAGCCAAAGGGATGGAATTTCTCATCCCACTGAACGGCATCTTTTTCCAGGATATTCATATTCTCATTCTCTTCTTACCGAGGCCTTTTACTCCACAGTAACCATAACCTGCTTGCAGCATTCTCAAAAATAATGCCATTTGTATGAATACTGCGCCTGTTATATTATCTTCTAAAGAGCTCACCTTGAAAACCACCATATTTATATAGTCTCTCAGCCGATTTTCCTCTTGTCATATCGCTTTCCAATTCTGCCTAGCCAAATAAAGCAGAATTCTTGATCTCTAAAATGAATAACATTTCAGAGATAACACCAATATTGATGTATACCACACATTGATGTAACACCAGTGATGATGTATAAAAATTGGTTTCATGTGGTATGTACTAACTCGGGTTTAAACCTAATTCGGGAATAAATATATATATATATATATATTTTAATTAATGTACCGTTATGTGGTTATTTTGATAATGCATTACATCTCTTTTAAAAACATTTTTGCAATGAAATGTTATTGGCATGAACAACATGCATGAAATGTTTCAGAGCACCAGAGACATTTTCCGCGTATGAAATGTTTTGGCTATGTTGCATTTACGTCCATTACTGTTTACATACTTGTTGTTGTGGTTGGTTCAGAGCTGGAAACCATCAGAGATATTTTCCGTGATAGCCTGCTTCTGTTTGTGGTCATCGACCGGTTTTGAGTGTATCAACTGAATTTGCTCTGTGCAAGTATATGTTATTACACTGTTTGACAAAAATATCCTGATGACGGGCGAACGCCCGAAGCCGGTCGATGACCACAAAAAGAAGTAGGCTATCACGGAAAATATCTCTGATATTATTTACATACTTTCATTACTTGGATATGCACCCTTTTGAAGCTGCCTGCTTTCTTGAAACCAAGTATGCAGACGCAGACTTCAGCAAGGTTTTTCTATCCATGGCTGTACTGATTTAGACAATAGTGTATTGAAATATAAAACACCGCTTTAGCCCTAGATGGATTTCTTCTGTGATGATTAGCAATACCTAAATGGGCCTGAATAATGATTACACCAGGCGACAAAAATTTCACAATTCCTGGTGTTTTTAGTTTCTTTGCATCGGTTTTCACCATAAAGCCAACGCTGGATTTTTATTTTTTATTTTTAGCATCATATTTTCACGATATATACAAACATATTCTGTCATAAATGGTGCAGAAAACAGAATTTACTTAAAATTTTTACTCTTAGCCCCCAAAGGTTTATAATTAATGAACTAAATGGTAACAATGAAAAAGGCAAAAATTAGTTCAAGATTTAACCAATGTTTTTGTGAACATTGGATTGATCATAAAGATGAAGGGGAAGATGTTAATTATAAAAATGAAATAATCATTATTTGGAGCCTGCATAAGGTATATCATTTTTTTTTTTACTTAATCGTTGAAAACGAAAACCATCCAGTTTAATCTAACATCTGACAGGGATCCAATTTTCCTAACTTTAGGTGGAGCACCATGTTAGAAATAGTATAATATAAAAAAAAAAAAAAATTAGGAATAATTGCCTCTCCATTAAATTTTTCAGATAGCTCCTGTGAAAGAACCCCGAAAGATTTGGTTACAATTTCAAGAATATGCTGACAAATTTAAGAAATGATCCTATTACAGGTCCTAATCCTACTTTCCCCCTTTCCTGAAGGTCAATTCTTTTATATATTTTTGATGCCCTTATCACAGTTTCAGCTTGCTCATTAATAGAGAAATTTAATTTTTTACAATTATTAATACAGGTCAAAAAAGTTGAAGACCCAGCGACTATATTCAATAAGCTGATGGCATATGTAGATGAAAAAGCTAAAGAAGCAGGAAAGAAATAATGGTTCAGAAGGGAACACGGTGCATCCTTACAACATGCTAAATATAACTTGATGTTAATATTTTGTGTATTTTATTTTAAATAAATTTTTGTTTTAGTAAAAGTAATAAAGAAAATTTAACTTAATGTATTGTCGTTTAAAAATTATTGTACATTTTAAACTTAAGAGATACATCCGTTGTTCGTTATTTAGTATAAACAAAAAAATAAAGATGTTTCAATTTTTTACAGCTAATAAATAAATTTATCAAGTTTATGTAATATTCTAATTTAAACAACCTCTCATCAAGCCAAAGAAATGCCACCGCCTGAAAACTCCAATGGAATTTGTGGCTCTACAAAGGCAAGCCAGTCAGATGCATGAGTAGGTAATAATCCCATAGATTGACACTTATAAAGTGCTAGAACTATATTGACAATATTTCCAAGGAAATAAACGAACTTCTGCCCAGCTGCATGGCTGCCTTCTATCATTTTAAATGCTGAAAAAGAAAAACCTGATAATAATGCTTATTATTTTTTACTGAACTGAACAACAATATTTTATATTGGTACATACTATTTTGCATTGTAAAAAGAGCTTTCACTGGCCTGATCACTAGCATGCAAACCATCATAATTGGAAATATAGAAATAGAATTCCCTGACATGTACATAATAAAGAGATTCATAGGTACCTGAAACGATAAAACGAAATTGAAGGTGCATAAAAAATAATTTGAGAATTAGTGAAAAATATTGAAGAAAGCTGAGATGCTAAATACAAGGTAAAGTAAGTTTGAACGACAACACAAATCAATATTTAAATTATTCGTTAGTTAAAAGGGGAACATTCTCCATTGCAATTTTTTCTTTATAATCCTTTTTATTAATGCAGAAACTACCTTATAGCGTTGAAATATCGGTCTTTCTTCTCAATTTAGAAATAATTTTTAGAACCACCCCTTTTCTGTGATTTCAGAAACGTCTAAAAGTCCTACTCGAAATTAGTTAACATAAGCCATATCTAATTTGGAAAGCGATAGCTACCATAAATAAAAATTAGAAGTAATCAATAGAAAAATTATTAAAGAAAGACATTAAGAATTTGATTCAATAACCTCGTATATATGATAGAAACTTATTTACCCACCTGTTTTAAGGGTCCTAGAGCAAGATCCCATGATTTTTTTATTATTAAATGATTGGAATCTGATTCTTTAGAGGATTCTGTGTGCACTTGACTTACTGAAGGATTATAACCTGGTGGTGAGGCTAGATCAGTTTTCTCTTGTTTACTTCTAAACAACGAAATTATAATTAATTAACAGGAAAATAATATATACAAAAACATTTACTGCAAATAGTTTTTACCTTATGTTGAAATCCAAGCTCCATTTGTATTTCTTGTTATTGGTTCGTGTTGCTATTGAAGACATGTCAATAGGGTAAATAAATAACCAGCTAACAAAAGGTTCAACCAACTGATTGGGCTGTCAGTGTTTGCAAACGAATGCTAACAGTGATAAAGATAGCCTATTTATTAAATTCGGATGAAAGTAACATTTATTATTTAATATTTCGTAACAAATATGAATGATAATTATCTTTAAAGCTAACAAAAAAAAATATTAGCAATTTTATATAATTTGTATATGTAGTGGTCAGAATGCTATGGTGATAGCTTTATCGAGTGAACCATGAACAACTTAGGCGAGGGGTGAAATGAACGACTCCCAAATCGAGAAGGCCTTCTTTACTCTTAGTGTCAGTTGGCTTACAATTTACTACTTTTTTTAAGGTCAACTATTTAGTTTAAATAGTGTTAATACATGTGTTTAAGTTTTTATTGTAATAGTGCCGACAATTTATGAGTTATTTAATCGTATTTGGGCCAGTTTCGGTAGCAGGAGTGTCCTGCTCTAGTCTCCCTCACTCGTAATTGATAAGGGACAAAAGTAGGCCTTTAACTGCTTCTTAACATCAATGATTGCTGGAAATGGTCTGTAAACGCGATGAAGTTCTTACTTGGTTTAAAGGTTTAAAAAGCTATAAACGTACTGATCTAATGTGCAATTTGTTAAATCTCTGCCTGCCATTTGAACTAAGGTTTCTTGGCACATGTCTTGAGCACCTGGGAAAGCGAGATTTCCATGAACTCAGACAGTCGGAAAATGAAGCTAATAGTTTGAGCGAATTGAACGCTCTTGATTTACAGTGCTTGAGCAACCAACAAGTCAGGACTAAATTAGCTGTATATGTGTCTCTGTTATATTCATGTAATTATACGTGTAGTAATAGTATATTTAAAATACTTACTAAAAGTGATGATATACATAGTTTGTTGAAGACACCAGGTGATGATACAATCCTTGATGATCTTCTGTTAATATTCACATTAGCTATCAACCATCCAGCGTTTTCTTTTGAACAGAAGCTAAGTTTAGAGAAAATTTTTTCTCAACTACTTGAAGAGGATAGATTATTTTTGCAGAGCAATGGTAGGAACTCGAAGTCGTTCACTGCCACAACTATGGAACCCATTCATGACAAATCTCCTCAGCTTCAGGTGATTTTTTTTTTCATCTGTACTATTACATTAAAATTTCACTTGGTAACTATTTTTATCGTTAAGTATTTTTTTTGATAGTTCTAGCTAGTAATAAAAACAGTATTCATATAAGATTGAATTACAAAGAACAGCTTATTTATGATTAGACAGTCTACATAGTCCAAAATTTTTGTTAAGATAATTCAAATCATATTAGATCTCTTTTTGATACTATGAGTAAATTCATTCACTTTATGAAATATGTATTTATTTTAATTGAAATATGAACAACACAATTAGTTTCTTTGATTATAAGTAATAATACTTAAAAAATTAATAAATAAAAATATTTAACATAAGAAAATTGCAGAAATAATGTTTATGCCGTTTTATGATATTAATATTTTTTTAATTCTTTTATTTCTTTACTTTTTGTTGATCCATTTTATATTTCTTGCGTGGAAATTAAAAGCATGTTTTATTCATAGAGGAACAAATATAGTTAAGCCATTTAGAGCTTGAGTTTCTTAGTATTATTGGTTATGTCGAAGTAAAATATTCTCTTTGTTGATCTTTTGTTTAATATATATATTTATTTTTAATTATATTTAAAACTTATGACAAGATAGGGCTGGGGAAAATGGAATAGTTCTATAAGAATAAATTAAAGTTAAATTAGAATAATAAAAGTAAGTCACAATCATTTTCATATCTCAGAAAAATATCTAAAATTAAAAATTTTAATTTAAAAAAAAGAAAAGAAAAAATGTTTAAATTACTACACTGGCTTCCTGGAGATTTGTTTCAATTATTCAGCACTGATTGCCAATTTGTCCAATTTCTTGGACTTTACTTATTCCAAGAAAAATGTTAGAAACTCTCATGCATACAGTTGAAATAGTATAGTAAGTATGTAATATGTTTCGATATTATTAATAGAACTTTTTTTCTTGTAAGTTTTGGATATTGAAATTTTTTTGCCAAATTTGTGAATTTTCTGGACATTTGTGTATTGTGAATTTCTTCTTATTAAAATTGTATGTAAATTAAATTTCCTTTTTTGTTTTTTAAAGATTAATGCAAATTAAAAAAAGAGACTATTTTTTTCAATCGCACTGATATTCAACTACGGAACAAATTAAAAAGTTAGCAATCCTCAAAAATACAGGATATTTATGTGTTTCTTTCTTTTGCATCATTTTGTGTGTAGCCATTGTAAAAATATGCTCATATTGGTCAGGGGAACTTTTGTTTGTATACTATTTTTCTTAATAGTGTTGTATCATGAAACAATTAAGGTTGATTGTGATTAGTTGTGTTTGTAAAACCAAATCCTCTACAACCTATTGTGGCTTCTTTGGATGGCAGTGATGTACGTAGAATCCCGGCGTCTATAATGTACTAATTACATATGGATATGCCAATCCAAATAGTTCTACACATCAGCTACCACTGCTGGCTTATGTGTTTGGGATGCCGCTATGTATTGTTGATGTTTTAGACTTGTAAAGTAAAATGCTGAAGACGTGGCTAGTCCAATTTCCCCTATTATAAGAAGAGCTTGATTGTTCTAGAAATTAATACCGTACTCACCTTTAAGTCAGTGTATGTTTCTTGTCGGAGAGGAATCTGATGACTTTTTGCAGATTCACTGATGCCCAGACTTATTTGTTTTATTTTTTCGTTCGTCTATATCAAACGGTGCAAGAATAACTTACTGATGGTTTTCCGAAGATATAGTCTTCGGATAATTATGTTTCTTTCCTGATGTTCAAGAGTGAATGCCCATTGTAGGTTGATTTTAGGAATTATTTTTGTTCCAGAATTATTATCTCAACAAGGATTTGAAAAAAAACATTCAGTATTGTAGCGTCATTTATTGAATTCAAGTTTTCATTTTTCTTTGGATGAAAATGCTCAAAAATCGAACTAATGATTGTGTGGAAGTAAGGTTACTGAAAGATATTAAGAATATTGTTTGTAATTGGTATTACTGGTATAAATAGCTGTTTCTGCGGAATTGATTCGCATATTTTGATTGTTATATCAGTTTGAGCCCAAATGTTTAAATTGATGCACTCTATATCTCAGAACTGTATTCTTTGTCGTTTTTTTTTTTTTAAATAGTAATTTTCTAAGTACATCCTTTTTTGGCCATTTTTTTATGTTGTAAATAATTTTTATTTTACTGAAATGTTCATAACACAATGTTTTAGTTTACTAAAAAAACTACAATGTATAACTGAGTGAGTGTGTGTGTGTTTGTGAGTAATAATTTTACCTTTGGTTACGCCAAACCCAAATACCTTTACATCAAGTTGTTGCTGCACAATTCAACTTCCTTTTCCTGGTGATGGATGTCACAGTTCAAGTGATGGTCCGAGTTGTTTGGCTGGGTTACTCTCAGGAAAACTAAGATCCCCGTAGAATATAATACAAATATATTTTCCCTAAGAGAGGTAATAGATAACTAAATAATTATTTTAATATTTGCAGAATTTTCTTCATCAAATTTTAATTTTCATTAGTTCAAATCAGTTTCGGATTTCCTTCCAACCGTCAAAAGATCTTCCTTCCATCATCAAGTTCTTGAAGAGACATTGATCTCCACTTACACAGTTTCTGTCATTAGATGATTGATTATATTGTATTCAATCAGTGTAATATGTGCAGATAAAAGAAGGATGCTACGGCAGATAAATTCTCGAGTATATGTATATCTAACATTGCAGGGCACACTGTCGCATAATAAGCCTTTTATTTTTTTAAAATAAGTGGCAAATCTTATCGTTGCTTCATTGGCATTTATCTTTTAATAAGATACATAGGTACTACTACTGTAGATAATTTAAAAACTAAAATGCTCGAAGACTTTCAAGAGAAACCACTGGTTAACGCACCAAAAGTAAATTAGATATTGGAGATCCCTCTAACATTGGCAACGTATCTTTGATTGGCATGATCATTTATTTGTTTATTTATTTTTAATAATAATATTCTCGAGCGGGTAAAGTACCATGAATAGCTATTTATAGATGTCAGATTGAAAACAAATAATCTTTTGGATCCTTCCTTTTAATTAACTAGTTAAGAAATATCTGTGGGCGAAATAAGTCCCGTCACAATATCCTTTTTCCATTTCCTGGAAAGATTGTAAGTTTATGAAATAAACAGGTTTCCATTTTTCTTTTTGTAAATCATCATTTAAGGAAATGGGAGGATACTAAGGGATCAGACATTAAGGAACTAAGTTTAAAAAAAAAAAATTTAAAGTAATTAAGGAAACAATTTTATTGAGATAAGTTCATCAGATATTGCTGAATGACCAAAATTACAGTATTTTGATCGTGTAGGCTAAAATATTTAGCTTTAGATAAAGTGATTTCTGCTCTCCTTGCTTCTGTCACCAGTTTACTAAGTGTTTAAAAGAAATAAATACATATTTTTGATCTTTCTCATATACTGTAAAAAGCAACAAGTAAAAAATTTGTATCCATCTAATTCTACGTGCGATTGTGTTTGTCTCAGTATTTTTTTTCCCTAAATTCTGACTGGTTTCGGATTTTCTGCACCATTCTCCACGATCTGATGACTGATAGCCTTTTTAGGTATCTTAAGTGAGTTCATTTCTTTAGTTTAAGTCGTGTATGAGGATTTGTTAGTCGTTTTATCGATGTACAGCCATAGATAACAGACGAATCACAGGTTGAGAGAGGTCTTTGGTTGTAATATAGAGGAAGGAAAGTTATTTTGCGGAGGGTAAAGTAAGCCTGCGATCAAGTTTTGCATTGTGGGTTGCTTAGGAAGCTCAAGGGCATACTTCCATTTACATACCACCTCATCTTCATATCTTACCTTGTCGACCGTTACTTCTACCTGGAATTAATTACCTAATGGTAGGACCCCCTCTATCTCCTTTCTACGGTGCATAAGTGGGTGCTTTCAAGGGAGCATCTTAAGCTCACCGTTATATACAATATACAGTGTAGATATCCCAGATATCCTTTAAGATATATCTTAAAGTGAAATCTTAAATATAATATCATTTCTTTTTCTTAATTTTTTAAATATATGATTTATAGACAAATTTTTAACATTTCCTTTTCTCTATTTTAGGGGTATTCAGCGTGTATACCATTGGAAGATGCTCATATTATTGGAGTACCTAGTCCTTCACAGTTACCTATGGCACAAACTGCGGCACACCATCCAGGTACAAACTGATTGTTCAATTTGTAGATTAGTAATTTTTTATATATTTTTTTTAATGAAATATCCTTTAATTATAAACACTTTTAGTTTTTATTATGTGAAGATTTTTTTTTTTTTTAATTTAAGTTCAAGATAAATCTTTCATTTTGTTGAATTTTAAATTATACAATTAATGAATTTTCTTTGTCAAAATTGCCTTTAAAGTACTTTAATTATTCTAGATACAACTACTAGCCTTTCTGTTTTAACTACTATCCATGAAGAATTTAATTTACTAAATTAAACATAGACTATCTTCTCTCCTTTTTCCATTAAAATGCATCTTGCATTTTGTTTTGTTTTGATTTTTATTAAATTGAAATTAATGTTTTTTGTAATTTTTTAAACTATGGAAGCCAAGCACATAATATACTTACACTTTACTTTTTTGTAATTAACCTTTTGCACTCGACGACTCCCTGCGTGAAGATACAATTATAGTGTACACTTTGTATTACATGCCCAGAATATAGTAAATATATTCTGTTTATCGAGGTTGTAATAAAGTTGAAGATCTGCTCGAAGTGATCAGTGTGAAAATGTGGCAAATTGTCAACACTCATCCAAATTTCCAATCACTATTCCAAATTTCCAATCACTGTTCCTGCATTTCTTGTCTGTAGGAGGAACCATTTAACATTTAGAGATCTTTCTGCGGTCATTCCACTTAAAGAATAATACTTCGCTTTCATTGATACTTCCTAAGAGTAGAGCTCACTTAATATGAGTGGGACCTTCAGGGTTTAGTTGATGTAAAAATCGCTTACCTTAAAACATATTTTTTTTTCCCACCAGCCTATTTATAAAATTTTACAGACAGCTAGACGTAACATAAGGGACACAAGCACTATAAGAGACTACCAATCTATTTAGGTCACAGTGCATTTGACTTAGGTCTCAGTGTCTTATTAATGTAGTCAATGCATTTCTCTGGAAGAAATCGAAACCCTACCCTATTCAAAACTCTTCTAGACCCATATAGATTGTTGTAGGGGATTATTGCCTGCGACTTGAAAGATCTATTGTGCCCCGCCGGAGCCTTCTCCAATGTACAGCCGGCCTCCAAGCAGCATTCTCTAGCTATAGACAACACTGCCCATCACCGGACAGTGAATTGTAGAGGCTCCTAGGAAGAAAAAAAATCTAAGGACAGCAAGCTGGATTCGAACCTGGGACCTCCGCGTTGATAGTCAAGCGCGCTATCATTGAGCTAATCCCCTCCTTCTCCCTTGACTTTCGCCAATTAAGTCTAGTTTGTGTACTGTATCTGTCCTTGTCTGGGAATATGTGTTAATACACAAAACACTGTTTTGTGTTAATATGTGTTAAAAGGTGTAGAGTGTTTGTAATTTAAGTGTATTGTGTACGTTCTGATGAAGTGCATGGAGCATTGAGCTATTGTAACCCGTGGGGTCGCTACTTCCCAAGTAACTGCATGCTACAGATACCCCTTGTGGGCTAGGCCCATATAGCTACACTGAAGAAAAAAAAAGTAACAATAACCTTGAATCTTGAACAAAAACCTGAGCTTATCCAGATGCCTAATATTACAGCAGTCCGAATAAATCGGAAAAAATCATTAGATGATGCGAGGATATCTAAGGATATCTGCGAGGACTGTCCTGAATCCAATCTTCCTTCATACAGCCCAAGCAATCTGTCAAGAATCAGGTGAACAGATTCAAGAAAGAGGACTGACATGGCTCTATAACGTATAGATATCTGCTTAAACCAAAGTGCCCAGTAAGATATCCGACAGATAAAGTGTGTTGCTTCTTCTTAATGCATGACAGCTGTAAATTACTCGTATTCGCCGAATCTGCACGTGATAATTAGATGTTTAGTTAATTTTTTTTTTGGCATTAGCAAAAAGTCATAGCCAGCTTAACTCTAGTTAATCTTTAACATTCTACTTTTGTTAATGGAAAAGGATGAGAACATCATGGGTTAGTCAGGGGAATTATTGCAAATTTGTTGAAATTATATTTATTTTAATATGGTAATGTATCTTGGACTACTGGTTTCAAAAATCAACCCACATGTTGATATTAATATATATCATTCCCCCAGCAGACATGTGCGCTTCCTGGGACTCTACATATAGTTAAGCAAATTAGCTAGAACCTCACGCAAGATTCAACATCAAATAGACTATTTGACCCACGCAAAGAACTTACACTTTACAATAAAAGACGACTTGGATCTCACCCATCTCTTTTGGCACCGTGATGAGCTTACATAATTAAACTTTACGGAACTGCTGACATCAACAAAATGCAGTCTCACCAAGTCTCAAAAATCGCGAACGCCCCTTTTACGCCATTAATCTAACTATACAAAATGACTTGAAAATTCAGTTAGTTTCTAAACTTTCCAGATCTCTTATAGTAGATTCTATCATAAAACTCGGATCATATCCTAGTCCTTCAGCAATAAATTTATCCTTCTGGATATTTCTTTCTTTTCCTCACCGCTTGAGGTGCCAATGACGCCGCGACCGACCATTTGTTGAATATTGACTCACAATATCAACTCATCTCTTTTTTCCCCTTATATCTCATTTATTTGTTTATCTTTAAAAGTTGTAAATATTCAATAAAACTTGAGACAAAAAAATCTTGATTATGCTTCGAATTGCTGGCAGGCTAAGTCAAGAAATGTTTTGTATGGTTTATATTATCGTTTCGCTCAACAAAATTGTTGAGCGAAATGTTAATATTAAGTGTCTCTTAGCAATCCATTTATATGAATTGTTATTACTATTTGCTTACTTATCTAGCACCATGGAAAATTTGAGGGCATTATTTCAACGTCATTTCTTGAACGATGTGAAATTATTAAGGCCGTTAGCAAAAGTTTTGTGGCGGATTATATGATAAATGTATTACAAAGTCATTAACAAATAGTATTATAGTATAAATAATTTTACATAAAAAAAAACAGTAAAAATTATATTTCAGTTTATTGATCCATTAAAAGTTTCCTTTAATAATTATTTTTTATTTATGCTATACGTTATTTTTTATTTTTTGTTGTGATATAATTTATCTTTACAGCGGCTGCCTGAGGGCAAAGGATACATGATTTTGATGCAATTACTACTTTCCAGTTGTCATAATTCTCCTATCCTGGAAATCTTTCCCTTTCAAGCCCTAAGAAGAATAGAAATTCCTTGTACATACAAAACAAAGAAAAAAATAAATTTGCTTATTTCATAAATCTTGTATTTAATTGTCGAGATATTTAAAGGAAATGTTTAATTATATTTGATAATTAAATATTTATAGCAATAATGAATCCTTTGCATTAAATTACATTAAAAGAGCCATTTTTAGTAGCATTTTCGCACAGTTTCATAACAAAGTTCCTAGCATATGCAATATATGATAAGGCCACAAATAATTCTTGTTTAATTTTGAGGAATAGTTTCATCTTAAGAAAGATTTCAGAATGCTGTTATTATTTGTTGTGTTTATATTATTAATTAAGTGCCTTAATATGAGAATAATCAAGTTAAATACAGTAAAGAGTATTGCAAGAAAGTTAAGCATTAGGACATAATTAAAAACTTTGATCGAGCAGAAATTATTAAAGATACTAATCAAAATTTCATGAAGAACTGAAGAACCAGTACATCGAAGAATTTTTTTCTAGAACAAATCTAAAAAGAAAAGCAACACTTTTTAAACTAAAGGAATTCATCCAGAATGTTTTTCTCCAATGAAGGGAGTCTCTCCTTTGTGTTAAAATTAAAGAGTGGCGGGATTAAGATTGTTCTTAACCAGAATCTATCTGGAGATAAATATTAAGATTTTAACTTAACCAGTAATTTTGTTATTAATCCAGTTTTTATTTGCGCAATGTAATTACAGCAAAACAGTTCTCTCTTTCCCATACCTACAGGATTTATTTGCTTTTTCTTTTATTTAGAATTTTACAACAACATGCTGTGCATGTAACAAGTAACAATGCTAAAAGTATATAAAAAATAAGACGTGACTGGCGTGGATGGTAGGTTATCCATCGATAACCACCATTAGTTGCCCAGGTGGTCGCGGGGCCAACGACGCTTCAATCGTCTGGTAGGATTTTCTGGGAGTGTAATTGAAGAGAGAATATGAACTAAAGGATTAGGATGGAAGGAAAGTTTATTGTGGAAATTGAGATACTTGGATTTCGCTAGAGTATGGACGAATGGAATGTTGAGGTCAGTGTGTATAGTTTTATTAGAGACGTAATAAGGGCGCATCGACGATGCGATGTAGGATCTTGGATTGGAGGGTTTGGATCTGTTAATATTCTTTCGTTTTGCGGTTCCATAAAGTTCTAGTTCGTAATTCCAAATTGGTGCAAAGTCGTTTTTTATTTTGTTGCGTCAGTTTGGAGCGTTTGTCAAGTAGTCTTGCAAGCAGTCTGTAACGTTGGTTCAAGCACGTCCGTTTGAGCCTAGCATGAGGGTTCCAATCAGTCGTTTGTCTAAGCAAAGTCCAAGGTAAAGAACATGGTCTGCAGCTGGTATTAGGTTATTGTACTGGAGGTATGATTTTTTTTGTTAGAGTGAATACTATAATTTAGATTTATTTGTATTGATTTTTATTTTCCATTTAGTTAGCCAGGATTCTAATAACTGAAGATGATGTTGGAAAGTACAGGATCAGTAAGCATCCTTAAACTACCTACCTCTAGGTTAAAGGGAGTAGAATGTGTTTCGTTGATCGAAAAGTGTTTGGAAGCTTGCCATATGCTTAGCTGAATTACTTCTGTCAGATATTGAACATTAGTGCCTATTTCATTGGGCGTTTTAAGTGATGTTTTCTAGTCGAGTTTGAGATTTAGTCAATTTTTGATGAGGTTCCAGTCTATAGGTCCGTTTATCAATGTTTGCCTGGGAGAATGGGTTTGGGGTGAATATCTATGAAAAGTACAACTGGGCTGTGGTCGGATAAAGATCAAATAATGTATAAGATTCGGCAAGTTGGACGATATGTTTGAGTAAAGAAGTCAAGGAGATCAGGAAGTTTATTTAAGGAAGCAGTACAACGTAGAGGAGGGTCCAGTACGTTGGCTGTGCTGGAGTAATACAAGTAGGCTGAGTTTGGATTAAGGCTTTCGCACTACCCCAGAAAGTATGTTTTGCTTTGTAGTCGCCACCGCTAATGAATCGGGATCCCAGGGATTGGAAGAAGGACAGAAACTGATCAGAGTTGATTACATGATTGGGAGGACAATACACTGCAGCAATATTATAAGTAAGTGGTGTTGAAAGCAATGATATTACTGTCGGTTGAAAATTATTTGTGGGGCTATAAACTATTGGAAAATGGCCATTTTGTTGCGAATTAAATAGCAGAGCCACCATGAGCTGTTCCGTCCGGGTGGTCAGTCCTATAGAGTGTGTATCCATTAATATAAAAATATGTTCTTTCAGTGAAGTGAGTCTCAGTGATAAGGGCTATGTCAATTCGTTTGTCATGAAGCAATATGTCTAGTTCTTGTTTGTGTCTAATAAGTCCGTTGGCATTCCACAGGAGAATAGTGAGAGAGCGTTGGCTGAGTGGTATTAGGGAGTTATGCGAGGCAATAGGGCATTCACTAAAGAGCTTAAGAGATTATTAGAGGATTGATAAGGGTTTTGAAATCTGATAGGAATGAGTTAAGGAGAGAAGAGATATCGAGAGAAGAGGCGGATGTAGAGGGTTGCGTAGACGTCTGAGCAGGCGCGAGCCCCGAGACCACCTGAGAGTACATCTATTGTTGTTCTTTGGTTGGCTTGAATTCATGATTGATGGAAAGTCGGTAGCTTCAGAGTAAGCCGAATGGATGGTAGCATTCCGAGAAAGTCGGATGGATGTAACTTCAGAGTATCCTGGGCCTGTGAGGAGCGTTGGGCGGATGGGTGGTTGTTTACTGGAGGTGCCCTCTTTGCTCGCTGAAGTTCTTTATATACTGCGCAATCTTTGTAATTAATGGGATGGTAGCCATTGCACAATACACACTTGGCAGGAGTGTTACGTTGCTTGATGCATTCTTGAGTGAAATGCTCTCCTGCGCACTTCACGCACTTTGGTCGGTGTAGGCAGTAGGACTTGCTGTGACCACATTCTTGCCAGCGTTTGCATTGTATTATTAGACGCTGCTTGTGTGGCTCTTCTACTTTAATTTTAGTATAACATATATTTCGAGATCGAAGATATTTTTATTATTTGAATTAGGTTCTAAGTCTACGAAGAATAGGGGTAAAGATTGCTTAGTGCCTGGGTGGATTACTGAGATCACATTGCATGCAATGTGCCCCAGTTCCGCTAATTCTTGTTTTATAAACTCAGGGGGTGTTGACTGGTGCAAATGCCTGATAACTACTCGATAAGCTTTGTCTTCTTGTAGTTGGGTGTGGTATTCAGCTTTCTTTTCATTTAGGTAATGTATAATACGTTTTTATAACTTTCTGCGTTCTTGGGTTAACAATTAAGTCGGTAATCCGAGCTTTACAGGTGAAGTTGTTGGGCTTTACAGAAGTCGGCATACCTAGTCACGCTTTTAATGTAATTGGGCGGAAGTTAATGGACGCGGTGTGCAAGTATTGCTGTTGATGTAGGTGTTGTTTCCATTTCATTTGTGGCAATAGGTGAAAAAGGTTGTAAGTAAGGACCCCTGGTGGGGCTATTATTGTCTCCTCTAAGGATGGATTAGTATTTGGTTGGTGGCTAGTTCGTGGCAGTTGATTATCATCTTGTCGTTAGGAGTTTGGTGTAAGATGTCTTAGTGTATTTTATTTGCTGTTTTATTTTTTTTTTTTTTACCATTATGATTTGTAAACCTTTCTTATTTTTTGGAGGAGAATTGTTGGGAGTTTTTTGTTTTCTTTTTAAAGATTTTGTAGAAACTGATATGGTCGACTCTTCTGAGGAACTAGTGTATGTTTCAACGCTAAGAACCCTCAGGAGGAACCCGTTGGCAGGTTAAATTAATATAAATGAAATAAAATAATTATAAATAGTTACTGAATAAGTGTTATAAATAAGTAAATAAGTGTAGAAAAAACTATATAGTCAAATTAGTAAAAGATTAAATAAATAATAACTTTCACTTAATTGTTTTAAAATGTCACAAAAGTTACTCACTGCTAGGTTAGTTTTTATTTATATCGTTTTTTTAATACTTAATAAGATAAACTTCTAAACTTCACTATCATTCACTGAGAATCCGTAAATAGTACAATTAGTTCGTAATAAATGATACTAATTTACACTGTTACAAACATAAATATTCAGAAAATGTAGACAAAATTTTAAACAATTTGTTTTCAATAGCTGTTCCTCAGGATTTATTGTGATTTCTCTGTGTGTATTTAGAGGTTTCTATTCAAATTCATAGCTAGAAGGCAGATTCAGCCGCCACGTATTGCCGTTTTCAACTGATCTCTTTTAATGATTATTTGCAGGATTTTCTCTGATTCATGACAATATTATCATTAGGCTTCTCTTAGGTAGGCCGGGCGAGCAGGAGATTTCCCGGTTATGGCTAAGATGAATGATTTAATTTAATGAAATGATTTCAGGTTTGCATTTCTTTCTTCAAATACATTTTGTAATTCTACTATATAGATATAGTCAATCAATATTTTCCAATTGATCTTTTTCTAAATTGTATCCACATAAAAGTTAAACTCACAGAAGGGGGGATTATCAATTAAAAATACTATTCGCAAAAACAACTTCAGGGTTTAAAAAAAAAATCTAGAGCTGAACATTTTTTATTACATATTTTTATTATTTTTTTTTTTTTAATAAAAGTTATGACTCCTTACAAGCAACTTACTTTTTACCAGAAAGCAATTGGGCCAATATTTGAAATTGTTTGAGGAGATGATGGTAGGCGATTAAACAAAAAGCAGTTAATTAGCAACTGCGTAAAGGACTTCCTGTTCTTTCGTACTACCTAGGAATTTTAAATATTAAAATCAACAAATAGTTACTACTGTAAAAAATACTCCAATCTTTATGTGACTAACTTAGGTTTTTTTTTTTTTTGGTGATCCATTTTATTCTGCCCATTTAAATTTGGAATTTTGGTCACCCTACAAATGTGGCCATAAATAATATTCATTAATTCGGGGATAAGATTTTCTTAAAATAGAATTCTTTCTCGTTTAACAACTCCATTCTTTCCTGTGTCTTATTGCTCTAAGGGGTGAAGTATAAGGCTATTGTATCACTGTTTGATTTTTAATTTGCGTATTCATGGAAATATGATAGAGAGAGTGAGAAAGAAAGAAAGAATATGTATGTGCACTCGTATAAAAAAAAAAATAACATCAAGCTCAAATTTTTATATTCTGTTTTGGCATCAACGAAGAAATCCAACAACCAGATATACAATTGTATTGAATGTATTTATCTAATGTTTTTGTTGTGATTTTCTCAAAAAAGAAAAAAAAATGGCTCAACCATATGTTCTTTCTAAGAAAAACGATGTTTGCATAGACGTTTTCTGTATTAATGTTAGTCTAAACTCTAGACTTTCATTTCATGACGCGTTTCCATCATCTAGGTAGTGAATATAAGCTAGGAATTAAAGCCCAATTATAATATGAATATGTCAGTAAAAATTTGGTAACAGCAAGAAGGAGAAAAACTAAGTGTGATGGTTTCACACAGTCTTTTATTCCTTAGTTTTTTTTAAGTATATATATATACTTATATACAATATAATATATAATACATATAATACATATATACAATATATGTATAATATACAATATATATATATATATTGTGATATTTTTAGTCTTATTATATTTTCATTTCAAACCCTACCATATAAAGTTATTTGGTAAAAGTGTTTTAAATTCATTCTTATATGGTATAATATGAACTAAGTGAATTTAGAGATTTGATTAATTTGTTTTGTATATTTTTAATGTTATCTTAATTTGTAAGCGTTTAATTTCAGAAATTATTCCCTTTATCTCCTTCGTCCCTTTCGTGAAATTAAATAAAAAAAGTAACTTTAATAATTCAAAATAATTAAATTGAATAATGGCTGAACTAGTAGCTTTTGTTTTTATTTTATTTTTTTTAATATTTAAGTTAATAGGAACAAACTTCAGTAGTATTGCTTATAAATAAAATTATTGATAAAAAGTTCAGGGACTTTATTGTTAAGGACTTTGCTCTATTCTCGTTTCTTTTATGTTTTTTCTAAACATACAAAAAATGGTGCTAGTACAGTGTGCGCTCTAACGACCTGATTCTGGTATATTATGCAATAATCTACCTTCATGATTCTGGTTTAGTTTGCACTATCCACAAAAATTAAAATTATTATTTTCAAAACATTTATTATCACATCTGGTATTTTATCCGTCGTAGCATGCATATTTTATCCGTAATATGCATGCCTCGAAGGAACATGTTGACCATCCATTGCGGACCCATCCACCTATTCAACATTTTTAACCTCGGTTGAACTTTACACACGGTCATCCCTCATGCTGGTAAGCGCGCTAAAATAGAACAGTGATCCATTTATTTTCGAGTTTGGCCGGCCAAGGGTTTTTTTTTTGGTTTTTTTTGGTCAACGAATGGTACGGAGGGCGGAGCCCCCCATAAAGAGATTACCGAATGCCATACTCTAGTAAGGTTATATTTATTAGAGAAGAGCACATATTTTATACAGTAGATACCATTAGGGTTGGTAGGGCGCCACTATACCGGCACCAAAAAAAATATTATTTTAAACATTACTAATCTATCTATAATAAATGAAGGCACTCCCCAATCCTTTTCATGTTAATTGTAAAAGAACCTATGCAGGTTCTTTGCTACAAACCATCAGCAATCTTTTTTTTCTTTTTACCTTACCTTGCCGGTGAAAAGTGACTTCTCGGCCGCCATGGGGCTCAATTTTATCCACAGTTCCTTCTCCACATAAAGGTTTCAACATTACTAACGTTTATCACCTGTAATCTCCAGGTCATCTTGATGCATTTCGTTTTCTTCTCCTTGATCATCGTCCACCTTTCTCTGTTTTATTATAATGGCTATCAGTCGATAATAGTACTTACTAAGTATTGTGATCGTGACAGATTTTCGAAATGCAGTTTTTTCAAATGAAATCCAGAAATCCACCGGAAATACATGTTTTTAGGGTCTATTGAATACGAAAAAAGTTTTTAGCGAATGGTATACATATTAAACTAACTAAATACCACTTCAATTCAGTATATGATAGTACCAACTATATTACATGCATTGGTAGAATTCCATATTTGAAGAAAATCGCGTTAATTGGAAGTGCAACTTGGTTAGTAGAATAAGTTTTTTGAGAGTTATCTCGAAACCGGCCCCAACAATTTTTTTAACTTCGCATACTGTGTAATTCATAAATCCTTATCACTTTTATTTGAAACATATTTCCAGGAAAATTGATTGAGGGGGTGTTGTAGGAGGGGAACAATAGTGTGCAACTTATTGGCTTATTTTTCTTCATTAGTATTATTTATGCATTTTTTATTCTTCTGTTTTGTGGTACCGCACTAATAATACATTCAAATAAATTAGGGTAAGAGAAAGTTGTGTGAATGTGCACACCAGAATTTTTATAATTGTGTTAATTGCATTAAGAGAAAGTCGTGTGTGTGTTTCACACACATTTTTTTTACATTTTTGAATAACTCCTAGAATAAACCTAAACATAGCTTAGACTAGATCTGTAATATTCTTTTTTATCTTATAGTTTCACATTTAGGATCTAGGAATTAATGAATATATTGGTCCATATTTGATATTAAACATTTGGTCTTTCATTAAACTAATTCTCTAATCTGGAACCAAAATGTAGCAGAAGAAGATCCAGACCTGTTTATAATTATTTTCAGTAGAATGTAATAATAATTCTAATTTAATTGCTGATTCCTAATTCTACGTTTTCATTATCCAAATATTTTGATGGATAATAATGTTATACATATTGTAATTGAATTTCCACATAAATTATTATATGAATAATTCTAAATTAATGAATGCTTAGCTCAAGTATTAGCTTTTGAATTTCTGTAATTAACTATTTCAGTGGGGATGGGAGATTTCTCTTAAATTACACTTATGAGATTTTAGATAGCTTTTAATCTTTTTATTATTTTATGCTAAGATTTTTTAAGATGAATGAATGAAAAATATATATTTCGGAAAATCTATTCAATAAATTTGTGATGAACTTTACATTCATAATACTTGTAGATAAATTATTTATGACTTGCATTTCTAATGTGAAAAAGTAAGAATTGCAGAGCGGTGTTGTTTATATGATCGGGATAAATCAAAATCAAAAAAACCAAAAACAAAAATCACAGGTAGATAGACTCAGGATTTGATATTCTGTTGGATATCATTTGAAAATCTGACAGGCAATGTTTCGGTTATAAACCGGAAATAACGTTTTATTGAATGACATTTTTTAGTTATTTGGTTGTTTACACCAAAAAATCTTCCATCAATTTCACACAAACTCCTTATTTATAGAAAAATTAATTTTAGGGATTTCTAGGGGAAGATTAACATTACGCTTTAATGTTAAGTACTGTTTCATTAAATTTGGGATATTCAATCGTGATATAGCAAGTTTTTTTACTTTCTCATACTCCTTAGTAAGAGGAAGTATTGCGATCGTGTCAGATTTTCGAAATTGAGTTGTCACCGGAAATACAAGTTTTGTGGTCTCGTGAATACGAAAACCATGTTTGTAATGAATGGACTCTTAAAGTGGTGTGCATTCCATTTAGGTACTACCACCGCATCAGACACGAAGTTTTCAGACAAATCCATCAACCGCAAGAGCGACTTTACTGAATGGTTTTTCAATTTTTTTCGAACGGAGCTGCAACGATTTTCTTCAAACTTGGCATATCAAACTGTACATATAAGTAGCTACAACTTTTATTTGAAACATTTCTCTGGGTAAAGTCATTTAAGGGGGTTTTTATTGGGCGTGGGTTGGAGTGTTTTTCTCTAAACTGCTATTACAATTTATTATATAATTGTGTCATCCAAATAGAATTAAATATGTTGCCAATATTTCGAGTTTCAAGAAAATGAGTAAACCTTAGGTATCTAGCGTTGTTTCTGAGCAGTTTTTTTAGTTTTCACGGTTTTCTCTATAAAAACACCGCCGTTGAATTTGGTACACTGAGAATATAAAGATCACCTTTGTTTGAAACATTTTTCCGACTATAAATAGATTCTTCAGGTGGTTCTGGGTGAGTTGGAAATGTTGTGCTTCCCTCAAGGTTTTTTTTTTTTTAGCTTTAAGTTTTCCTAGCTGAACATGTAACGTTGGAGCCAGTTAAATTTAGTAAACATTCCAAGTTTGATGTAAATTTTAACAGTATTAACTATATAAAATATTTACCCCCATTATATTATCAGTTTGTAGGATTTGTTGTGAATTCTACTTAAAATTTATATATTCTAATTTATTTTTACCAGTTTTCTATGAAATTTGATGTTGAAATGAATTTCAGATACTAAATAGAGATTTTTTTTTTAATGAAAAAGCATTTTTCATTAAAAAACAAAAAAAAGGAAAAAATGGACATAATTAAAGCCGTAGCTCTTTATCAGTGATCGTTAAAAACCAAGAATGTGATAAAAAATATGTATCAATGAATTAATAAAAATAAAATTTCAATCATTCAGGACAATACTTGGTGCCAGATATTCTATGAATGATTTTAAATGGTATTTCTATACAATGATTCATTAAGATGAATTAAAATTTAACTGCAACACAATATCTTTCTAAGTGCTACGATGTAGTCACGAATTTCATAACTTTTTCATAACTGTAAATTAAATTTGCTTTTAAATTAGTTAAAGCGGATTCCTTTATATAAATGCTGGATAGGAAGTTGTTTCTTTTTTGTTTTTTAATAAAATTAAAACTTTTAACGTATAATACATATATAAAAGAAAGATTTAAGTTTGCTGAAAAATGCTAGATATTAAAAAAAAAACTTCAACATCAGAGTATGATAGCTGGAAATAGCACACAAAACTTTACCATTACGCTTTTTGTGCAAGTTATATCTTGACGATATACTGCAAAAAATAAGCGGAAGTATATTGTGGATAGATAGACCGAGCGAAGAGTGATGTTTGTTGGTAGCATGTTGTAGAATGGTAGCGTTGGCTGTAATGGGTCGCTTGCGAAGAGTGATGGCTGGTGGAAAACTCTCTTCGGCCTGTTGTAAAAGTGCTTTTGGTAGAAAGTTAGCTGAGACAGAAGATTCCTTGTTTACAAAAGCGGTTTCTCGAAAAACTCTTTGACTCGCTCTGGGATTGTTTGACTCTTGACTGTTTTCTTCTTGTTAGCTTTTTTTAGACTTCGTCAAGTGTCGGTTTTAGCTAGCCCTTGTAAACTTCAAGTGTAAAACCAAGCTTAAAGCTTTTTGTTTCAATTTCTCCTGTTTCTTGATTGGAACTAGGGGGAGCCGGGGTGGCTTGGCTGCCAAAGTTAGTAGCCTATTTGTCCATACAGTGCATTGGACGTAACAGAGAGTGCAACTGCAGGCGTAATGCTAGCTTTCAATAGAGGGTATGATTCCATTACATTACATTCGATTTAACTTTTTTCTTCAGAGAGAGAGAGAGAGGGGTGTATTTTGTACCAAAACACATTATTGAGATGTAAAGAATATAATATATAATAATTTTTATATAATACTGTTTTGAGACTCGCTGCTGCAAGAGAAGATATTTATATTGATTAACCGGAGTAGAATGATAGTGTATGACAAAAAATCTGGTGTGAAACACTCCCATGACTTTGTGTTATTGCAATGATTACAATTTTGATAGATTTTTGTTCATACTTGGAATTTCAACAACATACAGATATAAGTAAAGTAATGCCTGTTTTTTCAGGCGGGCTTAACGTCCAACTACCAAATTAGGTGTCGTGGACAGGGGCGGAAGCACCTACTTTACTATTAACATTTTTAAACAAATATAAAATTTAGCAGTTATACGCTGGACTCGAACTGGGGTCCTCCCACTTACAAGTCCATACTCATAACCACCTACACCAACACACCCGCCCCAACATTTAGACATATATAAACATAAATGTAGATAAGGTTATTGATATTGGTTTTTAAGGCGCAATGTTTACCAGAATTTTAACCATGTGTAGCAGTGTTTTCTATCAGGACCCTGTAAACATTTGTAGTGATAGACGGAAGTGAAACTTAATTCACAGATATCCCCCCACCCCCAGAATTTCCCTATCATCAGTTTCTTCCAGAAGAATATTTCAGTTAAAACTGCTAATATCTGAAAAGTTACCAATCCAAGATTACAGAAAATCGTTAGAACTGTTTTCGAAAGAATAAAAAAAAACAACAACAGACTAACACGTAAAAACTGGTGTCACAAGTGGGAAATTAGGCCGGGAAGGTACTTTTACAAATCAGTTAATTTTTTCAAAGGGAAATAACATGGCCACATGTGGAAAACTGGCCAAATTGTTGCGAACATTTGGAAAAATAATGCAATTTGCAATAGAATTTTTTTAAATAAAAACGAAATTCCTACTTCAAAGAAATTGAAGGTATCCGTAAGTTCGGTTATTTGTTACGGAGGACAGGTGTGGGGCCATCAAAATTTTGAAAGTAGAAAAGTTTAACTTATTTTTTATTAAAAAAGCTATTTTTACTACCGTTTAATGCCCCACGATATATAGCCTACCTTGAATCAGATTTTTTACCAATTTATTTCTACACAATACAGCTGCATTTTAAGTATTTAAAGGAAGTGTTTGCGATGCCGATACGATTTTGCCGAGAGTACTGGCACAGGAAATAATTAAACATAAGATTTATTGGCATAAGGATAACCTGGAATTATGTAGCAAGTATGGTATTACTTTATCAGATTATGATAATGTTAATTTAGATACTATTGTCTCTAATCTTCAGACAGAATTTAGAAGTGCAATGATGGAGAAAGCTAATGGGTCTAGTTTTCACTGTTTATACAGGGATTTAATGTTTGATCAAACGGGTAGGCGCTACATAAGTGATGCGAATAACTTAAACTTTATAAGAGTAATTTTTAAATTACGTGGGCAGTTGATCTCTCTTAATAATAATGTCATGAGATCTGAGCAACAGTGACTTTGCGTCCTTTGTAATAGAGAAGAGGTGGAGGATTTGTATCACTATGTGGGTGTCTGTCCGGTCCTGACAGAATATAGAGTTAAGTGGTTGGGGAAAAAGCCTTTGTCTTTTCCTGAAGTGATATTTTTGTTGAATGCTGGCGACTGGAAGCGTTTATTTTACTCTCACATTACTGCTTATAAGTATCGGGCCTTTCTAATTAGAGAATATAATACATTAAAAAAAAAAATAGATTTGTAAATTTATTAGGCAACTCTAGGCTGACGGTAATTTACCAAGCCGAAATGCTGTTTGTGCAATGCTATTTGTAGGTTTTTTCCTTAGTAAATTGTATACATAATATTCAATAAAGCTATTCTATTCTATTCTAATGCAATTAACAAAGAATGCGGTTTTCAAAAAGTACTACTTGAGCTGGTTATGGTGAAGGCTGACCAAATTGGAGATAGAGAAGAAAATGGAGAAATTAGAATTAAAAGTGATGAAGTGAAAGTTCAAAAAAGAAAAGATGAAATTAAAAGTAAGTAAAGTTAATGAACTAATAAAGAATGTGGACTGCATAGAGAAAGAACTGGTTGAATGCGATAAAAAAGGAGAAAAAGAAGGTAACAGGGATGAACATGCTGAAGAAGAGCAATATGATGTGCGGTCTTGAAAAGAAAACTGTTACTGGGGGAAAACAAGAGAGTGAAGAAATGATCCATAAAGTCGGAAGATTTAACAAGGCTCGTACATGGTGATAATAATAATGAGGAATGCGTTGGAAAATATAGAATTGATTAGGTAATAGAATAGTGTAAGTGCTACAAACGTAAGCCTCGGAAGTTACGGCCACCATGGTTGAGACATTCCGAAAAAAATTGGAAAGAACTAACGTTGGTTTTTACAGACAGGATTGAGGGCAAAGGAAAAGGAAAATTAATGAAGTAGGAAATTAGTGTACCAAGCTGGCCGAAAATGATTATTTATAAACCGTGGTTAATTTTTAGTATAATAATAAATAATAAAAGACTTAGAGAGAGATGAATATATTAGCTACAATTGTTTGTTTTGTGTTGAATGTTGTTATGTTTGATAGTTTAGTTGCGCATTCAGGTTGGAGTAAACCAATAAAGAGGTGTGTTTAAGTATTGGTGTATGTGTACTTTTCATTGGTTGACTAATTAGTATTAGTAGAGATGTTTTAGAAGGGCTAACACGTAACACAATATACAGCTTGGTAGACCCATATACTTTACAGACGAGGTATTTTAGAATTTTCTCAGATATGGCTCCAATGATTTTCTTTAAACTTGGCATGCATATTGCACTGAAATAAACCTGTTTTTTATTTTTTTATTTTATTGGTAACGCTTTCCAGAAAAAAATGATTTTAGTGGAAGTGGTGGAAGAATCTGTGATGTTGGAATTCAAGTGTTATTCGGGATTGATGATGGTGCTATCTTCTGATTTCTATGCATTATTTTTTCTTATTAGCTGCAGACTGTTTCTCTGCTCTGTGTGCAGAGAATCAGTTTTCTCTCCCCATCACCACTCAACTTTATATGCAACTACTAAGTTTGTTAAATTTTATAATTTATTAACTGCATTAAGAGAAAGTCTTGTGAGTGTTTTATACCAGTTTTCTCGATTAGAAAGGTGTTTTATTGATTCTACTCCTCTTTTTTCTCAAGAAAAGTACTTAAACTACAATCCTTGGAAAGTAATGATTGAAGAATTGTTGATTTAAAAAAAAAAGATCAAAAAAGATTTATGAGGTTAATAGAGTGACACTTCAAGAAAATGGATGTTGAAGTCTTTAGTGAACTCCTGAAATTAAAAAAAAAAAAATCATAATTTTTTCAAAAAAATACATGGAAACGATCAATTTTTTCAGTTTATGAGTAATGTTTCTTATAAACATGGTCCATCCTATAAATTAGGAATAACAAAATTAAGGAAAAAATGAAAAGCAGTAATTGTTGTATGCAGAGGAAGAAGTACCATAAAATAAAAATCTGGTGTAAAACACTCACACACCTTTTACTGCAGTTTACAAAATTGTAATTGACAAATTTTATAGTTAATATATAAAAATTTAATGAAATTCTTTGGTGTTTTTATGAAGAAAATCGCGTAAACTGAAAAACTGTTCTGTACAAACGCACTTCCGGTTTACTAATTTTCTGAAAACTCGGAATATTGACAGTCTACTTATTTCTAATTAATTTTGTTTAAATGGTAGAATTGTATAATCAAAACTAAGATAGCACTTTCGAGGAAAAATAACCTACCACCCCACCAAATGCTCCTTAAATAAGTTTACCTGGAGAAATGTTTGAAATAAAAGTTTTAGTTCTTTATAGGTGTAGTTTACATCATCGTTTAAAGAAATTCGTTGGAGGCGTTTCAAAGAAAATAGCAGAAAACTGAAAAATACTTATATTAGCAGAATAACTGCAAAAACGCACATCTGGTCATCCAATTTTCTTCAAACTCGGAATTTCAACAACATATTTGATTTTCATTACAATTATTTAGATGATAGAATTGTGTAATAAACTGAAATAGCATTTTATGAGAAAGCATAACCTTAATCCTCCCCCAAAAGCAGCCTTAAATGAATTTCTCCAGAGAAATGTTTCAAATAAAAATTATAACTCTTGGTAATTGATATACCAAGTTTAAAGAAAATTTGATGAAATTATCTCATCCGGCTTCGTTACAATGCATTTATAATTAAAAGGGTTCCCCATTCCTTGGATAATTTCTCTAAGCATTTTACTTCTCTGCAGCAATTTTATTGCTCCCTTGAAAAAGAAAGCAAAAGAGAATCTGGCAGAAATGCAGATCCACCATTTTGTATTTCGCCGTTCGGGCAATATAAAATTGATGTTAATAATCCACAAAAATTTCTCAAAGAACTTCACAATTTTTGGTTAAAAAACTTTTGTTTGCCCTGGTGTTTGTAGAAATTCATATTGTCCTTAATTTTATGTATGTGGCGTAGTCCACGAATATTATAAGAGTACTTTAAAGATGGAAATCTACGCAAGAGCTAATTCAATCAAAATCTAGTTTCTCGCAATAACATAAAAAATCTGGTGTGAAACACTCAAGTGACTTTCTCATACTGCGAAATGGCAAATTTTCTTCACTTTGATTAGTGTTCAAAACCACCGGCATCTCTATGGAGAAAATCACAAAAACTGAGAAACCTATTCAGTAAAGTCGCACTTTCGCTTTGATTTTTTTTCTAACTGGGAATTTCGGCAATTTATATCATTCTAATTAATATTATTTAGTTGACAGGATTGTATAGCACATTGTTAAACTGAAATAGCAAATTAGAGGAATACATAAGCTCTTTATAGCTCTTTATATGAGTTAATATTAAAAGTTTAAAGAAAATAGTTGGAGCCGTTTTCGAGAAAATAGCAGAAAACTGAAAACTACTTTCAGTAAAACGCACTTTGTCACCCAATTTTCTTCAGTCTCAGAATTTCGACAACATATTTAATTTTAATTAATAATATTAGATGATAGAATTGTGTAATATAATAAAATAGCACTTTAGAAGAAATGTTAACCTCTCCCTCAAAAGTGGCTATAAATGATTTTCCCGGAGAAATGTTTCAAATAAAAGTTTAGCTCTTTGTATGTTGTATGTATAGTTGATATGACAAGTTTAAAGAAAATCGTTGGAGTCGTTTTCGAGAAAATCACAAAAACTGAAAAAAAACATTCAGTAAAGTGACACTTCCGGTTGATGGATTATGTCCTAAATCTTGGTGTCTGATGCGGTGTTAGTACCGAAACGGAATACCAAGTTTGAGCTTCCTGAACTTTTGTTTTTGAGATATTCTACTATTATTAGTGAGAGATAGTAAAAAATGGTGTGAAACACTGAGACGACTTAATCTTATTGCAGTTTACACAGATTGATATTGTGTTGTAGTTAAATGAGTATTTCTGCAAATGCATCTAGTTCTCTAAAGACATGTTTAATCCATTCCCCCTCTATCGGAGCATCTTCGCTCAAACGGTGATAGTTTTTTGTTTCATTGTGACTTTTTTATGGAAACTTGCTTATTACTCTACGATATGACCCTTGGCCTGTCGAACCACCTTCCTCCAAAATCTATCTCTAGCAGCACTTCTCCAGTTCCCTACTCCAAGAGCCCGCGCATCCCCACAAATTGCATCAGCCCAACAACTCCGAAGTCTCCCTTTTGTTCTCTTTCCATCCATGCAATCATCCAGATTTTCCTCTGCACTCCCTCTGTACCCATTCTCTTAACATACCCAATCCATCTCTAACATTATATGTTTGTGATTATTTTCTTTTATTTTTTTTCGCAAATTTTCTAAAACATTCCCAAGTTATTGTGGTATTCATTTCAAAGGATGTATAGTTTCAGTCCTCATAATTGGCAACTCGTTTAACTATCATTTCATCCCAGTTTAATGTAAGTTCTGTTTTTGCAAACTTTAACGGTTTAAACATTATTAGTTTATTTATTCTTTTTTTAAACAAAAAATTTAAACCAAAATTTTTCAGTGATTACTTTGGATGTAGTCAATGTATGGGTTACAGGAGAAGCAAATGCAGGAGTAGGAGTTATTGGTGTTCATGATGGTGCAAACGGAGGTCTAAGACTGAGTTATCCTGTACCACCCGGTAATGGTAGCAATGGAGGAGGAGGAGGACAGGGACCCCCTTTACTCATTAATCCTTGGGCAATTATGACTCCTGTTCCGGCAACTATATCCAGCGGAGCTGATTCTCCAGTTGGTGCGTCCAGAACAAGTTCACCATGCAATTCAGCCAGTAGACCTGGATCACCACACCAGCAAACGCTTCCACATCAATCATCTCCGCCTCAACAGTCACAACCGCAACAACAACAACAACCTCAGCAGCAACAACAACAGCAACAACAAAGACTTAAGTACCCACCGTCGAGAGTTCCTCCACCACAATCAGGGCCCGATCATCTTAGAGAGGCAATTGGCAAAGAAATGCCAAAATATATAACTAATCTTCAAAATTTTTCTAATGACCAGGTGTGTATACTTCTCTTAAAATTGCTTTTAAGAAGAAGATTCTTTATGTCAAACTAGTTCTTTCCAGTAGTTCTTCCTTTAGCTTTAATTTTTTGTTTTTAATTTTATATAGAATTATGTCAGATCTTTCCTCCATTGAAATGAATATTCTGTTAAGTAAATACTCATTAATTTTCGATTTAGTATCATCCTCTGCAAATTCTCACACCTTAAAACGGCTTTATTTTTCTTTTTGAAACAGTAATTAAAATAATTTTTTACTTTTTTATTATTACCAAAAAGAAAGTATAAAAACAAAATTAATCCATTTTAGCACCGATATTTTTGTTGTATATCTAGTATGACGGTTGACTGCTAAACCGCATATGGTAACAGGAACCAAATTCCCGGACTAGACCTTAGATTTATGTTTACGTTTATTTGATACTTTGCTTGATAGTATATTAGAAACTGTCAAAATTAAAGGTAGAAACTAGTAATTTTCCATGAGATGTTAAGCTATTCCAGTTTAACCTAGAATTTATTATTTTGTGGATATTAGCTCCAAGCCCTTTTATTTTCCGGGAGCTTCTACCTCGAGCCCAAAATTGTAATACTATTATGGAAAAAGTAAGAGTTGTCCAAAAGTAATATAGCCACTATTCATACCGCCATGTCATTGTAATAAATCAAATCGAATATGAGATTTTGTTTTTTCCTAATAGGTGATCAATTGGTTTAAACACTCGGCCTGTGACATGTATGAAATGACGGGAACTCAGTTATTTTGCTACCTCCATCGATATTCCGCTCAGTAGTTAAAATTTAGATCTGCCAAAAATACATACATATCTTTCTTTTTTTCTGTGAAAAATATTGATTGTTTCATTATGATATAAAATATTTTGTAGTAAATAATATGTATGTTTTATGTGTGTTTTTTTTGGATGTAGTTAAGCCGTATGAGTGATGAAGATTTAAGGGAAATTGGTCTGAACCAAAATGCTATTATTCAGTTAAGGTCTATTCTCAATAAACAAGCCATCACAAATGGAATTGGTCCAACACCTCAAATAATTGATATGTCTAATGTCAAAAAGAAAGTTGACCCACCAATAGAACATGAGGTGATTATATTCTGTTCCTGTATAATGTATTTCTTTTTCCTAGAAATTAACTATTAAAAAAAAAAATGATGCTTAGCTTGAGATCCGGATTTTGGAGCGGTGCTCGATATATCGCGCATAAAGCCTTGGAGATGATTTTGAAAGATGTTTCGCAATAAAAACTTATATAAAAAATAAATATCTCCATAATTCTTTATTGATTTTTTTTAATGATAATTTCAATTAATTTTAATATTATTTCTAATTTTTTTTCATTTGAGCAATCCATTTATATTCTATTATTAAATTTACAGTACGGCAGTATTCCGACAGTTGTCCGTCGATACCCTGTGGATATGGCTGTTTACCCTGGCGGAATGATGTGTCCTCCAATGTCCCAGTGCTATTCGTGCTATATAGCACCTCGTAAATGTCTACCTCTGCCGCATTACCAGGTCGCAGCGCCACTGCAACCACCGCCACCACAACCACATCATCATCATCTTTCTCCTGTGGCTCCCACACCCACAACCATCCTAACAGATCCTTTAAGAAGTCTTAGACTGGACACCGAGCCAAGCAGTGCATCGGATACTGCTTCTGACCATTCACCACCGGATACTCCAGCACCTACATCTCATTTAACTGGTAAAAACAAAACTAATTTATATATGTATATATATAAATGTATGAATGTTAGTGAAAGAGTTAAATTTAACTAAAAAGTAATGGCCACTTCCAGGTGCTTCTATTGGAGGGGAAGCGTTAGTGGCCGGAGATGAGAGGTTAGGTGGTGGCGGAAATGAGGAAAGAAGAAGTGGAGGGGGCGCTCCACATGGTCGAGCACGAGGAATCGGCCGAAACAGAAGCAATCCACCTGGAATACAAAAACTTCCTAGAGGACGTGGACCTAATCCCGTTCAAAGGTTATATTATATTCTTTATGTAAAAATGGTGTCTTAAATTTTGCAATTTCCATTTTTATTTCTAAAGAATTGAATTGAATTATTTTAAAATTTGCTTAATCAACAACAGTCATTATTACCTGTTGAGTAAAGTAGACTTCTGGTTTTTTTTTCAGTAAGCAATATTACTTTTTTTATATTTTTGGAAGTGGATATTTTTCTTTCTTTTTTATAAATTAAAAAGTTTGCCTTTTAAGATACTCTTAGGTAATGAAAGGTCATAATGAGCATATCTGTAGACTCTGTGAAGTGCTGGCTAACTGTTAAGTGTTTCAATACAATTTTCTTCTTGTGGAATTTCCAGTCACCAGATAGATTTGGGTTTCTCTCGGGGCAGAGGTCAAAACTCCGAGATGGTAAAATTTTCCAAACGGATCTTGTAATATAAACGCCTCTTGAAATTTTAGAAATATACCATTTTTTGCTGTTATTTTGACCATATTTATAGTAATTTATAAAAAGTTGAAATAATTTTTCGAATTTGAATCAGGAGGCGAGAGGTTGGTGCAAACATGTCAAATGGCGGCGTTGTGGAAGATCGTAAAGTGTACAGTAGCAATAATGGGAATGGAAATAATGGTGGATCCAACAACGGCAATTCTAGCACAAGTACAGGAGGAAATAATACCGGAGGCGGCGGATCCGAGCCACCTACACCAACTGGCGGTTATTTTACATCCTATATGAGTCCATACATTAGGCCTACTGGTTATCCCAGCTTCCATCATCCAGGTTTTGTACGGCCCACATACCCTCCACCTGCTTATCATAACGGCGATATTGTCTATCCATATCCTCCTCCTCCTCCACCACAAGGAAATGGCCCACAAGGGCCACCCCAGTTCCTTCCTGGTCCTCCACAGCCGCCATATTCTCCTGCTCCACCACCTGCGCCCCCACAACTTCCGCCTCCACAGCAGCAGCAACAGCAGCACAAATTATCATGCTATAATTGTGGCAATCAAAGTCACGTTGCTATAGACTGTCCTGAAGCAACCATAGAAGAGATCACCAAACAAGGTTTGCTTTAACAATTTTTATATACATATATTTTATATTCAATTATATTGTTAAATTGTTCCATCGTTAAGATTTTAATTGAATTCCTATTTGAAACAGAACTAAATGTTGCATTTCCATGTTTCTTTGGTACACACTAGCATGGAATTCTCATAATAAATTAGATAACATTTCCTTCTATCTTGTAAGGGGACAAACTAGGAAGAACTGGAAGGAAAAGTTCAAGAGAGGAGCGGTTGAACAGCCACTATATAAAAAGGCCTGAAATTCTAAAGAGAATCATTATTTGAATCATCATCAGCCGTCAAGATACTAGATACTTTATTCTCACGCTCTACGTCAGTCTGTCACTATCTTCTCACACTACTGTACTTTCCCTCTATAATATTACTGTGTTTGCCATTTGCACTTAATATATAGTGTTGAGTAAGTCTAAACATCACTCGGCCTAAGTAATTTCTCTTCTCACTGACCCCTAAACATCCACTACACTTGCATACATACATACTACGTACATATATACACACACAACACACACACACCCACACAATATATATATATTATATAATATATATATTATTACCATTTTCTAAAACCCCACTGGGACCCCCATCAAAACGTGCATTTCTAGTAAAAACTTGATATCGAACATTTGATACGATTGCAATCTTCCTAACAGAAACTTACTTATTCGAAAATTTAGAAAAGAAATTTTGTGACAACCAGTCCTGGTCTCAGCAAGGCAATAATAGTATGGACATCTAAAAAACACTAGTATGTTTATTTGATCCATCTTGGACGTATCTGTTATAGCTTATCATCTTGTTACCATTAAGTTATAGCTTATCTTTAAGTGCAATCCAGTTAATTTATGTGCATGGACTTGAAAAATTATTTCTAATAATAAAATTGGAAAACTTTGATGATTATGATCATATGTAAATAACTCAGTATTTTATTTCACTTTGTTTACATCATATTTATTCATTTTATAGGTCAATACAAAATAGATTTTACATCTACCTATCAGAAACAGCCAGGTGAAGTTCCAAGTAGCGGGGACAAGTGACACATTTGGGCTGGGGCTAGCTAATAATTAAACTATGCTACCATAATGTACTATATTTATATACGTCATCGTTGTAAATACATGTAATTTATATTATACATATATAAATATATATATATAAATATATAAATAGATTTTAAAAAAAGATTAAAAAAAAAATCATTATTAATATAATTATAGAAATAAGAGCACTCTGGTGTAATTTTTCTAGTTGATCTGTTTATATTTTGGTTTCTTCTACTTTTTCGCCAACTACCATGCGCTATCTTTTTTCTTGGCGATATTTAATAACTATTCTTTGTAAAAAATACTCAAAAAAGTTGTGTGATATAGGTCTTTTTTTTGTTTAATTTTTATTTCGTCGCAAATGACAAACGCCGAGTTGTTCAAAGGGTACCAAAATAAAGAAGAAATAATGAATGTTAGGCTTCATCATTGATATTTTATAAACTTAAAAAAAAAAATCAAATAAAATTAAATAAAAAAAAAAAAAAAATTAAGTCGTTTTGTTGCATTTTTATACCATTCGGATAAATTGTTAATTTTTTTGCCGCTCCCCCAACAAAATGTAAATATATATATATATAAATGTGGAACTTTGATTCCCTAATGTGTCTTAGCATTGTACAAATAAGATTTTTGATAATTCAGAATTATTTCTTATTTTGTTCTTAGAATTAAAATTTATTTGTAGTTTTTACAATTAATTTCATTTTGCTTAGTGACAATATTCTTATTAATAATTACATATAGTTAGCTTATTACTTGCAGTATATTTTTACAATGAATTTTTTTATTTCCCAGTTTCGTTTTAGCCAGACTATTGTAGTATTATAGACTTTTAACTGTAAAATTTTTCTGTTACGTATTGCATCGTTCGTTTATGAGTTTAGAAACAATGGAAGAAAACTGTAATCTATGTACATCAAAAGTTTAAAAATGAATTAGAAATAGAAAAAAAATGCTAATTCATAGCAGGGAAGGGACCGCAAGCAAACATCAAACAAATCCGCGAATTTGTCAAAGTAGCAGTTCTGCCCAACAAACGCTTTCGAAACAGCAATCTTAACAGACACATTTTTACTTATTACAGATCTTAACTTTTTTACATTTTATTTATTTTATATAAAACTATTTATAATCACATGAAAATTGTTTTCTTTTTAGTCATAATTTTTTATATAATGTACATATTAAATCCTAGTAAAGCAAGTTTAACCTTTTTACCTTCAGTAAACAAGCAGTCGTGTGTGACGGAAACTTCAGCAGTGAAAAATCAAATTGCAAAGTATGGCTAAACCAGATTTTAAGATTGGGCGAATACCTGAGAATTCGGGAGAAACCGGGTCAGAAATTAGCAGAAGAATTAACATTATCAAATCAAGACATCAATCTTAGATACTGTCCCACCACCCTTATTCGATTATCGATTTCATGTATAACCCGTTGAATTTTGTGATTATATTTCTGTTTTTATTTATTATTATTATTATTATTATTTTAATTCTGAATTACAAATTTCTAATTTGGAATTGTACATAAAAATGGGAAATTGTTAAATTATATTTATATTTGGAAAAAGAAATCGATCTCTTTGAGTAGTTGTGCATTTTGAAAAAGGATTTTATTAAGGATTTCTAATTTAATATTTGGAAAATAAATAAATAAACTTGAATAGCTCTGTTTACATGGAATTTTATACCTGAGAGGCCTAGATGATTAATCAAGTGCGATTGTAATTAAGTAGTAAGGAGTGTAATGATGGTAAACTACTTAATATCATTTTCTTATCAACTAATAGCTGTAAAAGAAAGAAAAGAAAGTTAATAGAACAAAAACTAAACAGAAAAATTGGTGTTGGTGCCTGCTACATTTTAAACATTTTCATCATTGCATTATCGTATCACAATCATCCTTGGTATAAAAAATCATTAAGTTGGAGAAACAAAAAAGAACAATTTTTTGATATAAGTTGATGTATGTTCCCAATAATTTTATTATTATTGTTATTATTAGTACTTAATGTACCCATGGAATATTATATTCTTTGTTACCAACCATCTTTAATGGAAAAACAATTAATAAATCTGAAGTTATTATTTGAAGAATTTGGAGATTTAAATTTTCTAATTTAAGTTTTGGAGTTAAGATTTAGTAGTTAAAAAAAACAAAAACAAACAAACAAAAAAAAGAAACTATTAATTGAATAATGAGACAATGATTTCTTAAAAATAAAACCTGTGCCACGTAATATAAATGTATTATTGATAACTTTGTATTTATTATTACTATATATAATAATAGTGTGCCACTCGATTTTCTGAATAGATAAATGAGCCTTCATTCTTGAAAAATTATTTATGTAATTTTTTTTATTTATCAACAATTTTATTTTTGCATTGGCGGTATCTGCAATTTTTTTTTTAAAGAATGATTTCATGTTTTTTAAATTAAAATTGTTTCTATTGTAATAGTGAACACCCAATCCCCCCCTCCCCACGTAACTAAATAAATAAAATCCAAGTTTAAGTCAATTTTTTGCGTAAAACACGCTCCATTTTTTTTCTTCTATAAAGTGAACAATAGATGTTTTTTCTTTTTTTAATCTCATTGAAGAAGAAGCAAAAAAATATTATCGACGACAATATTCGGCAAAAAATTGGTAACGTTCTGGGATTCCATAGCATATGGAGAAAAAAAAATCATTAAAAATCTGCTCTATGTTTCATTATTTCGGGCGGTTTATATTCATTTTACCACTCATATTTCATGCTCCTACCAAAACATTAGTTCATATAATGTTGTTCCAGATATCTAATTAATATTCAATTCATCTCTAGCATGGCAGAATTTTTGGTAGCACTCTATTGTTCAATTTATAATGTTTTCAATCTTTTTTTTATTTTAACGAATTAGTTTGTTCTCCGGTCGAGTCGTCATTGTATCACAGCGTAGAGACTGAACATACTTCTGTCATTTTATATATTTAAAAACTACAATTTTTCATTTTTTACCTACTTTTTGACTTTGAAAAAGAAGTCAATATACTTTTTTTTTTTAGTCTTATTTGCATGCATCTTGCAACTTTGGCTATGTCTCACCAAGAACCCGATGAATTGCTTTAATTTGATTTTTTTTTTAATGCTTTAATTTTTTTGTTCTTTTAATACCAGCGCATATTCCCCAAAGCAGTGAAATGAGAAATTGTTATGCCCTCACCAGAATCTATATTCGCTCATTCAACACCATTCCTGCCAACGAAGGGCTTGCGAATAATCAAAGCCCGTGTCATAGCAGAAAGTAGGCCGGGAATTGACCTTTAGGGAAAATTTAATGGAATAAGTCTGTTACACTAGAAGTTGAACGCAATATCATTTGGAAATAGGTGAGGGTAACCCGTGATGATTGTTTTAAAATGAAAGCATTTCAAACATTTATTCACTTTTTTCTTAATGCAGGATTACCCTTATAAACAGAATCTGAAACTTTAGATTGAGATGACTATCTGTATTTCTACTTTTCAGTCCTCGAATTCTAATCATACCTTTCTACCAAACACGATGGTAAAGTAGAAATTCCATCACAACTATTGTGCTTAGTTATTGCGGGCTATTTTAAGCTACACACGTCTTTAATATTAAAATCATAGAACGCCCTGAAGTATATTTTATTGGCAGGATTGTCCTAAAGTGCAGGATATGAATAGTAAGTGCTACTCATATAAATGGTAGACAATATGTAGAGCATAAGTGCTCTCAGATACTGTAACTGTACGATGCAGGTATTTTTCAAGATAATAGAGTGGTATTTGAAAAGCACTCTTGCAGCAACCCTGGATTTGCCCTCCCCCTTCCGATTTTCTATTGTAATCATCTCTAAACTAGAAGGCCTGGCCATTGCTTTGAAACTCTACTGTTAGATAATATTTTTCTATTCATTTGTTTATTAGGATATCTACCATTGGCAGGTCATGATCTTTCTTTTAAAATTACTATCTACCTAATTTAACAGAGTGTGTTTGGCTATCGATAAAAATCTTCATCTCATCACCTATCGTTTAGTTATCTATGAGAAATTGGTCCCTAAGTTCCTAGTATTCAAAGCTAAATACAAGGGTCTTTGTGTGAATGAAGAGACATTTGTTAATAGTTTTAAAACCATTTGTCTCTTTACTTATTGAACAAACGTCGTTATTTTATTAGTCTAAAGTCTCCTGCAATGTAATTGTATCACATCTCTTAATGGTGGTCGACTAGCGTTTCTTTTCTAACTAACCGAAATGCTTGTTTTCTGGACTTTGTTCTTTTTTTAAATTTTTGACAACAAAGCGTTGGCTGCGAATGATGTGGAAAAATTATGGAACCATTTTCTACAAAAGGAATTTACTTGGTGATTTATGAGATTGTCCGCGGTAGTGGCCCATATAAATTGTCATCTTCTTTACAAAAATCAGAAGTGCTTGGAATCTGTTCATGGCTCATTCAAGGTTGTTTTTTCCCCCAGTGAGCTTATTTCATTGAAGTTTTGTTCATATGTTAACCATCATTGAACTTTTTATTCAGCTTTATTAAAAAAAAAAATGCATATGAAAGTGTTTCAAAATTTGAGTTTTATTTAAAAAAAATAACTTTCAGATAGAAAATGCTTATTTCTTAAAAGATTATATGATATTTTCAAATCATTTCTAACTCTTTTACCATTTTCATAATTTTTTATAAGTTTGTTCAAGCTTTGCACATCGCTATAAATATCAATTCATTTTTGTGTAGAATTTTTTTATTTATTTTTAATTCCTGAAATTATTCCTATTCTGTGGCGTTTTATTAGCATTTTTAAATAGCTGTCTATAATTTATATATTATTTTACTAAAAAAAAAAAAAACCTATGTTAAAAAACAATAAAAATCATTATATAACTTCCAAATCATTCTAAACATATTATTCTTTTTCAACTTTTGAGAACTATAATTTCTGATCTGTAATTTCAGGCAACTCTCTTGGAAAAAAAAGTAAAAATATATACAAACACTAAGTAAATTTATTGCATTTATTATTTAATATTGTAATTTATTTAATATATATTTAAGAATTCAGATTTGGTGCTCTTTGGTAGATTTTCTTTTTTTTTGCTGAAGAATTTCTAAAGTTACTTAAGATTAATTAAAAAATAAGAAGCAACATTTATGAAATTGTAATTAATGCTCGTATTTTTATTTTCTACCTTTTAAATTTTTTTTTTTTCATCATATTCTAAATTAATCTTTTGAAATATCCATTACCATATTTTTTGTTTTTTAATTTGTTCAATTTTTTCTAGTCACCATTAGACTATTAATTATACTTTTGTCACTTCTTTTTACTTTTTATTTTCAAATTAAAGCGGCAAAGCTGTCTTACATGGCTGAGGTTGTTCATTACTGAGATATAATTTCTTTTTATTTTTGTTTTATTAGTCTTGGCTAGTTATTGGACTGAATGGGCCATATTTGGTATTATTTTAATAATGATTATTAAGTTAACTAAAGTAAAATAAAAATTAAAAACTAACGTTAAAGTAGCTGTTGTAATTTTTTTAGAACGCCATATTTGTGAGAATTCGAATTGTACTTAGGTTTTTGCACAAGAAACAATATGTATGATATTTCATATTTTACATCAGTGATCTTAAAATAAATTCTTTTTATCACTTTTTTTTGTCTGTTGCTGTTTCAAAATTTTACAATCATTTCTTTAAAATTTTTAATTTATTATAATATATATATTATAACAATCTCAGCTGAACATAACATATATGAAATATTTCTGTCAATTTATTCTTATCTAATCAAGATTTATCCAGTTTTTTTTTTTAATTCTGAAGGGAAAAAGGAAAAAATATTATCCTATAAAGGATTGTTTAAATTAAATATATTACCCTTTATATGTTTTTGTTTGCACCTGATTTATAATAAAACATTAATTAAAGATTGTTAGATATTCTCCTCAATAATAGCCATTATTAATAAGAAAGGTCCTTTAAGTGAAATTATTTTATATTTTCCCGATAATATTCTGCATCGTTCTGTCCATTTCATCTTTTTTAGAATAGATTTTTGACAAGATAATGTAGGTAATCATCGGAGATATTTTCCATTATAGACTGCTTTATTTTGTGGTTCATCTGGTTTCGGGCGTTCGCCCATCATCAGGTATCACCAAGGATGTCTTGGTAAAAAACAAAATCATCTTATTCACTCAAGTAATTATCTACTTTGTAAAAGAGAGTGAGAGAGCTAGAGATAGTCTGCTTTCTAAGCAAGCCTACAGCCTTTTTTTTGGCCGGGCCAAAATCTCTCCTACCAGACATCTGCATTCCTCATCTATTTTTCATCAACTTTCCTGCTCTTCCCATGTAGGCCTTTTCCACCATTTCTATCCTCGTTTCTGCCAGCATTACTGGTTCAGCACCGCAGCAGACGTGGAAACAGAAAATATTTGTCTTAGAAATGATGAAAGGTAAACATATCTTACAATATCTGAGAAAATTTTTTTTTAACAGTTGGATAAACTCACAAAATCGTTTACGGCATAAAATAAGAAGCAGCTTATGTTGGATAATATCTCAAATACATATTCTTGCGCTATAAAACCGGTATCGTTCATATTTTTGGCTAAAAAAAAAAAAATTGTTTTAAAAAACCTTCTTCTCATCAGTAAATATGAGAATTCTTTTCACCACTTCCTTATTATTAATTTTAATTATTATTACTATTAATGTTTGTATTGTATTTAAAAAAAAAAAAGACTATCACTTTATTCAACGGTTATACTAGTCATATTGTTAATATTTAATTTTAAGTTATAAGTCATGAATATTGGACAATATTTTGAAACGCCTGGGACTAGGAATTGTTAAAAAAAGAAAACTAAACATGAAAAATTACAAACAAGAAAGTACATTTAAATTACAAACAAGATGCTCATTTACATAGAATTTTGATTTAACTACATTGTATCCATCATTTCTGATGTGGCAATGCAGTTCCACGCTTTAAAATAATAAATTTAATAAAACTTTGATAATAATTAAGACATGAAAGAGAAAAAAATTTCAATGCAATGATTTTTCTTTATAATTCAGCAATTTTCCATTGTGGTTGATGTAACACAGTCCATGGAATTTTCTACTTTTTATTTTTCATTTTAATTTATAGAAAGGCCGTTATTCTCCAAAAATATGTATTACTGAAATGTAACAGTCATACATTGTTGATTATAATATATATTTTTCTTATTTTGGTAGTTGCTTAAAACTTAATTTTGTTTGTTTGAATATCTGTTACATTTTGAAAATTAAAATAAAGAAAAAGTAATTAATTACATAAAGCTTAGGCAAACAAAAAAATTTATTGTCCTCGACATTAGTGACCTTTATCTGTGTTCATGGGTTTGTAAATATTAAATTAAAAAAAAAAATTAAAAAACGTTTGTGTACATAGATAACATCTATATATATATATATATAAATAATATACATATATAATATTGAGTCATATGGGATATTTACTTGTTAATTTGTAATGTGTGAATTATTTTACCTTGTGTACTTTGAAAAAATATTGAAATAAAATACCAAAAACACCGCATTTCTTTCTAAGTTTAATTATTTAAAAAAAAAAAAAAATCCTCTTTCATTTTCTTTTAGTTTTTATTATTATGCGGCTTATTTAAAAAATTTTTATTTCAGATTACATAAATACAATAATAATAATACTAACATTAATATAATACACTTTCAAAAGCGATTTGTTTTGATGAGATCAATTAAAAATGAAATAATGATTTATAAACTTTCACTGAAATGTCGCTCTTGTATAAGGTAAAGATATTTAAATTCATACAGTTGGAAAATTGAGGCTACTTCAGTAAAATGTGTTATGGTTGCAGCACCAGTGCGAGATAAAAGAACTAAACAAGTAAATATACGCAAGTTTGAGGAACTTTTTTTATCAGAACTACAGGCGTTTTTTCTTACTGATGTAAAAAGAAGTTATTGCAATCATGTCAGATTGTTTGATGTAAAATATTGAGTGATACGTTTACTTACAACAATTAGGACTTCTTCTGATGATGGCTGGTGTCAACGGCCGAAAGCTTGGAATTATCTGAAATAATACTTTTACAAGGTATCTCGAATGGACTGCGCACTTACAAATATAAAAAAATATTTTGTATTCATCTATAAGAGGATAAATAAAAAATAAAACAAGGTTATCTTCATAAATTAAGAGTACATATTAAGTAAATAATAATAAAGTCATGCCTATATTTTTAGGCGGTTTTTACATCAACTACAGATCCTTGATCCTGATAATAGTGGTATCAATTACTTGTATACCACAATACACTCTGACCAGTCAGCTATTGGGGGTGCCTTTATAGGTATTTGTTTTTATTGTAGGTAGGGACAAGCCCTACGCTATCCAAAGCTTCATTGGTATCCATAGCTAACTAAAAAAAAATTCAGATCCTTCCCAGACTGCGCTGCCGATTTCCGGGTAATGCTCTGGACAACCTGTCATCACCAGATGGTTCCTATGGCAAGAAAATCTAAGGGCAGCACTGCTAGGACTCGATCCTCTATAACGATTGCTAGTACAATGCACTTTCAATGAGCTAATCTCGCCCAATAGTCGATTTAAGTAAGTAATAAATTAAACAAAATGCCAATTATTTGTATGAAATATCCTTATTTTATCCTTAATCCATAAATATAGTAAAATTAAATTATTAAAAAAAGAAGCTAAGTAAATAATTTTATTGCATATTCAAAATTGTAGTTTTTTTCTTTAAATTACCCATTTTTATTTCTGGAATGAAATAATAAATATATGTATAGGCGAAAATTTCAACGAAAATATTTGAAAAGCGAATTTTCAAATGCTTTTTACGGAAATGAGTTAGAATTCACTTTATAGATAAAAATACGCATTACTTACTTACTATATTAATATCAGTATAAAACACTAATAATTCTAATCTTCCATATTAATTCTTCTTTCTGTAAATTACAGCAGCAGTCATTGCTATAAGCAACAATGTTTGCATTGAGGAACATAAAGGAAGACACTCCATAAAGAGAAAACAGTTTATAGCAGTTTAGTAAATCACGAGGCCATTGGCGTTTGAGACGTCTGGGAAGATTGTCAAGAAATTGATAGGTCTCTGTATTCATAGCATAACAAATCTAAAGAAATCCATCGGCGTCTTTATGGATAAAATGGTAGAAAATTGAAATAACTTCAAAATGCGCTTCCAGATAACTGATTTTCTTCAAAATCAGAATTTTGTAAAAATATTTAATTCTGACTGATAATATTATTTACATGACATAATTGTGTAATAAAGTGAAATAGCACTTTAGAGGAAAACCTAACTCCGCGCCTCTCCCAAAAACCACTTAAATGAATTTTTTTCGGGGAATTATTTCAAATTAAAGTTGTAGCTCTTTAAAAGTGTAGTTAATATAACAAGTTTCCAAAAATCATTGAAGCCGTTCTTGAGAACATGTCAGAAAAGTGAAAAACTGCTCGGTAGAAACGCACTTTCGGTCAACCGATTTTCTTCAAACTCTGAGAATACTGGCCACATAGTATGGCGATTCACATAGACTATTCACGAAACACATGTTTTTTGGCACACAAAAGATCCTAAACAAGTCCGAAAGAGTAAGAACTTAGTGTGAGATACTCGCAAAGCTTTCTCTAGATGCATTACCCAATTGACTTATGATCTCTCTCAAGATCGCACCTGATGCTGATTTATGTACTAATAAATAACAATCAATATTAATGTACTTTTAGTGCATTCTTTAGAAACAATATATGTACTTTTGGTGGATTCTTTAGAATCTATCGCTTTCCATCGTTTACAAAAACACCAATACTCCAAAAAAACTCTATTCTAAACCACACATCCACAACTTTATTACCAGATATTTATAAAATAAATTGTTTACAATGCCGAGCTACATACATTGGACAGATATCTCAATATTTATAAAATAGACTGTATCAACATAAATACAATTGCAAAACTAAAAAACCGACTAACATGATGCAGCACTAACATATAATACATTGCATTTCACTACATTCATACAACACAAACATGAATTTGACATAGAAAACACTACAATTCTTTCCATTAACAATAATAATAAAAAAAATACCTATTACCTATTAAGAATATCCCAAGTTGGAAATGATACATATTAAAAAAGATAAATTAGCTATCAATTTCAGAACAGATACTAACAACCTATCCCTCAGTTATAACAATCTCCTGGAATTTCCTAAACATACACAATAAGACACGGTTTTCCCATCAGCTCTCCAAGCCTTATATAATCCTCGACACACCCTACTTCCTTAACACTGGTAATAACAAGTTAAACTATAGTTTTTAAGAAATTCAAAAAAGGAAAATTTCTATAAATACACTTCTTACGTTAGATTTCCATATTTTACAGTTTTATATACCACATATTTTTTTAAATTTTAATAATTGAGATTTAGTTTATTTCTGATTTTTTTCTGCAATTATAGCAATAGTTTAAAATAAATTTCAATTTGCTATATAATACTTTTGTTTTATTTAGTTTATTTATACATTTGGTTTATCTATATAAATATCTATGTATTTATCTATATATTATTTTATCTATGTGTTTATTTTATTTGGTTTACCTATATATTTTTGTGTATTCATTATTTTTGATTAGCTTTGTAACCTTTGTATAGACCCTAATGAAGGTGTATACATTAGTTCGGAAAAATTTGCCGAGACGTCGGTGAAAATTTGAAAGAAACTTATTTTGTGACCGAACCTCAACATTCCTTTTACAATACAATATTCTTAGTATATGAGCGAATCCAAAATCGGCCAGAACAATTAATTATGAAAATAATAAATTTTATTTTAAGATTTATGTACACAATGTAATTTGTTTATATTTTGTACTTTTAGCGATTAAAGAAGACAAATGTCGTCGACGACTGCTCAAAAGCTTGGGATGTACAAAAATAAATAAAATAATGCCAGTCATCTAAAATCTTCATTATTTATCCAAAATTTAAGTGATTTAAATACATTTTCTTGGAATATGTATTTCTTTTGAACGACAGAATTATTGTGCAAAAAATTGGTAAATCATGTAAGGCTTGCTAGGGTAATTTCAAAATAAAGATAAAAATCTGGGTTCGTCGTTAATTTTTGTCATTTACATCTAATATTGAATGTACTACATCTATATATATTTTTTTGAATAGAAAATAACTAAATATTTATATCATAAATAATATTAAGTTTTGCGATTGTTAATAAAACAAGAAAAGTGCTGGTTGGCTAGGGGGAGGGCAAAGGAAAAACAAAATCTAAGGTTGACATTTTGTACTTTCTCTTATTCCCTAGTAAGAGGAAGTATTACAATTGTGTTAGATTTTCGATAATTGAATACATGTTTTGAGGTCCCCTGAATACGAAAAAAATGTTTCTAGTGAATGGTCTTTATGTTGTGAACAGAATATCTCAAAAACGAAAAGTCGCAGGAAGCTCAAATTTGGTATTCCGTTTAAGTACTACCACCGCAACACACACGAAGGTTTGGGGAAAATACATCTACCAGGATTGCGACTTTACTGAATTTTTAGTTTTTGTGTGTTTTACTTGAAAATGGCTCCCCAAGATTTAAACTTCGTATACTATCTACTTACATAAATACCAATTACTTTTATGCAAAACTTTTTTGTTCTTTTAAATTTAAACTGATGCTACGTGGTTTTGAGCAGAGGGGACACACAATTTTCAATCAGGTATACGTATATGTCCTTAATACCTTTTTTTATGACCAGCCCAACTAAATCAGGGATATGTATGTGTCCAGCCCAACTAAAGTTTCTAAACTTTCAGTTTTAATTCTAATTAATTTGTATTAATTAGTGTGTGAGTGTTTCACACAAAATTTTTTGTTCTTTGACCCCCAGCCAACCAACATTTGCTTGTTCTAAACATTTATATCTCTAGAGCCAATATCGCCTAATTCTTATTAGTAATTAAGTGTTACGAGAATAAGAAAATACAATTGCTGAAAAAGCAAATGTTATATTTAAAAATTTGGCAGTGATATGGAAAATAATTTTGGTAAATGAACAGCTATTTTATTCATTTCAAATCTCCCCTCACAGGTAAAAAAAAAAAAAAAAAAAAAAAAAATTAATTTTTAAGATTTAATAAAATAAATTTATAAGATAATGAAAAATGTATTTATATATAAATAAATCAACAGTTATTTCTTCTGCTTTTTCTTTTCTGCCTCTTCTTCCTTTTCCTTTTCTACCTGAGTTACAAACTTTTCTATTGCGTCTATGTCCAGCATCTGTGAAATGAAAATCAATATATTTTATTTAAACAGTATTTGGCGAAAGGCACCAAACGTTAGTAAAACAGAAAACACCATTCTATACTTTTTTTTACCTTTAATGGTTCATTTCTTCTCATGACAGCCACTTCTAGATTTTTCTTTCCTGATTGGACAACTTCTAACAGAGCTTTAACAGCAAATTTTATAACACCATCTTCAGAAGCTAAATCAGCTTCTTCATAGTTTTTCTCCAGAAATTCTCTAACAGATTTGGCTCCGCGGCCAGTCGCGTTAGCCTACAAAAGTTACAGTTGATTTGATTTGTATAGCTGATTACTCTTTTTCATGCAAGATTAAATAAATAAAAAAAAACCATAAACTTCAAATCTTCTCAGTTTGTTGCATCAACAGGGTCTCAATTTATGTAAATATTTCGACAGGATTTTCTACTCGGATATGAAGAGGGCTCAATTTAAAATTTAGTCTTGATAAGATAACATCACGATTTGCCCACCACTGGTGAATGTCTAGAAGAAGCCGCATGATATGCAGACTAACAGAATGCAATGCTTTTGTACACAAAAAATTCAGTAGCCTTTGATGTTACTCTATTTAACAAGGCAACAAGGTAGGATACCAGTCGATGATATCAACAAAAAAATCTCTAAATGTTTGCTCATCACTGCGAACCCAACTTACAATTTTTCTAATACATTTGCTAGAGCTGCGCTTGAATATCCTGTATTTCGGTTGGTGAGCCTGGGCCCACCTCAAGACATACAACTCAACGAAGATCATGTTGCTCGTGAAGTTCTGCAAGGAAGAACCTGATCTTATTGCGGTATTTCAAACTACCTTAGGGGTACAGCTATGAGAGTATAGCGCACAATAAATTTTGTAGTTAGAAAACTCATGCTAGAGGTGAAAATTTTATCAATATCTGTTTGCCTAGATTCATTGAAAAAACTCCAACAAAGAAAGGTCATTATACAAAGATTACAACAGTCTATTTACTGGCCATATACTTATCCTTACTACTAGCTAGAGGATGGAGGGAGCGACAACCTTTGAAGGAAGAAGAAGAGCAAATGACATTGCAGATTATTATGACTGTCAAGGACTTGTTTGACTTCTGATCAATTCCTCAGCGAAGAAATATCAACGCCACAAATTCATGCAGAAGTCACTCTCTATTCTAGTAGCTAAGTTTTTTGAACGAGGATTGGATAGATAGTCAGAAAGCATGGTGGCGTAACAATATAATAGAGAACAGATCTGTGGGATTGCCATTTGCACGATGACATATCTCAACTTATAGATAACAAATAGATTCCGTTAATAATTTGACTTGCTAAATCTTGTATTAAACAAAAATTTCATAATAAGGAATTACTTTCCAAGTTGTGCAAAAAAACTGAGTTTATATAAATAAGTTAACTAACGAAACTAACTTTGTTTTTATACACGTAAGTAACAATTTAATTTAACTGCATAATGCTTTTTCTTTTGAGTTTCAGAACCAAAAGCAAGCTACAAACGGAGAGTATTAATTTTTTTCGCACTCTTAGAAATATAACGAGATATGACATGAACATGATTTTCAGGTGCTGAGCCCAGCATTCTGTATGACCAAAAATAAAGAAAAATTGTCGCGGATTAACTGTTATTATATATAAATTTGTTTTTTATAAGACTGCACAATTTTTTAAGACCAACCTTCCATTCATAGAATATTCCTGAAGGCTCTGTTTGAAATAGATGTGGCGATCCATCATAATCGAATCCTGCTAACAGACAAGAAATACCAAACGGTCTTCTTCCATTACTTTGGGTGTATTTTTGTTTTAAACCTATATGCAGAAGTAATACAAAACTTAGTTGTAATTATTAGGTGCAATAAATGCAAAAAGACTAAAAATTATTTATTAATTACCTGCTATATAACGAGTTATGTATTCCACTGTGACAGGATCTTCCACAGTTAATTTATGTGATTGACATTCCACTTGTGCTCGATTTATTAATATTCTAGCGTCTGCTGTTAAACCTGTGATTACATATTACTGATATTAATATAGAACCAATTAGTGTTATTAAGCTGGAAAAATTCTCTACATCCATTATTTGACACATCATAAAGCTAATTTTTTTTAAAACAAAATCTAAATCGGATACTTTCTCAGCATCTTATTTCTCAAAAGTAAACTTTGCTTTATTTAAAACAACTCTTTGCAAATAAATCCATTCCATTAATATTTTGTCCAAAATGCTTACCAGCAAAAGCCATCACAACGTGGTCATCTAAAAGGCAAATTTTTCGGACGGTTCTTTCTTCTTGAAGTTTAGCCACAGATTTCTTTTCAACTCCAAGTACAACGCAATCTTTTCCTCTCACGCCAACCTAAAAATGAATTCCAAAAATAGTAAGAGAAGAGCAAGTGTTTGCAATGTATTAAAAAAAAATTAGAGTTAAAGAAGCAAGTTTTGAAGCTGTGATTGATTTTAAAGCATGCTTATTTCAGCCAGGGTTTATCTCTTTTTTTTTTTTAATGGGCAAGAACCAGTGTAGGAAATTATTGTATAGAACTGGTCCAAGTTTGTATCAAACTTGCAATGTTACTAATTAAGAATTAAGTATTAAGTAGAGAAAAAAATTAGACAGTATCGAACAAATATATGTTCACAAGAAAATATGCTTGCTGAATTCCAAGTAATTGATATATTTTCTATCTAAATTAAATACTAAGAAAACAAATTTTTTACCGCCGTTGATCCTTTCCTCACAGCTTCTTGTGCATATTCTACTTGAAGTAAATGTCCATCTGGAGAGAATACAGTTATAGCTCTATCATATCGAGCAGTACCCATTATTACGATCTGAGAATATTACCTAGCACTTTTACTAGAGTATTATTTAAAGTTTAAAAAGATTGCAAGTCAGACAACAATGAAGGTTGCTGCAGTGTTGACCAAAAACGTGTTTTAGGTTAAGTGAAATAATCGTATCCTAATTATCCTATTTTTGTTTTTGCGGACCAATTTTGTTGTTACCTATATTTTTTTAAACTGATCTCTCTAATTTTTTTATATAAAATTATTCTTAGAAAACATTATTATATTTAATGCGTATCGCATTTTCAAATCCTAAACATACTCCATATCAAAACAAAAAAAATACTAGTGGTTTTAAATTTTATTTAGTTAATATTTACGATTGAAGGTTTAAAAAACAAAATTCCAATAAATAAATGGTTTGTCTAAAAAAGTATGAAAATAAAAAAGAGTTGTGAATTTAATATTCTCCGGAAATACATTTTTGCCAGAGAAAGTATTTTTTACTTTTTTTTTAATTTGAAAAATGTTTAGCTTGGGATAAAAGCGCATAAATATAATAGAACTTAACAATTAAAAATGCAAGAAGGTTCAAATTTGATTATTGCCTTTGGGGGTCAGTCATATTCTAAACCAAACTTCGGTCAAACTAAAGTAATTCTTACTGGTGTATTTTGGTTTATTCAATTTGTGTCGATTTTATCGAAATCAGCTTCTACGATTTTGAATTCTCAATACAATTTACTAGTTACATATATCAAGATCTTCCAATTTTAATGTAATATTTTTTCGTTTCACGGAACAAAAAAAAACATATACATAAAATGCATTTTTCCGTTCCCTCTCTTGGGAGTCAAAGCGATTAGGGATTGTCCTAACGTATAAGGGAAAGAATCTCAAATCAAACTTAATTTTATTTTTGGAGTTTTTTTATCATAATAATATCATACATACTGCAATGTTATTGAATCAAAATAAATATTATATTCGTAAAAAAAAAGAAGAAACAACCTCTTAATATTGCAATTTTCCAATCATTCGGGAAGTTAAAATTAATGCCGCTAGATGGCAGAGGTTGATCAAAAGTAATCAGAAGTCAGCCAGGCCTTTTTAATTAAAAATATAATAGAATGTACCAGAGACAATGAAGGCCAGAGCTGTAAGCAATAGAGTACAATGCAATGGCGCACTTTAAGGTTCTTTATTTTGGGCTCTGCTATAAGAGGTTGGTTGTTGGTTATTTTACGAATAACCTTCCCAAATATTGTATATGTGCTTAAATTTGGATGAGGATTTATTTAGAGCACTGAATATTTCTATTACCTATTAGACTACTGTCTCGCATTTTTTGCCTATGCTCAAATGTATATATTTATTTTTTCGTTATCATTCAATATCGCCAAGACATGAACCAAAGACAAAACAGCTATTGCCCTAACTATTGCCCTTTACTATGCACTTCAAGGATTTAATGATACATTAAAAAAAATTAGAGAAAGTAAAAGTGTTGAACGTAGAAAATAATTTTGCATCTTATGATCCGACCCCATTCTAATCAAATTTATTGTTTCATGTTATAAAAGTTGTAATTATAGCCGCTAGGTAGCAGAGATTGGTCAAAAGTATCGCGATATCTATCTGGTGAACGTTTTATAATAAGGAAATGTTCTTTTTGGTTTAATGGAAATATGTTGCAGGCCTTCCAAAATAATGTACGGCTTAACACCCTCAGTTTATAAGGATTGAACAAATTCAAGGGAGATAGAAATCTCAAAAATGAGACTTCATACCACGTGGATTTGTTTTGGTCAATCTGCAAAATACAGGAGCTGGAACAGATCTCCTACTCGGACAAATAAAGATATTTTTCTTCTTATTTTTTTTTTAATCATACTAAATCATGGTATTCAGGAATTCTATCAGCCTTAAGCTCCTCTATTGTGGCCGTCTTTTCATATAGATGACAAACAATCAAAATGAAGTCCATGTTCTTACGACCTGGAGGTACGTAGTAGATTGGAGTGAACAGTTAGTCAAGTTGGACTGGCCACTTTGTTTGTTTAATAATTTTTTCAATTTTACGGCACAAACGTTGAAATTTGGTGAATCGCCGGCACAAACGCAGCACTAACGATTGGTAAAAAAGGATTTTTAAAAAGTCAAAAGAAATTGGTGGCCAGTCTAACTTGGCGTCAAGTTGGGCTGGCCACATTCTTTCTTTAATAACTCTGCTAATTATACGGCACAAACGCTGAAATTTTGCAGATCGCCGGCACAAACGATGTGCAAAAAATCTCCTGAAAATTCGATGGTGGCCAGTACAACTTGACGGACGCAGAATAAAATAGTAAAAAAGTTTAAGAATGTGAACCTGGTATAGATAATTCTTTTAATGACAACGAAAGTTTCGAATGTTTCTAAATATTTTAATATAACAAAGAAAAAATGAGAATGAAATATAATAAAATGAAAAAATGATATCGGTAGAGCTGATTTAAGGATTTTAGTAGTCCACCTTCATTACAAAAGAAAGTATGGGATAACCACATGATGGGCATCTTTGGAGAACGTGATGTCTGATTTGAGTATCTGAAGGGCGGCCATTTACAATCTGGGCCTGAGTACAAATTATTTGTTTGGATACAAAAGCAAGATCTTAAATATAAGAAACAAAAAAACATTACATTCGCGAGAAGCCTCGTTCTCCGCCCGGATTTTCCCAATAGAGTAATTTATGAATCGTATTAAGCTTAAAGTGGATATATTTCTTTACAATTTTCGAAAAAGTTGGGCTTGAATCCGCGAACCAGTAAACAGACATTTTTTTTTCAAGAAAGCATCGAGCAGTTTGCCTATCACTTTTGTATAAACTGATTTTCTTCCGTACAGTCTATCACACATGCTACAGTATGTACAGTATATCACACTGCTTATCAAACAACTAGATAATGAGCCTGAAATCGATCGATTAACACAGGTGATAAAATTTAGTTAAATATTTACTAATAATGATCAGAAAATTCATCAACATATAGTAGTCTATTTTATATTAAACGAAATCTGGCATAAAACACTCACACGACTTTCTCTTACTGCAATTTACGTAGTAATAATTAGCTAATCTCCATCTCAAAATGCTTAAATTGTATGTATTAAGTGTAGTGAGTGTTTGGGTATGGCTGATGTAAATTTGCTGCGATTAGTGTGAATGTATTTATTAGCGCGAATGAAATAGGTTAGAAAGTATGTTTTCGAAACTTGTTTGTGTTTTATTTGTTAAGGTAAACAGTGTATAATAATGGCTATGAACTGACCGGCTGATGCAAAATAAATAAATAAATGACTAATTCTCTCCAAACATATAATTTGTTTAGTTGCCTTTAACATGAATGGGAAAATATAAACTTTACAAAACGACTTTTTTTGAAGGAAAGCATAACTTCTCCTCCCTCAAGACCCCCTTAAATGAATTTTCCTGAACAATGTTTCAAACAAAAGTGATAGGGCTAGGTAATCTAAAGCTTGAACAAGTTAATATACAAAGTTTAATGAAACTTGACTGTAATTTTATTGAGAAAATCGTAGAAAACTGAAAAAACTGTTCATTAAAGACGACATTCGTCAACCGATTTTCTTCAAACTCGGAATTTCGGCAACATTATTTAATATTATACGAATGATAGAATCATATAGTAAATTCAAATAGCACTGTAGAGGAAAGCGTAACCTCAACCTTTCCTACCCCCCCTTAAATGTATTTCCAGGAAAAATATTTCAAATAAATGTTATAATTCTTTGTATGTGTGAGGGGTATACCAAGTTAAAAGAAAATCGTTGGAGCCGTTTTCGAGAAAATCTCATATAAACAGAAAAAATTCGCTCAGTTCAGTAAAGTGGTACTTAAGACCGATTTTGTCCAAAACCTTCACTAGTGGAGTTTGAACTTCTGCAATTTTCCATTTTTAGCTCTGCTGGAAATATTCATTTTTTATATTTGTTAAAATTTTTATTTAAATTGTCTTATTTGAAACAACCATTTTTGATAACAATATTCCCGACGGCTTGTAATGTGGCTAAAGTTCAAGATTTTTGTAGCACTGAAAATTGTTGAGATTTTTTTCTTAGAATTTAGCCAGATATCTGAACCGAAGGCTGGCAAATAATTGCTAGCAGTCGCTCTCGCCTTTTAAAATCAGACGCGTTGCGTCGAAATTCCAAGGAATCCAGACTTAAACTGTCCTTACCTGAACCTAATAATTATCTAAAAACTAGAGGAAGGAATCCACATAGAACTTTTTCCAGTAGGGTATACGGTCGCCAAATGATCGAAGCGTATTCCAATTTCTATTTCTATAAAGAGAGAGTGGAATAACAGTCTTGGTGCGTTGAAACAAATGGTTGGATCTATACTGCTGGACAACATGTGAGATTGTGTCCGTCAGTGCGCGCTTCTTCCAATAGATAAGAGTTTTGACAGAAACTTTAAAAAAGTAGAAATCCTGTTTCTACACATACTTGATAAATCACACACTGCTGATAGATGTCGCGAGGTACCTCCAGTTCCTCCAGTAAACCCTGGGCTGTTGTGACTTGGAAATATAAAAAAAATTTAAAGATTCGGAACAGTTTCATTATAATTGTTGTTAAAAATATATTTCAACATAGTTTTACATCTTTTTACTTTCCCTTACTTGAGAACGTGTCAAATTTATGAAGTTGAATTTTCACTGCAAATAAATGTTCTGAGGTCCCTTGAGTAAGAAAAAAGTGTTTTCTAGCGAATGGCCTGAATATGAGTGAACAAAATACCCAAAACAAAAAAAAAAATCGCCGGAAAAAGTAAGGTTGTAGGCAAAACCATTAACGAAAATGCGACTTTTCTGATTTTTTTTCCCAGTTTTTCACGATTTCTTGAACGATTTTTTTAAAACTTACAGCACTATATAAGCACATCAATACCAATCACTTATTTAAAAAACTTTTCCGGGAAAATTGAGTTTTTGGCAGTTCTGGGGCAAACAGTAGCTCAAAGCTTTTCTCTAAAGTAACACTTAAGTACAATGTAAAGGTTTACCACCTACCTAATATTAATTATACATAAGAATCAATTAAATGAGAAAAAAATCGGAATACCAAAAGCGCCATTTTACAAAATAGGTTTCTGAGTTTGTTTCTTTTTTTTGTAATTTTCTTCAAAAACGACTTTAACGATTTCCTTTAAACTTGGAATGCTAACTGCACAAATATAAACCTATAACTTTTATTTGTAACATTTAAACAAATAAAATTGCTTTTAGATAATTTTACAGAATTTGTGTCGTTAAATTTTTAATTTTATGTGGCTTGGTTCAATGTTATAGTGCGCTCTTCTGGGCTACAATATAAACACTTCTCTACCTGCCAAGGTTAATAGGTACGTACCTGTCCCCCACCACCTCTATATTTATGTTAGGATAAATGAGTAAATCAAGTGGTGTGAGTGTTTCGAACCACATGTAAATGTAAGTCATTGTGTAACATATCTCAAAAACGAAAAATCGCAGAAATCTTAAACTGTTAATTCTGCTTAAGTATCCAAATCGCCTACTAATCGTTAGTTTCAGTAAAAATCAGTCAATCGAAATTCCACTTTTTTCGCAACTTTTTTAAAAATGGATAAAACATTTTCATTAATATGAGATGTTGTACGGCAATGGCCAGAGAAGTTTTTAAAGAAAAAAATTCTTTGTTGCTCTACGTTTCGGGTACCATTGGTGCCCTTCTTCAGGAGCTCTGTAAAAATTTATTGAAGAAAGTACATTATTGTACAACTATAGTAGTTATAAAAAGTTCATAGATTTATAAAAAAAAGAAGAAAGAAAAATTTAAATTAAAGAAATATTACCAGAAGAAATTATAAAACAGAAATGACAGTAAATTAAATAAAATGATATTGACAATGATAAAATAAGACAGATAAAGATACCTTTAGGGTGGCAGAGGAGTGAACGTTGAGACTGAAGTGAAGAGAGAGTATTTTTTAAAATTTAAAAAACTGTTAAAGGGTGGGAGGGTTTAGAAAAATGTTTGTAGTGAAGCGCGGCAATTTCAAATTTGGAAGAACAAATTACTGATGAGAATCTTTTCTTAGGGTTAGAAAAATATTGTTGTAAGTTAAAGTTATATTTCTTTGTCTTTTTTAAAATTGATAGAATTCGGATGAAGGTGAATTTGTTAGGATTCGGATAGAAGACGTTTTGAATGGTTGGGGTAAGAGGAAGGGTTATTGAAATCGATGGTATGATTGAAAGTCAGAACATGTTTGGAGAGAGCAGTGCTGTCAATTTTTTTGTTAATAATGTCTAGTCCGTGTTGTCTGAGTCTTTTTTGTAAAAACTGTTTGGATTCATTTATGTAGCAAGCGTTGCAGTTGGGTGTAACGCTTCTACGCTATCATTATTTATCATGCTTAAATGATAATTCTTTGTTTAAATTACATTAGGAATATGTTGAGAGAGATGTAGTGGCATTTGTAAAGGTATTTTAATAGGGCATGTAGGGAGATTTGAAAAAAATCATGCAAATAATCAGTATTTAATCGGGGAAAAAGAAAATTTGCTTCCAAGGTTAGAATTTAACAAAAGTGCAGCAGCATGCATTTTTTTTTTTTTTTGTGTGAACAATATATATTTTTATATATATACATATACATGGGTGTGTGTGTGTGTGTTGTGTGTGTGTGTGTGTGTTATATATATGCATAGATGTCTTTTATACTAATTTGGTGGTATGTTTGAAATACAGTTAAGTGTGAGGAATGACCTTACAGAGTGTGTTCTGAGTTATAGTTTATTTGGTCATTCATATGTTGTGGCTAGTCTGTGTTTGTATATTTTATTTTTTCTAGAATGGCTTCGTCTTGCTTTTGTGCCTAGGTGTAATAGGACCATTGTTTTTTCTATACTTCGTGTGCTGGTGGTTCTTTTATAAGGTAGCTAGCATAAGTGGAGTAGATTTTGTTGTATTTTGTGTGAGCGTAGGTGTTCTTTAAACCTGTCTTTGAAGCGTCTTCCGATCGGGCCTACGTTCGTGCAATTGCATTCGGGCCAAAAGAGTTTGGATATACCACTTTTCTCATACAGGCTGGTTGTTTCTATATGTGTGTATATTTTTATTTATAAGTTTATTGTTCGTTCTGAATGCTGTTCTCCAGCCTAGTTTTTTAAAAAAAGTTTATCAGTTTGTAACCTCGTTCCCTATGTATGCGAACGAGATGAATTATTGGGTGTTGTGGGATTTTCGTCTTGGTTGTGGTTTATAGTCTGTTTTTCTTAATAATTGTTGACAACGCTAGCAGGGAATCCGTTTTTTTTTTTTTTTTTTTTTTTTAAATTCAGTCTTTTCTTAAAATTTATCTATTCTTAGTTTACTTCTGAAATAACTTATCGCCCCCCCTAATAAAAATGACTTGATAAAACACTGAGCACGCTTAACAACATTATTAAAAATTAGTTATAAAGTATTCTTCAAAACATGCTATTTATTATACACTATTATCTAATGTCTAATCACGATGTATAATAATTCCACTTTGTCATGAAACACACACATATAGTAACAAACCTTATAATCTTCCCACATATATGCAACAAGTGTGAGTCTACAGAAACATTTCGTTGAAGTGAACTTTCTACACGAACTTGGTGAATTTGCTCTGACGATGGGTGAAAATCCGAAACCGGTCAGGGACAAAACTAATATGCATGCTACGACGGGTAAAATACCGGATGTTATCCAGCATTGCGGACCCACCCACATTTTCAATGTCGTGAGATATGTTCGCATTTAGAAACAAAATAGCATGGAAATTTGGTTATTAAGAAAAATAAGAGTTCGAATAACTTTAAAATGGAATATAACTCCGTTATTTTTCAAATAAAATAAATAATAATTTTGATATAGGAAAATAAAATTAAAAAAAAAAAGTAGAAAAACATTAGAACAAAAAGAAAACTGGAACAACAGTAAGTATGTAAGGTACCCGCATGTTATTTGGAGGCACGCGCCACATTTACCCATTAAAAGATAAAACTACTGCTAATACTGCATAATCACCCCTATGTACAATTACGTTGGTTCATATTCCTAATTACTGACACAAGCCCAGCCGGTTTGGGAGAAATTTTTTCCTTTTCCGTAGGTAGATAAAAATATATATCAAATTATTACATATAGAAGAAATTAAGATAATTAAAATAATATTTTAAACTTTATTAATGTATTTTTATTAGACAAATAAAATAAATGAAAAGCAGTAAAAAAAATAAAGTTTTTTTTTTCCTAGGAGTCTCTACAGCTCATGTTCGGTGATTGACAGTGTTGTCTTTAGCGACAGAACACTGTTTGGAATAAAAAAAAGGGATAAAGAACTAGAAACTGTGTTATACAAAAAAGAGATAAAGAATTAGAAATCAAAGAATACGATAATTTTAGTTATGTTAAGTTGGCATCCCTAAATTCAGCCGAAATCAGCTGCTTGACCAATGCTTTAAGTTATATAACCTCTATTTATCATTCTATGTATGGCCAAGACCTTTCGAAGTGTGGTCTTTGGAAGAACTGTTTCAATGGTACGATTTCTGGGAAGTTTCAGAAGGTGTGAAAACATTTGATATTTTCTCTTCTATGCTTGGATACAAGAAGATTACTTGGAAATAAGAAAAGAGGCTCTGATCCTGGAACAGTTATGTGGTTTGCTGAGAAAAGTACTCTTACTGCACGACAATCTTACCGCCTGCATTCTACACACAATCAATACTTAAAATTAGGCGCGGAGTATTTGCCACATCATTTTCTTCACAATCCGGATTTTTGCACCATCAGATTTCTTTTTTTGTTTGGACACTTCAAGGAGTGATTATGTGACATCAATTTTTTTTTGGCATAAATTAGGGGATTGTGTGGAAAATAGTATTGTAACGTATTCTTTGTATGGAGCGTGCTGAATTAAAAGGGAAAAAACTGACCACTTTTTTGAATCCACCACAATACTTGTACTTCCGGTAAAGACCCATATCGAAAATTTGACATGATTACAATACTAGCCCTTACTAGGAGTAACAGAAAGTAAAAATCAACGCTTGTTTGTTAGTACCTATAATTACCGTTAGAATGAGTGACAAGTACTCCTCTTTTTATTCTCTGTTGTATATTTCTGATTCATACATGGTCTGAAAGTTTCTTATTATTCGAAGAAAATACTATCCTTTTCAGACGTAGCCATCTTTAGTAGCGCACTGCTGCCCTCCATTTTCCATGAGAAAAAATTTGTCGTGAAAGAAACATCAACTTCGAGATTCTCTCTTATTGCAATTTATTTGGTTATAAGTTTTATATTTTCCTAAAATTTGGAATTTTGACCCAACCTTTCCATTATAAAAAGAGTGCCATTGTCGGTCCGACAAAGTAGGTAACAGGAGTGGGGAACGACAGAAATAAAATCATAATATATTCATGGAACTACGAATTTAATAAGAAGCGACAAAGATGTAGCTTCATGAAAAAAATGAGATATAGTGTCAAAAATATTTAAATGAACGACAAAATAATATGTAAATAAATATAATAATATTTATCACATGCATTTTACATGCTTTCGTTGTGAATTTTTGTTAACATAACCCTGATTACGAACATAGTACAATGATAGCAAACCTTTTGTTAAGTTGTTCAACATTTAATTTAATTTTTCTTTAATCCCAGCCTAAATTGTTTTAATAATATTGGCAATAATGCGTAATAATATTATTTTATTTACATAACAATACAGGAAGGGAAGGGATTAGTCCCGGGTGCGAGTCCAATGCTATCCTTAGGTTTTTTTCTTCCTAGGGCCCAACTACAGCTCACTGTTCGGTGACGGCAGTAGTCTGTAGCGACAGAACACTGTTCGGAACCGGCAGTACATTGAGAAGGCTCGGGCGCCAAATAACTATATTACGTTGACGCGACTTAATCTAAAAAATCTGTGAAACACTCACACAACTTTCTCTTACTCCAGTTCTCAAAATTATAATTGACAAATTTTATAGTGTACCAAACTTAATGAAATTCGTCGAAAACTGAAAAACTGTTCAGTAAAAGCGCACTTCCGGTTTACTAATTTTCTTGAAACTCGGAATTGTGCCCATTTATTTGTTTCTAATTAATTTTGTTTGGATGATGGAATTGTATAATGAACTATGATAGCACTTTAGAGAAAAACATAACCTCCTCTCCCCTAAAAGTGCCCTTAAATGAATTTTCCCAGAGAAATGTATTAAATAAAAGTTGTAGATCATTGTATGTATAGTTTATATAGGAAGTTTCAAGAAAATCATCGGAGCCATTTTTGAGAAAATCGCAAAAAAGTGAAAAAATCATTTAGTAAAGTGGTAAAGTAAGCGCCCTTCCAGTAATCCGATTTTTTCAAATTCGGAATTTCAACAACATATTTAATTATTCACATATTTAACGGAATATCAAGTTTCAACTTTGTATGGTTTTCACACAGACACATACCAGTTGCTAAAAACCACTTTTTTGGACTCAGAGGACCTCAGAACGGACATTTCCGGGGAAAACTCGATATCGAAAATTTGACAAGATTAAAAATACTTCCCCTTACTAGGAGTAAGAGAATGTAAAAAATAACAACAATACAGTATCAATAAAATTGTATTATCTTTGTATAAAATATTGATTGAATTATAATTTTTCTTGATTAAAATGAGTTAATAAGAATATTTTTATTTAAGAATAATACATTAAAATCATGAAAAAACATAATATGTAGACAATGCCAGAGTTTACTGCATGAACTAACTAAAGAAAAAAGAAGTGATTAAATGAGGAGTAAAAATAAACAATATAAAATTTAAACAATAATAGTCAACACAAAATTTAAATTAATTCAATTAAAGCAGAACTCAACCATAAAAGAAATCAAAACAGAAAAAAATATACATTAGCTGAAATAAGAAAAATAAGGAAAAAATGAAATTACAATGATCAAATATACTAAAGTTGTCTACCTAGAGTCACCAAGCCTGACCTTCCAGGAATGACGAGCATTGCGTAGCAGAGAGCGAGGATGGACCTGCCCAGTCAAGAACCCAATGATCTCTCTATAGAGAGTAGTTTGTTTAAAATGAGTTTTATACCTTAATTTACTTTATTTCTTTCAAACACAATTTTTTAGAGAATTTTTTTCCTATTTTCGCCGAAAGAGTGAAATATTAAAGACCAGTCACCTGTTCGCTGTATTATTATTTATTGTTATAACATGCAAAAAACTGATAAGGACCCGGTAAACGATCAATCTTTTTGTCAAATATGTTTGTCAAACACGAAAGTTTGATCTATGCTGCTTTGGTGGATGTGTTTGTCAAAGAAAAAAGTTGTTTGACGGTTTGATGGAAGAATTGATTGTCAAATGTTTGACAAACATGTTTGAAGGTGTGCTTGCGGGTCGTTTCTGTCAAACATCTTCAATATATGTTTTGTTTTTATCCGGTGAACATGTCCAAGCTAGGGACAAAGGACAAGGATTTTTTACTCCAGTTTATTTCTCTGTACAGAGACTTTCCGGCATTATGGAAATTGAAATCAAAAGAATACAGTGACAGAAATAAACTCAGTGCTGCATTAACAAAAATGCAGGAATTATTGAAAATTACTTGCCCCAGCATTAGGGAGATGATATTAACAAGAGGCTAAATATTTACCGTACAGCATTTAGAAGAGAGCTCAATAAAAATCAAAGCTTCCTGGGGGCTGGTACTGATGAAGTTTATGTTTATACCCTGTGGTATTTCAAAAAATTAGAGTTTTTAGAAGATCAGGAAATTGAAGAAGATGGGTATCAACAATTGAAACTCAGGTTTGTAATTAAGTATTTTGTATTTATTTAAATATTATTTAAATCTTCATTTTGCCATGGGATTGCTCCCATAGTATTGAAGTATTGACAAAAATTCTCTCGAGTTTGTTTTGCCTGCAACATAGAATTTCCTGCACGGATCGAGACATTTTCAATAATTATTCGTTCTCATTTCTCCATAATCCCGGAATAATAGTGGCAGAAAATACTATCCTTTCAATGCCTACTTCCCCACTCTGAATGTATTCTTTCTGTTTCATAAATAAATGACGTAAATGGCAACTCGCTAGTGCAATACACTTTGCTTTATCAGGTGATAAATTAATGAGCTTTTTAAAAATCTTAAACCGTGATACAAGAATCCAAAAACATTTTCGATGATACTGCGAGCACGAGAGAGTCTGTAGTTGAATATTCTGCGATCATTGATCAAAACATTTTGTTGTATGGTCTCATAAAATTTTCAAGTAATTGAAAAGCTGTCCGCAACAAAAACAAAGGGGAACTTATGATTCGTATTTGGTAAAACATCAGGGTGTTGAATTTTTAAGTGGTTATTTTCAAATAAACTCCAAAATTTTGTATTTTTGATCACCCCTCCATCTGATACTCTTCCATTTGTTCCAACATTGACCATAATAAACTCATAGTTGGCGTTGGCTATCGCCATGAGTACCATACTGTATGTTCCCTTGTAATTGTAGTAATATGAACCAGAGTCTGCAGGTTTTAGTACTAGAATATGCTGCCCATCTACTGTTCCAATGCAGTTGCTGAAGTTGCATCAAACTGCTAACTGTTTTGCTAGATCCTTCCAACCTTCCTATGATTGAGGTAGCTGAAACAAAATATTAGAAATTATCTGTGATTATAATTCTAATCTTTTTACAGGAAACAAGCACTCAGCCAATTCAACCATCAACATGTACACGTGTTTCAGCACAACCAAATAAGAAAAAAAAAGATGGAAGATTTGCAATCTGAGCTTATATTATTGGCTAAGGAGCACTTCAAGAAACCAGAGAGAGAGAGAATTTGAAATTATGGCAAAAACTGGGCTTACAAGCTCCAACGGATGGACAAAGATCAGCGAAGATTAGCAGAAAAATTTATAAATGAGAGAGAATGCGGAAATCTTCAATGAAATTCTGTTCAAATTATATCTACTACTCCAAATTGGTCCTTCACATCATCATACAGATCCCACTCGACATCACCAATGCAGTCACCTTATCCATCACCATCCATGCTGTCACCCGAATGTAACACAATGCCATCGATACCATGCACTTTTAACTCTGTAAAAATTGAACAGAATGTCCAAGAAACTCAGAGTGCTGCAGAATTTTCAAAGACTTTTTATGCTCTGTAACTTGTTATAAATGTAACTTGTAATACATAAATAAATTTAATAAATGTAAATGTAATGTATGTAATAAATATATGTAACTTGTAATATAAATAAATAAATTGTTAGTTAGGAGTCATTAAAGAAATTTTGAGTTTTTGGCTCTCCTGAAAAATTAGGTAAATGACGCTTCTGTCGCCTTTCTGCCTTTGCGCCATCGATATATACATATATTTAAATATTCAGATACTGACTTTGAAACTTACACGAATATTAGCTTTTAATTCTTCATTTATACTTCACAAGTTTCCATGATTATATTACTCAGTGACCGAGGTGAAATGCAGGATTCAAATTTTAAATCTTCAAAATCAGCGCCACTGGCTAAATACCTCAAAGTGATCGATAACCGTTGAGAAGCTGGAATTGATTGTCGCATAACAGTGTCCTTCTTTTCGATTCTCGGACAAAGAAATTCCAAAAAGCTACTGAAGGTTTCGCTATCCATTCGAAGAAAGTTGACGTAGTCCCCTGGTTCTGTTACTAATATTTCTTTCAGCAAATTGTCATGAGTATATTTATGTCTCAGTTTATACCATTCTTTTGACCAACGTCTTGACTTTTTTTTCTTAATACAAAGTGCCATAGTCTACGCGAGAAACGCCTTGTCGTTTTTGGAAGACATTTAAATAAAAAAAAAATCTGAAATAAATGACCACACGATGTGTACAGGTGAAAAAAGTCGAGCAACTGAACAGAAGTTTGACAAAACTTATTGAACGTGTGCGGCTGTTGTTTGTCAAACATGGGAGGGATATTTGACCAATATATTTGACAAAAAGTTCGATCGGTCCCATAGAAAATGCAAAAGTAGATTTTTATGCGCGGACAACATAATTTACTGCAGTATCAATTTGACGTTAGAAACACTTAATTCTACAACTAGGTAAATTGCTGTGAGAGAAAGTCCTAACCACTAAATAGAAGTTTCTAAACAGAATAACAGCTTAGGTAAGGCGGCTTCCCGCATATATTTCCATCTCTAAAATGAAAAAAAAAAATCTGGTGTGAAACAATCACACAACTTTCTCTTACTCCAGTTCTCAAAACTGTAATTGACAAATTTTATAGATGAAATTCATCGAAAACTGAAAAAACTGTTCAGGTAAAAGCGCACTTCCGATTTACTAATTTTCTTGAAACTCGGAATTTTGGCGATCTATTTATATCAAATTAATTTTGTTTGGATGGTAGAATTCTATAATCAACTATGATAGCACATTACAAGAAAACATAACCCTCCCCCTCTCCCAAAAGTAGTCTTAAATGAATTTTCCCAAAGACATGTTTTAAATCAAAGTTGTAGATATTTGTATGTGTAGTTGATATAAGAAGTTTGAAGAAAATCGATGGAGCCATTTTTGAGAAAATCGTGAAAAAGTGAAAAACCAAATAGGAAAGTGTACTTCCGGTTGAGGAATTTTGACACATAACTTACTGTCAGATCCCATGGTGATACCTAAACGAAATATTAAGTTTGAACTTTCTGCGATTGTTCGTTTCTGAGCTTTGCTGTTCACATACATACACACACAGACCAATTGCTAAAAAAACTTTGAACTAGGGGATCTCAAAACGGATATTTCCGGTGAAAACTGGATTTTGAAAATTTGACACGATCACAATACTTCCTCTTAATAGGATTAATTACTACAGAAATATTGATCTTCTATGTTCAATTTGTCTCTGAGATGCAGATTTTATTGAGAGTTTATTATAAAAATATGAAACTGTAAAAAAGTTGAAAAGAAAGAAGAAAAAACTGTCCTAAACTTAATATTACTAAATTAATTAACAATAATAATAATAATAATAATACGTTATTAACAGACAATTCTATCAAAATTGGAAGTAACGCAAAATTGAGCCGTTAAGAATACGATCATTTTTTTTAAACAGATGTTAAGTGAATGCGGGTTCTGCTCAATAGCTTCACTTTTCCCACTACAATGATTTCAGGTTATTGTAACGTAACTGTTTTGTAATTTTATTGATATCACATTGTAACTATTCTTGATAATCATCTACAATATATATATATCATTACAATATACCACCACCATTGAGACAATATAAACATTCTCTAATACCTGATTGGCTTCCTAGTTTAATGAAGATACAATTGACTTGTTCTTTTCTTTTCCCGAAAATCACAATTGAAAAGTTTTTTATTTCCGAACATTCTAAAAACTAAAACAGAAATATTTATGATTTATACAGGTACTACTTGAGAAGTGGGTCATTAGAAAATGTATCTTTCACTGGAGAAATGTTCTTCCATTTCATCTGGAGGGTTCTTCAAGCCAATAAAACTTCAATGAACAATTAATCTTGCTCTATTAGTGGTAAGAATAAACTTAGGGAGGTTCCTATGACTTATTAAGCAGGTCATAGGAAGTGTATGTCTGCAATAGATCCAATGAACCGGAAATTCATTGCGATGAATAGAGCATCAATTTCCATCTTTTTTGCGATTATTTTGCCCACCAGAATCTCTATAAATTTGGTGCGGTAATCTCGCGGCAAAATTTTGAATGATTATTTTCTTTCAAAATGGCCATCCAGATGATGGATGGAATGATGTGAAAGTTTCTCTGTTAGGTCATAGCTGCTTTAAAGGTCTGAAGTTCGTCTATAAAATGTGGGATATGTAATTATTAGTGAGCATGTGTGAATTATTGTTGAGCTTAAGTGGTACATATCAACTTCATCTCTGCACACACTATATGTGCATTGTGTGAATGTAAGTGTAGGTGCAGTTCTTGCTGTTAGGCTGGAACATCAGCAGGGGCTTCAAGAACACTGGCGAAATGTCTACTTCACTTCCTTCTACGAGATGAATCACGATTAGCCAAAACACAATACAAGAAATAACCAAATCAAGATTATAATGTGCTTTCGCCGTTCGAATTGCATCAGAATTGAACGACAATAACCCAGCACTGGTATGTAGCTATGGTCATTACGGACTCTGAAACAAAGCCTACTGACTATACAATCCTTTTTCCAATAAAAATCATTGGCTTTCATCTGATCTTCATTAACATGAGTTTGAGTCTGCCAAATGGTTCCTTTTCTAAGCAGATATCTCTGTGACAAAATCTTAGTGGACCAACGGTGTGGTGCGCAATGTCCAATTTTAAAACACGCACTAAAAGTTACGATATTTCTTTTTAGGATATTTTTTTGCGCTACCAGATTGAATAGTTTACTATACTGCTTTTTCAAGGAGATAGACGAGTAAAACTGAGGCCTGCGATCCAGAAAAAGCATCTGATTTGCAGAAGGACCAATACTCTTTAACTCCAGGACAACGCTTGTCCATATACTACGCGATCAACGCCTGAAACTGTTATAAAATAGGCTCATGCATCATAACAGATTTCTTTTTATTTGGTTCTCTCAAGAAGTCAAGCATGATTTACAGTAACGTTCAAGTGAAAATAAATGTGCAAAACTGGTCACACTTCAGGAATAAGAATTTTTTACTGTAAAGTGTAATGTCTATTTTTTCAGGTGTAAATAAAGTCCAACTTTAATGTTAACATTTTTTAAACGAATATAAAATTTAGCAGTATATGCGAGACTCGAACTGGGGACCTCCCACTTACAAATCGGTGCTCTTAACCACTATACCAAACCCAGCCAGCTGTAGCGCTCTCGCACTGTCAGAATTTGATTGCCAAGAGGGTCTACAAAAAATTCAAAAATCTATTCTATAAAATCGTATTTCCAATACTTTAGAATTCTATCAATGTTTCTAATGTATATTAATACTGGAGAGTTGGCAGAACTGTACGTTTTACTGAAGTGGTACTTTAGAGGTAAGCATAACGCTACTGTAAAGGTAGCCAAAACACGTAGAGGAAATCCTCAAGGAAAAAGCCTCCAGGATGCCTGCACACGATGAGTATTTTCCTCAAGGAAATCCTCTAGCAATAGGCCTTGATGATCTTCTCCAGGTCAACGCATTCTGTCTAGGCGTCAGTCCTAAGTTTCTCGTCGTTCCGCAATCATGGCATCATGGATGAAAATATTTTAGCGGCTGTGGTTGTATAGTTGCATGGGATTGCATTCGCAAGAAAAGGCGTAAAAGAAGTGTTTTTTATTTTCTTTACGGAAAGCGCATCTCATGTTGTTAATTTTTTTAATAACATCATCTTTAGTCTTGTTTGGGTCTATTTCTTTCCATTTTTCTCGCAGCCTCAAGTAAGAGTCTTCCTTTTTATTATGATCAGGGTAGTCTTTAGAACTAACTTGCCACAAGCAACGCTCATTTTCATACATTCAGATGAATGAGGTTAAAAATTCACGACACATGATCGGCGTGAAGCCTCTAGGCCGACTGAGCATTAACCAGACACATGATAAAGAGGGCGGGAAAATCTGGCCTCAAGGCCAAAAAGAATTGAATTTCCTCCGGAATTTTTCAGCCTCTCGACTCGTCCGCAAGGAAATTCCAAATCAAAAAAATCAATTTTCCTGGGAAAATGTTTCCAATAAAAGGGTTACGCATTTATATGTGCAAATAGTACACGAGGTTTGCAGAAAATATTTGAAGCCGTTTTTGAAAAAATAGCAAACAAATGAAAAAAAATCATTCAGTAAAGTCGCATTTCCAGTTGACGGATTTTGCCCGTAATCTTGATGTAAGATGATAGTTGCTGAACGGAATACCAAATTTGAGGTTTCTGCGACTTTTCGTTTTTGAGATATTCTTTCTGTTAAAACATACACACACACTCAGACACACACAGACTATTCGCTAAAAACAGTTTTTCCATACTAGGAATAAGAGAAAGTAAAAACGGACAGAATTATACACTGCAATAGTTTCTTTCATTCTTAATGAGTAGCATTGAAATTTTGGCTTTAGTTTACTTCTCTTCGGAAATAACAAACATCACGGGACATTCTAGACATAGCATTACTTTTTAAAAATATTACAGCCATTTTATATTATTACCTGGTTAGTACGTTAGATTGTTGTATACAGATTTACGGACTTATTAAGCAGGCCTACAGTTGGAGATTCAATGTCCTACCCAGCCGGCCACTTCAGTATCAGCAGGGAGTTGAGTCTCTATATTCTCACCAGTTCAGACGCTCTTCAACGTGAGATTTATTATTAAGAGTTTGGTTAATCGGAAGGTGGTTATGTAATTTTCTCATGAGAAATGTGTAGTCATATTTCATTAAGTGCATATATGCATTAAGGAATTATATTGAATTGTAAAAATTAAAGTTAGTTTTTATCCTTCCCCTAAAACAATTCTTACTTCAGAGAAATATATCTCAGAACATTGTAGAATAGAAAGAAAACTTATTTGCCACTAAAATGTTGACGTCTGAATGCATAGCAGGCACAACTTGAAGATAACAGTGTAAAACCTACCTACTAGTTAAAAGCAGTCCAACCAACATTATTCGCAACTTTTTCTAGCTTGTTTATGGTTAATGTAAATGAATGGTACATATTTTTATTCATTATTAAATAGTAGTCGTACAATATTTTTACACATAGATTTTCATCAAAATCCATTCTTTTACTTCTTTGAAAATAACTACATCTGAAACTGTTTCCATGAATTGTATCATTATCTAGTTAGTCTCATTTTATTCTAGATTTATGTTAATGTTTTAAATTATAGGCTGTGCACTCTGAAAATTGTTGGTTACTTAATCGAAGATCCTTCATAAAAGTGGATATATATATATATAACTTTTTTAATCAGGTTACTCTTTAAGTCTTTGTCGTACTGAAACTATCGTATTTTTAATTAGTTGTTACGATTTCAATTCAACATGGAAAAACGTTATAATAATTTTAATTCATGAAGACAAAGTGCAAACGAGTTTTTAATGTTTTAAATGTTTTATTTACTTGTTTAGTACATACTGAAGGGTATGTATTGAATAACAATTTTTTTATATGTTAAAAACCTGGAACGTTTCGACCTAAAGAGATGATTTTCATATAGTTAAAAAAGGAAGTGTTATTTGTCACCAATTTATCCCTACCCTAGAATTAAATATTTGTTTTCTTTTCTTTCTTTTTTTGAAAATGTATTTACTAATAATATATTAACTGCAGGAACAATAGGTGTTAGAGTGGGGCATTTCAGAATGTTCATACTGAATGATAAGAGGCTGTTGTGAAACTGTAAAGGGGGCGCAATGATTCAAGTGTCGTGGGAGGAGCCTCAGGGGGTTACTAAACACTTCATTGTAAATAACCACCTTTGATTAAAAAAAAAAAAACATTTCACCATTACGCACTGTTATATTATGTAGCACATTTTACCAACATTTTTAATATAGTGTAAAAATCAGGTTATAAATATCTAGGAGTCGGTGAATGTGGACTATATTCTAGTCCAGAAGATAGGCTCTAATAACACTGTACAAAACTTCCTCTTTTTCAGAATTCCAAAAATCAATTTTCGATTTTCTTTGTACTTCGTGTAGACATTAATACTTTTTATGAAATATTTTCCTGGGAAAATTGATTTTTTTTTTTTTTTTTTTTTTTTAGGGTGTTTTGGAGGAACAGTAGCGCAGAATGTATGATTTTTCTACTGTATAATGTTAGTATACATTTAAAAGCTTTGCTAGAATTCCAAATATAAAAGAAAATCGGTGAACAAAAAGTGCGAATTATCAGAATAGGTTTTTATGTTTTCTAGAGTTTTTTCGAAAAAGAATAATCGATTTCCTTTGAATCTGGTACACTAACTACACAGATATAAATCTATCTTTTGTATTTGTACAATATTATTGACACTCCCTTATGGACTACTCCCTCCTCACCTCCATTATATTTAGCTAGGATAAATGAGCAACTTTTGAAGTTTAAAGTCAATTTGTTATTATATATCTAGTTGTATTAACAGCAGTCAGTAAAAGTCATGTGAGTGTTTCACATCGGAATTCTTTCGTACTCTGGGAACTTGAAAACATGTATTTCCGGAGAAAATTCAATTTCGAAACGTTGACACGATCGCAAAACTTCCACTTACAAAAATTTGAGAAAATAAAAAAAACCACTCCGCAACTTCTCTTACTGCAGTTCACAAAATTTATAGTTAGTATACCAAATTTAATGAAATTCATGGGCGTTTTATAGAGAAAATTGTTTAAACTGAAAAACTGTTCTGTAAAAACGCACTTCCGGTTTACTGATTTTCTTGAAACTTGGAATTTTGACAAACTATTTAACATAACTTATTGTCGGATGCCATGGTGATACCTAAACGGAATATCAAGTTTAAACTTGCTGCGGTTTTTCGATTTTTGAGCAGTACTATTCAGACACACACACGCTCACAGACTATTTTCTAAAAATCACGTTTTTAGGTTCAGGGGACCTGAAAACGTTATTTCCGGTGAAAACTCGATATCGGAAATTTGACACGAGTACAATACTTCCTCTTTCTAGGAGTAAGTGAAAGTAAAAAACATTCATACGGTAGTTATTTTTAGGCATAAACACAATACAAATATAATTGCAATTTACTTGAATAGGAAATCAAGCGTACTATATACTAAAAGTTATCTACATTGTCACGATTTCTACAATAATTGTGATGAAGATTGTATATTCTTACGCATTTTATTTTGTATTAAACTGCTCATTAAAAACAATAATATGTAAGCTCCATCTTGCGGCAATTTATCATATTTACTTAATCTCATTACTTTTTAAAGATTATTCCTTTTCTTCACTTAATGTTTTATTTGGGTGATTATAAAATGAACCTTTATTTAACAGCCAAGAATTATTTTTTTATTTTTTCATGTAAATATTACAGAGTTTAATTGTCCACTTACGTTTCAGCACTGAACGTGCTATCTTCAGAGGGATACTTTATTAACACTGTTGCATTTATAAATGTGTATTTTTAATATCTTTTTTAAGGCTTCGTTAAATTGTTGGTTTTTTAAAAATTCCATTTATTTTTAGTTTAATAACATTTTTTTATGTTACGTGTCCCTCTATTGTTTATATGAGTAAGTCAAAATTAGATAAATATGTTTTTTTTCAGCCTTAAATAACTTTGGTTTAATTTGGACCACGTGGTTTTTTATGTATGAAAATTTATTCTATTTTTTGTACTGTTTATTGTAGATTAATTTAGAGTCACCCAGCATACTTGGCTGTTTATGGTGGTCCACCATAAAAACTCGGTAGAGCGGAAGATCAGTTTTCTACGATTATCTCCATAAAAACTCTATGAATTTCTATTAAATTTTATATACTAACTGTGAATACAGAGACCTATCATTTTTTTTTTAAACTTTTTTCAGAGAAAGTTAATTTAAGGGGGTTTTGGGTGGGGGGTAATATTAAGCCTTCTTAAAAAAAAGTGGTTTTATTAAGTTTAGATTCTTCCATTGATATAAAGATTGAAGACAATTAAATATTTAAGTAAAAATTATAGTTTGAAGAAAACTAGTCAATTATATAACTATGTAGAGTGCAGTAAGAGAATGCCCTGTAATTTTTTTTTTCTTTCTAAGATCGTTTAATTATTTTCTCACAGCCTATTGTATTCATAAAACATTATATTCAGCAATTTTTATCGAGTATTCCATTGTGGTGGTGATGTGCAGTACTCATAGTTCCCACAATCATGCAATAATCGTATCAGTATCCAATCTAGGAATGGTCAGTATTTGTGTATTTAAGTTGGTTGTCCAGTACGAGTGGTCAGCTGCCCTCCCGCTACTCATTTCATTTAAGTACCTTTTATTTTCTTTCTAAATTCTTTTTTTTTTTTCTTTTTTATTTTATACAATATTAAATCGTATTTTAGTATGCTCTATTATTGTTAGCATTATTTGTACAATAGAATATACGTTATGTTAGTACCATTAGTCGATATTATCTTTCATATTCTAAATCAAATTTTTAAGAGTAAAAGTTTTCAAATTATAAGATAAGTCAGACATCTATTGTTCTAAATTGTTTTTATTGCCGATAAGAATTATATTAATCAGTGGACACTATAAGTTCTACCAGTTAGTTTTGTGCACAACAATAACAGAATTCTTTCCTTTCTATTTCTATAAACATGTCTTCATCAATAACAATGAAATTTATATCAAAAATAAATTATTGAAAGTAAATTTTTTTATGTCAATAATAATTGTGAAAAATAAAAAAAAAAATCAACAAAATTTTGTTTCCCTTGAATCAGCTTAAATATTATTTCATTCTAAAATTAGATTAGATAATATTGCAATTGATTCATTTCTATATTTTTACTATCGCTGATTTCGGTAAGACGCCGTATTGAGAGGTGTGCAATTTTTGAAACTGAGTTTTTCGTCTTACAGGGAGATTTTTTTGCAATTTTCACGAAAACAGCTGCAATGATTTTCTTTAAACTTCTCGTACTTGTTACCTACTTATAGACTTATCACTTTTAACTGTTATATTTTTCCTGGAAAATTGATTTTCTAAAAGTTCTGTGTTAGCTTCCCCCTTAAAGTGTCGCCTGTGAGTAAGGTACGGGCTTATTAACATCCAAAAATGCATTACTGCAATTCCAAAAAGTTGGAAGTGATTTATGACCTTTACTTTACTTATGATCAGATTAGTATTTGAACAGGATGTAAGATGATGCAGATTATCTCTGTGGAAAGTTGCATGAGAAATATCAAAAATGGAAGGCAAAAATTATTGTAGAAAAGACTGAATACTTGACATCTAATGGGGCCTCCAAATATTTGTATAAAGTTCTAAAAATTAATCTCTTTTATCATTAAACTTAGGGCATTCCATTATTATGTCTTCTTGCGTATTTCATAGACTGCAATTAATAGACTGATATTAATTTTATGTAAGTATGCCATAGATGGCATGGTTCGATCTTAGTCTATTAATCGTCATAATTTTGAGTTTGTAAAACGAATATAACGATTTCCTTAAGCTTGGAACGCTGGCTGCAAACACAATAAACCTAACACTTTTATTTGTAACTTTCATTTTTCTGAAAAAAAAAAATTGTATTTAGTTAGTTCTGCGGAATGTGAGATGTTAAAATTCAAAAGTGTTCGTTAAATATAACATACACAATGTAATGTGCCACAGTCTACAATAAAATCAATTATCTATTTTTTGCTCTGTTGGGAGGTTGGTACTTAACCCCCTCACCAACGGTTAGGATATATGAGGCAAAATATGTGTGATTTAAAATTTAAAATTAGCTTTGCATTAAACTAGTCCTTGTAATTTATTGTTTAGGCTAAATAGAATAGTAATTCAGTAAATTACATTAAAATGCCACTTTAGTGAAAAGCCTAACTTTTACAGTTCCTCCAACCGATCTAAAATATATTCTCCAAAGGAAAACGTTTTGAACAGAAGCGATAGGACCTATAAGAGAGCACAGTTAATATACAAAGTTTCAAGAAAATCGTTACAGTTATTTTTGAGAAAATTGCCAAAATCTGAAACACTAAAACAGTAAAATAGCCAAAGAATTCGGCTAGAAAATTTACGTCAAACAGACCCCATGGCGATAATTACACATTAATATAAAATTCCACTTTCTTAGGATTTTTCTTCCCAGAGATATTTTACATCATATATTTTCTTCTTTTTTCATAATCAGAGAAATTCACTACCTGTATATCCAAATAAGAAATGCATTAATTAAAACTTCAAACCTTTAGAGTTCGTTAAACAGAAACAAATCCTCGAATTAGGTGCTTGCAAGTTTATTAGTTTTTCCGCTCAAAATTAACCCTAATGAGGGAGAATTTATTTATATAACTACATGCTCCACTTGTAATGCATTTAATAATTTATATTTTAATTTTCAAAAATAATAAATAAAAATTATTAGAACGAAACAAAACAATGAGCGAATACAGTTTAAATAAAGAAGAATACAATATACAAAAATAAAAATGAAAAATAATAAGAAATACAAAATTTTTAACAATACTAATAAAAAAAAACCTGACAAACAAATGCAGATATGTATTAACAAATATTTTGTTTTTTATTTTATTTTACATATTTATATATTATTGTATCATTTGCTTTATTATTTGGTTATAAACTTAATAAATTTAAAAAATCTATTTTATTTAAAGATATTAAAAATTCTTTTAAATTGTTCTTTTCAATTAATTGATAATGATTTAATGGCCAGTCTTCCGGTGCTCACAATATACTTGATGAAAACGATACTCTCTGTCTATCCAGAAGAGAGTAGTCGAAGATAAGGTGACCATAGTTTGACGTAGTTCTGCAGACAAGTTGGATGACAGTTACAATTCGGTGATTAATCCCGAAGGACTTAAGCAAGATCTTACAGGCCCATGACCTGATAATTTAATAGTTTAAGTTTAAAGTAAGATAATTTAAAGTTTATGAGTTAACTAAATAAAATAAAAAAGAACTATAAATAGTTTTAAAAGAAGAATAATAAATAAACATTTTGACATAGTTTCAGTGTTTGCTTATTTATTGGAATGCTAAAGATTGTAGAATACATTTAAAAAATAAACTAACCATGGCACTTAATAATTTAAAGAATACGTAAATATTAGACATACATAAAATGTAGCACCATAATAAATAAAAATTATATATCATTGTATATTTGCAAAGAATGGTTAACTAATTTCTTTTTAAGCATTGTAAATACATTATAAAATTATTTTAATGGGTGTGTACCATAGCAGGTGCATTTCAATATGCATTTTACTTGATGGACTGCATAAATCAAAATAAAAACTAAACAAAAAAAATAAATAAAAGTTACACATACTTGGGTTACTTTAAAGTGATTCTCATTCTGGTCTAACACGTTTCACTTTTTTCTGATATTGTAGAGGTGTTCTTCATATATTTTAATGTACATCAATCTTCTATTTTTATCATTAATGTGCTGAGTTTAACCTTGTTGAGTAAAAATTTTTTTTTATAATCTGAATTATTTCACCTTAATTACATGGACAGAAAACAATTTGATGTGAAACATTCACATGACTTTCTCTGGCACAACAGCCAAGTGCCAGGGTACTGCTCTGGTCAACAAGCCGCCATTCTCACAGTCGATTAGTTCTGGCCTTCAATACCGGGGTCACTACTAATTGTACCTTCCCACTTTTTCTAATAATGCTGGACCAAACCCTGCCTGCTCCCATTAAAGGTGAGAGTAAGATAGCGATTAGACTAGCTGCGGATGACATTCCTTCCGGTGCTTTAAAAGAATTCTTTGAAAGTTGAATTGCATACTAAAGTTGTCCATAATATTACCAGCTGATATGGCAATACATTATTGTTAAACTATCTAACTATCACTTCATATTGAAGTCTAATGACATAGGCTTTCTCCAAAATGCACATAAAACCAATATTCTTTGGGAAAAATATTTCATGGAGCTATTTCCATGAAAAATCTTGTAAAACTGAAAAAATGGAAATCGATGAAAAGAAGCTTTATCGATTTTTGCTCAACTAAACATTCGTTCGGAACCCATGGACGACCAAAATTTCTTGAAGATTGGCAAATGAAGAAACTATAGTCGAAATGAAGAATACGAAAGTCATCGAATGTATAAAAAGGTTCCGAACCTTTGGGGTGCCGATTTGGGGTACTAGGACAAACTAGTAACCCAAAAAGGATGTCAAGTTTGAACTTTCTGCCATTTTTTTTTTGTCCTGTGCTCTTCACATCCACACGCGTGCGCGGTTAAAGTTTCAGGACTTCAATACCTATGTTTCCGGTGAAAACTCGATATAGAAAATTTGATACGATTACAATACTTCCTCTTACTAAGGAGTAAGAGAAAGTATAAAAAAAAAAAAACCTGTGTATAAATATAAACAAACGATTCTAATATATGTACTTGTATCAATAATATTAATAATGTAACAGAACTAATTTGTTATTAAATGTAAAGTCATACTGAAATAGAAGACATTTAGTATAAACTAGGCAGTGTATCGTAAGATTGCGTGCTTGTTTGTTATTTCTAAAGCAACTCAGCGTTATCATATAAAATTCTTTTATGATTAACTACAATAAGAATAAGAAAAGTTAAATTTTATGTGGAACGAGAAACTTTTTTTTACTTTTTATTTAGTATTTTCTAATAATTGGCTGTAAGTTATATTTCATAGATTTTATATATTTATATTCATTTATATAAATTTTATATTTATTGTAGGAGACAAAACTAACACAAGGCTGGAGAGAGAGTTTCTATGTGGATAGAGTAAAGATATTTACAGCGCAATCTAGTTGAGAAGATAAGAATTTATTATTATATTCGCTACTAGTTTATAAACAACTATTCGTTCATTATTTTATATTTTGTATCATCAATATATATAAATAAAAACTTGTAAATAAATAAAAATTGCTATCACATGATAAAACTTTATAGTAAATAAAGTTTAATCGTGTGAAAATGTTAACATTTGTATGCCTTGCAGCTGATTGATTGAGTTCCATTAGTAGTTTTCATCATGATTATTAAAGAGTGTTTAAGATTATTAAGAGCTATGTTTGAACTATGCTGTACGCAAAAAATGTTTTTAGCGAATGGTGTGAGTGTGTGTGTGTGTGTGTGTGTCGTGTTAACAGAACATTTCGAAAACGAAAAGTCACAGGAAGCTCAAATTTGATATTCCATTTAGGTACCACCACTGCTTCAGACACGAAAGATTTCCGGCAAAATCCATCAACCGGAAGTGCAATTTTACTGAATAGTTTTTTAGTTTTCAGTTTTTCGTAATTTTTCTCGAAAACAAATCTAAACTTCGTGTAGTATCTGCACACATATAAATACATCACTTTTATTTGAAACATTTTTTTATAGGGGGGTAATGGAGTTTTGTCAGTTAGTTTAAATTTAAATTTGCACAAGCTTTCTTGGTTTTGACTTAGTATGCTCCACATAAGGCCATAAGTCAAGTTGCAAGTAAAAACCCTCTTTTTCCAAACCATTTTTATGGAATAAGAGAAAGTCGTGTGAGTGTTTCACACCAGATTTTTTCCATTCAATAAATTTCTGGGCCCCTTGTAACTAGACGTGACTAATGCTTGTGAACTAGTTCTGCGTTCCCAATTGATCTTTACTGGTTAAATACGATAAGGCACACACATATATTACAATATTCCGGGGACAATTAATAGCGTATTAGCGTCTTATATGCTAATCCATTTTGAAGTATATAACACAAAGTTTATATAATCACTGTATAAAGGTTATTTCATAATCACTAAATATTAGTAACTGAGAAGTGTACATTTGGGAACTTATGCCTGTCAGTTAATGAACAGAGAACTGGTTTGGACATTTACATAAAGTGAACGAGCGATTTGAATGATTAATTCCTCAGGCTAGGAAATTAATCTTTCTGTTTCTCTTTTTTAATAATTGCTAAATGTCATAAAGTTATAATTGAAATATAATCTTTAATTTTTTTATTTTCCTGTTAAATCTACACTAAATATTATATTAATGGTTTTTTAATTTTCATAGTATCTTTGGATTTGACCTTTCAAAATAAATCTGGCTATAAACTGGTAAGCCAGGTTATTATGTGGATTAAAACTAAGGATATTTATGATAAATATTTGGATGTTGGCTATCAGGAATCTGTCTTCTCGTATGCTACCACTGATATTAACATTCTGACACAAAAAAAGTAAATCTAATTCGTAAGTAAAGAAATAAAAGCAACACAACCTGTTTACCTATCTTAAACTTTTCACCTTATTACTTACTATCATACGAAGAATTTCTCTGCCTCCGGCAGTCCAAAGTACATCAAATATTCGCATATACAAGTATGCCCGTTAGTTAATACCACGCCTTATTCTATTATAAATATATTTTACCTTTCCAAAATTAACATAGTTTTCTAGCTATCTATTACATTTTTTTTACTTTCTCTTACTCCTTGGTAACAGGAAGTGTATTGCGATCGGGTCAAATTTTTCAATTTAAGTTTTCACCGGAAATATGTGTTTTGAGGTCCCATGAATACGATACAATTTCCGGCAAATGATATATGGGAGTTTGTGTTGCAATGCAATATCTGAAAAGCCAGAAAACCTCAGGTACCCAAAAACTTTCTTTAAACTTCGTATATTATCTGCATATATATATAAATACCTATCACTTTTATTAGAAAAATTTTCCCGGGAAAATTGAATTTTTTAGTGAAAGTTCTACAGCAGCGTTCAGCTTTCATCTAATTGTTCTGTAACCTATATATATATATATTAACATACATTAAAAATATTGCTAGAATTCCAAGTTTGAAGATCCGGTTAGCCGGAAGTGCGAATTTAGAGAATGGACTTTTGGATTTTTCTCGAAAATGGCTAGAACGATTTTCTGTAAATTTCTAATGTTAACTGCACAGATGAAAACTTATCATTCTTATTTGAAACATTTTTCCAACAAAATGAACCTAGTGGAGTTTTGGGAAGCCTGCCAGTTTCCTAAATGTTTAAATTTAAACTATTGATAAAAGCTTTATCGATTGAGACAGTGGGTGCTACCCTACAAGTCATCTTCTCAGATATACAAGTATAACATTTACCACCTTTTTCTATTGCCGTTGTTACCAAGCATTCATAATGTAATGGCATCCAGCAGAGAGAAGAGAGTAGCCTACGTTAACCAGAGAGAGAGCCTCTCTTCTCTTTGCTGGATGCTTGATGAGGGGATTGAATGAACGAGATATGAAGACACTATTATAAAGTAGCTATAAGTTTACACTAACTGCACTGGACTTTATAATGAAACTGATAGAATAAAAGATGGGAGTAGAGATATGACACGATGCGATATATGGTTGAATCTGATAGATATCCTCTAAATAGATTCCCACTGGCTTATATACACAGGTTCTCCCACTCTGTTCTGCCTAAGTCAGAGAGTAGTCTCTGTTAACCAGAGAGAGCCTCTCTTCTATCTGCTGGATGCCATTACACATAACATTGAAGGAACTCAAAATAAGATTTGAAAATTGACGCCACAAATTCCTCAGAACTTCAACAAAACAACTGTTTTTCCGGAAAAATCTTTGAATCAAAATTCTATAATTGTATCTATGCAGCAAACATTCCAAGTTTAAAGAAAATTGTTATAGTCGTTTTCGAAGAAATTCCAAAAAATTGGAAAAACCTCGTTTCGTAAAGGCGCACTTCCGGTAAACCGATTTTCTTCAGATTTGAAATGCTATCAAAACTTCTAATATTAATTAGATGGTAAAAAAAAACTACATTGTACTGAAGTGGTGGTGAGCGAAGCTTAACGTTACTGTTTACCCCTCAGCCATTCCCCCTAAATCAGTTTTCCTGGGACAATGTGTCAAATAAAAGTGATAATAAGTAATTTATGAGTGTAAATAGTATACGAAGTTTGAAAAAAATCGTTAGAGCGGTTTGTGAGAAAGTAGCAAATAACTTGGAAAATTCAGTAAAGTCGCACTTCCTGTTGATGGATTTTGTCCGAAACCCTTGTGGCAGATACGATGGTAGACTGGACGGAATAACAAGTTTGAGCTTACTGCAATTTTTCGTTTTTTATATATTTTGTTCATTTGCAAATACACAGAAAACATTCACTGAAAACATTTCTTCAATGATCACGAGACATCGTGAACCAGTTGCACGAAAATATTGGTCGACACTTGTCACAATTAATGGAAGTTAGAAGTCTTTATGGAGCTGTAAGCCTTAAGGGTAGGATCGTTAATAATACTGTTTGTCTAGTAATAATACAGTGCTGCCGTTTGATACTCGCTAACAACAAAACGGCCGCCTTTAAGAAATAAAAATAAGATATATATGTATATATCTAGAAAATAAGAAGTTGGTAAGCCTGCAGCTAAGTAATAAAACATTCCAGTGTCGTGCTAGTGGTAGTAGTAAACGAGAGCTTGCGCACACAGACAGGCAAGATAGTTCGGTCTGGCTGCTGCATCTACAACCCTGTCCGCTATCCGGCTGGACGATCATAAACTTTCCCATACCCTTTCTTCGTTTTTGTGCTTCCACTTTGCGTGTTTCCAAGATTATATAAAAGAAATTTACAATTTACAGGATGCTCTAAGTCTAGATTAAAAATTCTTGTTCAATTAATCCAGATATAGAAAGATGACCGAGCTACTCGCTACTGGGTTAGTTAGTTTAGTTAACTAACTTTCATGTTATACAATCTCTCCATGTTATTATGACAGCTTAGATTATTATTTTTATAAATTTATTCTTCATGACAGTAACATAAATTAACGGCAATGAACTTTGAAAGTTTTTGTACAAGAAAAGTTGCAGAAAAAAAAAAAAAAAAAAAAAAAATGATGTAAGAAATATTCTTACCACTTTCTCTTATATGAATTCTATAATCGATAAATGCTATCGAATCAATCTGGATAATGAAACAGTTTTTTTTAAATTTTTTAATTAATTCTTTTCACGTGATAAAATACTGAGAAAACTGTTCTGAGAAACAAGAATTTTTGAAAAATCATCGGTGAAATTCCAATTAGTTTTTCCAAAATTTGACTTCAACCAAAAATTTGTTTATTTTCATTATATTTCGAATAAAGTTAAAATACAAAAAATATATGGGTCATAGAATTCTTTTGGGTGTCGACAAAATCAGAGCACGCGTGCCACTAAATTGCCATCCCTGATACAGAGGAATGTACAGAACAAAGAAAATATGTTTTTGCTTTCTTCCAGAAAGTGGTGTTCCACTGCCAATGCAAATTATTGTATTAAAAAAGTGGGCGTAAAAATCCGCCTAAAAAGTAGGCATTTGAAAAACATTTAAGTTTTCGGGTTGAAACCGCGTCAGTGACTTGCTATAAACCGACGTTTCGTCTATATTGCAATGAGCTTCTTCAAGGCGATCCTGGAGCTTCGGTAACGACCCGATCTCAACTGGGAAACTTAAATGTTTTTCATGAGAAAGACTGCGGAAGCCAAAAGAGATTATTATTATTAAGGGCCAAACCCTGAGCTATCCAAAGCCTCTGTGGGCCCATGTAGCTACCCCAAAAAGAATAACAACTACCGAGTCTAGAACAAAAGTCCGGACCGGGGTTTCACCCACCTGAGTTTTCTGCAGCGCAGTCCGAACCAACCGCACTATAAACTTAGAAGGACATAGCCAAAGCTCTTCCACCGACATCCTGTTCCGACCAAAGATCCTGAACCTAATTTCCTCACAACCCAAACAATCCGGCATGAGATGTATGGGGTTTCTACCTCTGTCTCACAAACCCTACAAAAATGATCTGGCATGATGAGCCCCATTGTATAGAGATGTCTCCTTAAGCCCCAATGCCCAACCAGGTGCCTATGTGAGATCTGTGAAAGGCACATTCTCACGATGAGCATCTTAGACTGCTGACAACGCATTGTGAGAATCCATGCTATCCAGATATGTGCCTGAAGACACACCAATAGCAAGCTCGGGACCAATGAAAAGAAGAGAGGCAAACCTATCCATCTCCCATTCCCAAAGTTCCCATATGATCTGGTACCCATACTAGAAGCACTTTTCTGGTACCAAACTTTCTTCAAAGAAGAAAACTCTACCAGTCTCTTAAAACATTCTAGAACTAACCTGGAAGTGAAAGCAATGAACTTTAGCGCCTCAGCCTAAAAGAGAAGCATGCATTTAACTAATTAAAGAATAACTTGAGAACCAAGCTTGAATAAGTAACCAATTCAAGATTGAAAACATGGGGAACCACAATTGACCCAATATACACCCCAGTAATTTTTTAGGGTAGCTAGTTGCTGAGAGTAATGTCATTGTCGTAGACATAAGGCAAAAGTAGAGCCTTTTTGGTTATACGCGGTTTCAACAACCGTCTAGAAAAGGTGAATTGATAGTCTGACAGGTCAAATGTTTGAGAAAAAAGTGATAAGATATTTCCGTATGTATATAGTTTATTAAGTTGAAAGAAAAGCTCGAAAATTGGAAAAAAGAAACATTCAGTCACGGTCGCACTTCCGGTTGACGGGATTTTCTCGAAACCAACGTGTGAGTGCAGTACTTAAGCCTAATATCAAGTTTGAGCTCATATGATTCGATGAAAACTCAATTTCGAAAATTTGACACGATCGCGGTATTTTCTCTGCTCATTTCTCAGAGAAAGGAAAAATGTAAGCTCGTTACTGTTTAAAAGATTAAAATTAGAATTTTTTTTAAAATTTAATTTCTCCTCAGTTTCTCTGCGAAGTATTTTATAAAATAAAACGACATGAAACAAAGTGTTTATTAGTTTCCATTAAATTATAATTGTAGTAAGAGTAGGGTGAAGTGTCTCTAGGTTTTCTCATTAATTCCAAGTGTTTGTAAGTTATAAATAATATATATGTATACTTATACATACATAGGGAGAGTTACAGTATTAAATCTGCAATATTAGTGTGACCGTTTTTTTTACTCAGCACTCGAGAGCACTCTCACGGCTAATGTACGCAGTACACACTCACTATGTCTACTGTTACTACCACCGTTGTGAATACTTGTATACAGAACTAAGTTATAGTAGACCTTCTATTCCGAACATAATCTCTTATAGACTTCTATGTTGACAGGTACACCAACTAAATTACATATTTCCCATTTATTTTTCCCCGCGTACAAATACTTTTTATGTCAGTTCCTTATAGCCACTGTACACGACAAATTATAAAAAGATCTTCACTTATTCTCTTCATTTACTTTTTTCTTTTTTTCTTTTGATGTGAAAAATGTTTAGATTTGTAGCAAATATATTATCACCGTAATATTTACATTATAAAGCGAATCTGAAACTAAGACTAAGGTTATATTATTTTCCCAATCCCTTAGGTCGGGCATTGCAGCCCAATATAATTTTGCTCTTGCTGAGAGTTCGCCATTTAAAAAAATACCACAAGCGAGTACCTTGAACTGAAAAAAAAAGAAAAGAAAAGATTATTTCCTTCTACATGCTCTACTGCAATAACTATAGGATAACACTGTAAAACTATTTGTATCCCTTCTCGATGGGGTTGTTAATCATGTTGCAATATTCTGCTACGCACTCAATAATGTTGCAAAATTCTGTTGAGCCCAGTAGTCAGTATCATAAAAAAGAAGACGAACTTATTAAAATTTAATTCCTGTATTTGTTTCAGGGCTAACAACACTGCTCTAACTTCCCCATCGAAATTGGATGCAATCCTGCCTACCGGTTCAGCTGCACTAAAAGAGAAGTTCCAGACTCATGCGTTGGAGATAGCACCCATTTCTGAAATCATTCGAAAAATATGCAATCAAAGGCTATCAGGATATCTCTCGCTAATGGTTTCCATTGCTAGGGCTTTTAAGTCGTGCTTTGGAATATCTCCTTGCTTAACCTTTCAAATGAGATGCAATACTTCTTGGATAAGGTATTTTTGTTCTGTCTGCTGCAAGATCGAAAAAATATCATCTCCCATGAAGACTAAAATTATCCATTTGATAAAGAAAAAACCTGCAGTAGCTAAATCCTGTTTAACAAGGTCACTACAGGCCGATCAAGATCAAGTATCTGGGCATCATGTTTTTTCGTAGGTGATGTGGTGGGGCACTGTATCCTTAAAGATCTGGTGTGTACTTCCCCTTACTGGTGACTTTCCTACATCTACAGCACTCCTTCCAAATCTATTTCTTTCAGAAATTTCAGGGCATGGAACTGAACTACGGACGTTATATATTACTCCTGGTGTTTACCTGGCCTACTCAGAATGATAACATTGCAGTTCGTTGGGAGGTTAATTTTTTCCATCATTCCATACAATCTGCAAATGGTTTCTAGGCCTTCTAAGTTTGTGAGAAAACCTGTTAGCATGCGCAGGCTATTTTTTTTCTTTTAAGACTGATACTCGCCTCATTTCTGGTATTTTTGCTGTTCAAAAAATGTCTAAGCTGGTCTCAATCCCGAGAGGTTTATCCAGAACAATTCTCTCTTAGTTTTCTTTTCATTTCAAACTCTTATAGGAGAGATTGGTCCCAAAATCATTTTCGTACAGAAAACCCATGAGTTCAGTGCTTTAATGACAGTTTTGCTATTAACTTTGACCGTAGACTTATTTGGATTTTCCATACTATAGAAACCTAAACGAAGGCTAATGTTGTGTGAGACATGCATGCGTTCTCTATGGTAAGGTCGGTGGACAGATTGATCCCAAAAAATGGCGTGCACTGTACTGATTTTATTAATTTTTTCCGGATATTATTAAAAACAAACACACAATGTATGTGATAAAACATGGTGTACAGTTTATATAGATCTATCATTTTTAATTAAACCTTTTTTTGTGAAAGTTGATTTCTTTATCTGTGATCTGAGTGTCCGTTGAGTTGCACATACATATCTATATAAAATGCATTGTAATCTAAAGTACAATATAATATCTTTAGATAATAAACATTTAACTAAACTAAACAACCAGTGAAGGCCTGTCAGTTAGCGTTTTTTAGTGGAGGGGTGGGCTTTTCTGGACAGCACGCCGCGATTTCTATCGCCATTTAGTTTTGGTAGTCCTTTACCAGTTCCGCTAATCTAACTTTGTAGCTCCCCATTTTTTCTTCTTGATACTGGGTCAAAATTCCTATTTTAGCTCGAACACAGGGAATCGAATCCTTCGTACAAAATCAAGAGCGCTAGCCTTTTTATTTCGTTTTTTTCCAGATGCGGCTTCATCGAATTGTTATAAACTTGAAATATAATCATACATAGTAATTGCCTATTTTTTCAGGCAGGCTTAATGTTCAACTACCAAATTAGGTGAGTTGTCGTTGACGGGCGGTAGAAGCACCTAAATATTTTTTAAACGAATATAAAATTTAGCAGTTATACGCGGGACTCGAACTAGGGATCTCCCAGTTACAAATCCATGTTCATAACCACTACACCAACACCCGCGTCCCTTAATCATACATATATTGGCCTATTATTTTTATTATTCTGTATTTTTTGACAAATTTGATTTCTAATTGTATTTAATAGTTAAATAATATGAATTATTTGCATTTTACTAGTGTTTAGCCATTCTATTATTATTACTATTATTATTATTATTATTATTATTATTATAGTTGTGAGAGTCATAGTGACAAGCTATCAATGCAGGTGTATGTAACTATATGCGGGTATTTTACAACATTCAAATCTATATAGTTTCTCCTCACTAACTATATGATAACATTGAACCTATAGTTAACGATCTGTCCTGTTTTTTTTTTTAAACGTATTAAAGTAATTGTTAAAATAGGAAAATAGAAAATTTTTTCTAATTATAAAAAAAAATCTATTTTTTGCTATCTATTTTCATATAAATAATGTTTGTCTAATTATCTTTATTGAACAAAATGCTTTTCTTTTTAAAGTGATTTTTTTTTAAAAAAACAACTACAAAACCGGAAATAAAATAAGTTTTCTAAAATGAAAAGTTAATAAAAAAATCAATAATTATTAGGAGTTAATAATGTCAGTTTTGGGTATACATATTGACGAAATCTCTCAAGAATGAAGTGATTTCACTAATGTGGGATAAAGCAGAATGACTGCTGTAAACAGAAGGCATACGAATTGGAAACGATTGGGAAAGAATCATCAATTTTTCCAAAAATTTTCTTCATATCTCTAGTATTATCTTTACACACACAAAGTTTAGTGGTATAACTTTTATTTGAAACTATTTTTCCGGGAATGCCATTTTTAGTGAAAATGTTTCATTGATTTCAGTGAAAACAACTTTTCCAAAGCTGAAATTCTATCGATGCTTTTAATGTGTTTTTTTAAAGCTATTTAATATAATGTAGATGGTTAAAAACAATATATCATACTGAAGGGTGATACTTTAGAGGAAAGCATATCGCTACTTCCGGGGGAGGCCTGGGAGGTGGGACCCATTACTACTCCTAAAACATCAATTTTCCAAGGGAAAATGTTTCAAATATATGTGATAGGTATTTTATGTGTGAAGATAGTGTGCGAAGTTTGAAGAAAATCGTTGGGCTCGTTTTCGAAAAAATTACGAAAAACTGAGAAAAAAAAAATCCAAATTGAAGTCGCACTTCCGGTTGATCGTTTTTGCCCATGTCTGATGCAGTGCGCACTTCCGGTTGATCGTTTTTGCCCATGTCTGATGACTGATGAACTTAGTCCCTAAACAGAATATTAAGTTTGAGCTTCCTGCAGTTTTCACATACACACAGACCATTCGCTGAAAACATTTTTTTCTTATACTCAGAGGAGAGGAGGAGTTTTAGGAGGAGGAGTACTAGGAGTAAACGAAAATAAAATAGGATTTATCAATTAGTATGTGAATAATTGCAGTAAGATATAAGCGTATGATTTTAGGGGGTAATAAATTGGTTATTCGATTTTCTCGAATAATAAATCTGTTTGAATTTAATTTTTTTTTTAATATACTTTTAATAATAATAATAATAAAAAAAACTAGTATTGGCTGATTGTTTTAATTATTTATCATATTTTTAATGTAGCAAAATCTGATGGAATTAATTTTTAAAAACATACGCAACATACTGATGGAATTAATTTTTTTCCTCTCCGTTAGATCCAACAGTATTTTATAAATTACAATTCGCCAACATTATTTATATAACTTACAAATTTAAAAAAAGATTTATTCATTTTGTTGATTTTCTTATTTCATTTATTTATTTATTTATTTATTTTTATAATTTGCAAACAATTATAACTTGTTAGCATCGTTTCTGATCAAATATTAGGCGCGTGTTCGTGATTAAATTATACCGCCTCCAATTATCTTTATAGTTATCAAAATGGTAATAATAATAATAATACTGCTCCTTAACTGAATTATAATCGGCAAAAAATGCCCTGCAATTGTATTTCTTCCTTTTCTATTTATTTCTTTTTCTGCCACAACTCTTAATTTGAATAATTTACTAAACGCCCTTGATTTAGTATTATTAAATATTGCGCTATTTCGGAGGTGAACAAACAAAAAAAGTATGTTATTTCAATTAAGTTAAGCATTAAAATAAAACTATAAATAAAATTAATCACAATTTTAGAAAAATAAAAATAGTGATGGAATTAATAGATATAAAGAAAGGAAAAAATGTTTTGCCACAATTGAATTGATTAAAAATAAATCAACGCTTTCTTGACTAACTTAAAAATGCTTATCAGGGGATACAATTTTACCAGATTACTATTTATGAACTCTACTTGTCTCTAACAATGGCAATTATTGAACTAAAATTAAGGAGAAAAGGTATATTTCTACTTTCTCTTACTTCTAGAAAGAGAAAGTATTGCGATCACAGCCAATTTCAAAATTGAGTTTTCACCGGAAATGCTTGTTTTGAGGTCCTCTGAGTACGAAAAAAATTGTTATTAGCGATGGTTTTAAATATAATATATATGTCAGTGTGTGTGTGTCTGAACAAAATATCTCAAAAATACAATCGCTCATTTAAACATGGTGTAAACATTACCAGAGGATTTCAAATTTGATAATATATTCAAGTACTGCAAGCTACATTACTTGAAAAGTTTCTATGAAAAATAATTATCGCTGCACTGAACAGTTTCTCAAGAACATCTTCAACAAGTTTTCTATAAATTTTTGAGAAGCCGCATTTATTAAATAATCATTTCTTTCATAAAAAAAAAGAAAAAAAAAAGCACAATGTACAACTATTAAGCACTATGAACTTTTCCGGCACAATAAAGTCCGGTTGGAAAAGGTGCCGTGATATATGAAAGACGGAGCAGCCGACCAACTGGCCAGGAATGGGGCGAACACTCCGTTTAATGGTCCAGAATCTGCCCTGGGGTTTTGCCAAAAAGACAGTGCGTGCATCTCTTAGAAATTGGCTTTGGAAAGAGCACGACAAAATCTTGAAACTAAGTCCAGAAGTCAAACATAACTTCCCTCTGTGTAGGTAGGCACCAGATTCAGACCAATTTCTTGATCCAACGGGGAACGGTAGGTTCAAAAAATAGCTACAAAACAAGGGTAATTAGAACAGAATCTTTGTGTAGACTATGTCAGAAGGAGGAGTAGGAAATGGTCTCGCACTTGTTGTTCATTGTGTCGCAATTGCTATATGGCTATGAGACATTTAGTACAATGAGGCCAGAGGAGGTATTAGGGCAAAGAAAGCTGGTTGCGAAAGCTCTCAACCTCTTGAGGAGGGGAGGTTTCTTAGACTAGACCCACAGGGGTAGGCACAATAAGCCTCTAATTGGCTGCAGTGCTTGGGAAATGGGACTCATCCCAAGTTCTAATCTAATCTAAACACTCAAGTGTTTAGTGAAGTTGGCGTTGAGGACAATTAAATTAAAGTATGAATATCATAATAACATTTTTCCGATCTCAGAACATTCCTAGTTCTTCTCTCATTACTATAATTAGGAAAAAAAGAAAATACTCTATATTATATTAAAATCTGTGATGGCAGCAATTCTACCGTCACACGAAGATCCAAGGTGGAACTTACCCCACTTCTATCACCTATCATCACTGGAATCTATACTCGATATTCCAGACACTCTATTTGCCTTCAACCTAAACACAAAACACGCACCACAACAGTCATTCTAATAAATGTTACTTCCACACATTTCAACTAAAATATACTTAAAAAACCTAACTCAATAAAGCCACTAAATACTCCAATTTCAATAAATACTTTCATACATTAAAATCCCACTAAACTATTCTAGACCTAACTCATTCATACCAGTAAATACATTCACACTTTTCTATTATCTAATTAACCCAACATCCTCCTATCTCATCCCCCAAATGTGAGATTTTTTATCTCCAATCAAATCCTCGCATTCTAAACTCTGCTGCAATTTCTCAATGAATGCCTTTCTGTGTTCCTGCCATCGATCACAATGGAACATCAAGTGGAGTTTCCAAAATTTTTGGAAACATGTACACATGTGCATCATGTTTTATTCTAAACCTAGCCACAAATTTCCATGTCCATTAATCAATTCTGTTCACGATTGGCTACCGGTTCCAACTCGCATAATTGACATTTTTCAACTGGTCTACAAATAAAAATTCTTCAGAAATAATGAAACGAATGTGTGCCAATTAAATTTAAAGATATAATGAAATTTTGAGTTTAATTATACAAACATACATTCATGAGTTAGCACTACATTGATTGAATATTAAAAAGCCTGGTCCAAGTACGGATCAAATTATACAATGTAGAAGACGTGAATTGAAATGAAATAAGGAATTTTATTTATTTGTTTGTTGTTTTTTTTTTTTTAAATGAGCAAACGAAAAAATACATAGATGATTAAGTTCCATTTCAGTAAATGTTGGAGACATGTTTATCTTCGGACTCATCTTGATTTTTTTTTTATATTATTTTGTATTTTATTTATAATTGAAGTCTTCGTTTGAATCGAATTGATTTCCATTGAATGTTGTGCGAAAGGGAAAAAACCTGTATACCTCTTTCTGTTCTGAACAAATTAATTAATAAGACGCTCTTATTATTCCAAGTCCGATCTCTTCTAATTTCATAATGCATTAGTTTAACATAAGGATTAGAGAAATTTACAAGAAATAAACAAAAAATCTAGGAAATACTGAGAGTTCTGTTTCAAATTGGAAACGCTTGCTTCGATATATATATCGATATATATACTTATATAGGAGGAATTCACGAATCAAATTTTCGAAACTGAATATTCACCGAATAGTTTAGAGGTCTCCTGAACAAAAAAAATTAAAAATGTTTTAGTGAATGGTCCCATATATGTAATAGAGGTACATAAAACAAAATAAACATAATAAAATTGAAAATTCACAGGATTCTCAAACTTGATATTCAGAAAACAAACTTTACTGGAGTTATAAATCTGAGTGATAGGATTGTTTTGGCAAATTTATCACTTTTTTCAGCCAGAAATAGTGAATTTATGAAGTTAAAGGTGAACTATCAGTCACCATTATTGAATTCACGCCAAATATATATATAATAAAAATACATATACTTAAACAGATGTGACAATTATTTTCTAGGTGCTTAAAAAAAAACAAAGATTGCGCAAGTTTAAAATTTATTGTAATATTACAAGAAATAATGGGAAACAATTGTTTTTCATACAATAAACACTATACAAATAAAATTACGTAGTTGTTCATTTTGATTGGTAGACATCAAGGTGTGAAAAAGGGAGACTAGCCAATCACAAACCGACACGGTCCCATCATTAAAAACTGCAATCTGATTAGCTGACATATGTGCTGTGTGTTTGTGTATGTGTAAACAAAATATATCAAATACGGAAAGCGGCAGGAAGCTCAAGCTTGATATTCCGTTTTGGTTACCACCGCATCTTCTGATGCGAAGGTTACGGGCAAAATCCATCACCTGGAAGTGCGACTTTATTAAATAGTTTTTTCTAAAACTGTTGACGATTTTCTAGAATCGATTTTCTTTAAACTTCTTATACAATCTACACAAATGAATACCTATCACTTTTATCTGAAACATTTCCCCCCCCAAAATTATTAGATAGTTGTGCTAGCGGAATTTGTGACGTTAAATTTCATATGTTTAATGCAGTTGGGTCTACTGGGCCACAATTCTATCCACTTCTCCAAATGTAACAAGGTACGGACTTATATCCCAACCACTTCTATCAAATATGATTTGGTTTCAAGAAAATTGATCATTTTATGTATATAATTGTATTAAGAGGAGTAAAATAAAGTTGAATGAGTGTTTCACACCATATTTTTTCATAATATGATGATTTTTATCTATATATAAGTTAAATATAAATAATATTATATAATAGTATATATTAAAGTTCTACATTAAATTATTGTTTTATTTAATTTATTTTTATTAAATTAATAATCGAAATCAGCGTATATAGTTTTTTTTTTTTATGAATTGATTATTATTATTATTTAGTTAAGTGGCCACTCAGTTAAAACAGGTGGTAGGTGATCTTTTAAACTTCATTATAATTTAATAAAAACAACCGATCGTTTGCTTACGGCCATGCAATTGCTTTATACTAATTCTTTTCTCGAGGGTCATTGAATAAATAAAAAGAGAATGAAGTGTAAAATCAAAGAATAATAATTATTGTAAAACAAGAACGTTATTTTATGTGTCTTAAGTTGGCATCCCTGTCTTCAATTTAAAACATCTGACTACTATTTCAACATACATACATAACCTCTACAATATACATTTCTAGCTTTGGACAAGTCCTCTTGAAATCTGCACTTTTGAAAGAAAAGTATTCACGGATTTATGACTCCTTTGACGTAGTAAGTTTAAAAAAATTTAATATCATATTAGTAGGTTAGATGGATACGATCTAATTACATACTATACAGTACAGAAAGAAACTACATACAATGGCCAATTCTTACTGTAATATTATAATAATAAAAATAATACAGATATATTTTCTATGAGATAAAACGCTCTAACAACAGGTTAGTAAGGGAAATTGAGAAACTGGAAATAAGATGCGCACGCGCCTACTCACACTAAACTAAACTAGATAATCAGTCTAGGATCTTGTTCTTGAAGTACATTGTTTTTTTTATATCTTATATTTTTATTTTTTATATTTTAACTATAAACTGGATTTGTAAGAAGAAGTAGTGGTTTGGGGATCTTGTAACCCAGATATCACCACAAGTTTTATTTTATTACCACTTTTTAGAGGCTATTTAGCCTAGATTAAATCAAAATTTCCAAACTTGTTACCAACTATTCAAAAGAAAAATTAAAACTAAAATGTTGTTACACTTTTACTTATTTTTGTTTCCATTCACTATATACTAAATAAAAAGAGTATTGCAATCGTGTTAAATGGGAACACTAGTTTTTAGCAATTGGTCTGTGCGTGAGGTCAGCAACTCGGAAATATGGAAATCGCTGAAACTTGGTATTTAGTTTAGTTGCTATCAGAGGAGGCGACACTAATGGTTTTTTGATGGCGTTTTTATGGAGAAAAATGCAGAAAACTGAAAAAAAAATTTGTACAGTAAAGTCGCACATCCGGAACTAAAAATCCCCTTTAAATGAATTTTCCTGGACAAATGTTTCAAATAAAAGTTGTAGCTTTCTATATGTGCAGTTAATATAACAAGTTTAAAGAAAATCCTTGCGGTTTTTTCGAGAAAATCTCAGAAAACTGCAATCGATTTTGCCTAAATGATCGATTTTATTCTTTATTGGGAAATCTCAAAACAACTATTTCTTTCGAACATTCGACACGATCGCAATATTTCCTTTAATAGCTGTAAAACTGGTTCTATTTCTTTTTTATATTTATTTATTTTTAAATGGTCATTGGCGCCCGAAGTCTTCCCAAGTGCACTCCCGGCCTCCTGATAGTGTTCTCTCATTACAGACAACACTGTCCATCACCGGACAGTGAGCTGTAGAGGCTCCTAGGAAGGAAAAAATCTAAGGGTAAGAAGCACTGGACTCGAACCCGGGACCTCCGCATGGGAGTGCAGTACGCTAACCCTCCCCTCTATTTCTTTTATGAAAACTGATGTACAATTTTTTTTTTTTTTTTATGTTTGAATCTAATTATCTGTGAATAAGTATATGTTATTTAATTCTTTTTAATAAGCCCACATCTATGTAAATGAATTTAAAACGTGGGAGGTTAATTACATTTTTCTTTGTAATTGCGATCATAAATTAATTGCCAATGCTATCTTTCTATTGTGTCCTACTTTCGTATTGTAATAAAAATTATTTTAGTCGTTCAAAAAAAAAAAAAATTAAAACTCTTGGGGGCACATCCATCCATTAAGGGTAAGGACTGCTAGAGATAAGATATTGCCAGCAGGCCGAGATTCCCATCGTCCTGTAGTTTTGGCACGCCACAACCAGGGCTTGCTACTAACCCTTTAGCTGCTAAACTTTTACTACAATAGTGGAAAGACAAATCTGTAATGACGATAAATAAAAATCAACTGTAGGTTCACAGTTTATTGATTGGAACTCAAAAAATATATATAAATACAAAAAGATTGTTTTCAGAACGCATCCATGTCTGTTTAGAAAAACTACAAAACTCAATATAATAAAATATTAAGTTGGCAATAGACATATACAACCTGTATGGCTGAAAGGAAGCTCGATCTTTTATAAATAGTCATTCTATAAAATTAATTACTTACAAAACAAAAATATAGTTCAGAAAAACTGAAGATGGTAAAACAGCTTCCGTTGTTTTTGTATGCCAATTCCCCCCAAAATCATGAAGTGTTCCAGATTTTTCCTTTCTCTTATTTTATTGGTTTTTTGCGACTCCCCCCCCCAGGCTCTAATGATTTCACACACTGTAATACAAGGGACTGTTCTAGACCAAAATATGCATGGAATGGTACCAGAGACAGGAAGAGATGTGGAAAAGAAATAGTAAATAGGTTACATAATAAATAACCTCTACTAACTAATTATTGGTAATTAGTAAGCGGACAGTTTTAAACAGTGCATAGTGACGTGAAAGTTATTATTAGAAACATTTTCCGTGGTAGCCTGCTTTATTTTGTGGTCATCGACCGGTTTCGGGCGTTCGCCCATCTTCAGGATGCTTTTGTCACACAGTTTGATAACACAGACTTGCACAGAGTAAATTCAGTATACACACCCTACAGTTTTTATTTAGCGTCAATACAGATGTTGTTTTCCCACTATTGCAGTAAAAGTTTAGGAGCTAAGGGGTTAGGAGCAGGCCCTGGTTGTGGCGTGCCAAAACTACAGGGCGAAGGGAATAGCGGCCTGCTGGCAATACTTTATCTCTAACAGTCCTTACCCTTAATGGATGGATGTGGCCCCCAAGGGTAGTTCATTTTTTTTTTTTGAAAGACCAAAATAATTTTTATTACAATACGAAAGTAGGATACAATAGAAAGACAGAGTGTGTAAACTGAATTTGCTCTGTGCAAGTCTGTATTATCACACTGTGTGACAAATGCCTACTGAAGATGGGCGAACGCCCGAAACCGGTCGATGATCACAAAATGAAGCAGACTATCATGGAAAATGTCTCTGATGCTTTCCAGCTCTGCGGAACCAACCACAACAACTGAAGTTATTATATTTGTTCATATAGCTTTTTATAAATGAATAGTTCTTTGGTTTTCTTTTAAATTATTCTCTTAATTTATTTTTTCTATGATTAGATTTATTAAGTTTCAATTAAGTAAATATAATGTTATATTATGTGAATGGAAAGGCTTTAATATTATGTGTTATATTGACCTCCTCATAGAAAGGTTTTTGCCCTGATTCAGAACGTAAACAAAGCTTTTGTCCATCATTATTACATTATGCACTTTTGTCCATCATTTTTATCAGGAACACTTTTTTTAGTGAGATTGATTCTTGGAATGTTCTGGGTGAACGATAACGTAAGCTTCCCTCCAAGCTTCCCTTGGTCAGTACATTGTACGGTTCTACCAGCCACATAATATCATATTAAAGTAATTATATAAAAAAAAAAATTTTTATTACTATAAAATGCCATTTCAGTGCAGCGGAAACCCAATCTTAGTTCACCGGAAACATATTACTTTATTGAAAATAAATTTCTGATTGTATTTCGCTAATTGGGGAAAAATGTCTTTCAGAGATCCATATGTAATAATAATAATTTAAAAAATAAATTATTCATAAACTCTATTTAAAAGGAAATAAGAAATTTCATATTTTAGTAATGATTTATTTCATAAAATTATATACAAACTTGACATTATTTACAAAATATAGAGAGCAGCTAGTAAAATAGCTTTATTCTCCACTAAATGGCGACAGACAGTAGACATAACTTGTTACATTATTGAGGGAAAAAATGTACAAAAACCTCTACCCTAAGAAATTTCATATATTTTTGTAACTGGCATAAAGAATAATAAATATTTTGCAAAAAAAGATAACGTTGCCTTGCAAACAAACTGATCGTAATTATTAATAATGTGAACTGTTTACAAATTACAAATTAATCATATGTTGGCGAATTCAATTTAAAAAAGAAAAGATTAATTTTATTTTATTTGCAATTAAAGGGATTTGAAGAAATATGGCACTGTTAACAAGATATTTGCAACAGAGTTTACCTGTTAAACATGAAAATACCGGCTTTAACTTAGTTGAAGAAGAATTAAAGTTATTATCGGCAATAGATATAAATAGTGATTACAATGAAGCTGATGATGATGATGATGATGGAAAATTATTTTCTGAAAATAATGATGAAGAAATGTTATTAGATAAAGAGAGTATAAAACTAGAAATCATTTCGCAATGTGATTATTTAGCAAGATTGGTTGTAGAGAATCGATTGGGGACACGTTGCAAAATAGGCGAACGTCATAGAAATGTATGGAAATATTTAATGAGAGGTATCGAACTATACGTCAATAATGGTGGTCATTTATTGGAAGGAAAAGCAAGGCAATTATGGATTTCAAATAAATGTGAATATAGTACATTTTATTCAATAGCCAAGGAATTAATATTGAAGCCAATTTCATGGATACAAATTTGTGGACTGTTTGCATTATTGGACAGATTGGCTGCATTCTGTAAAATGTTTGGACGTTCTTATATTGCTAAATTGGCTGCAGTCCATTTATCTACTTTTATATTAGATAGTAAGATATTAATAGAATTCCTAGAAGAAAATGGTGGATGGGTAAGTAAAATACATTAGAAACTTTGCAAGAATTCCAAATTTGAAGACAAACGGTTGACCGGAAGTGTGATTTGGGGGGGGGATTTTTCTCGAATACGATTATAATGATTTCCTTTAAACTAAGAATGCTCACGGTACTGATATAAACCTAGCAATATAACTCGTAACATTTTATTGTGAAAATTGGTTTTGCGTCGTACTAAGGAACTGAAACATTTAAGTTCAAATGTGTTGGTTCAATATTATTAGCGCTCTTTCCTACTGCTCAATAGTATTCAATAGTTCAATATTATTAGCGCTCTTTACTACTGCTCAATAGTATTCAATAGTTCAATATTATTAGCGCTCTTTACTACTGCTCAATAGTATTCAATAGTTCAATATTATTAGCGCTCTTTACTACTGCTCAATAGTATTCAATAGTTCAATATTATTAGCGCTCTTTACTACTGCTCAATAGTATTCAATAGTTCAATATTATTAGCGCTCTTTACTACTGCTCAATAGTATTCAATAGTTCAATATTATTAGCGCTCTTTACTACTGCTCAATAGTATTCAATAGTTCAATATTATTAGCGCTCTTTACTACTGCTCAATAGTATTCAATAGTTCAATATTATTAGCGCTCTTTACTACTGCTCAATAGTATTCAATAGTTCAATATTATTAGTGCTGTCTACCTGCCTTGGTTGGTAGATTGGTACTTATCCCTCCATCACCTGTAAATTGATGTTAGGAGAAATAAACAAAATTCAAAATTTAATAAAAATTTGTCATTTATAAACTGCATATACAATTTTTTTAATCTCGGTTTACTAATTTTTTTTTTTTTTAATTTAAGGCGCTTCAACATCTATTATGATCATTAGCGCCCGGAGCCTTCTCAGTGCACTGCCGGTCTCCGGACAGTGTTCTCTCGCTACAGACAACACTGTCCATCACCGAACAGTGAGCTGTAGAAGCTCCCAGGAAGAAAAAATCTATGGGTAGCACTGCAATCGAATCCGGGACCTCCGCGTGGGAGTCCAACGCGCTAACCACTTAGCTAATCCCTCCCCTTGGTTTACTAATTATCACTATTGTTACACATGAAAATGTTAGTGACAATTTGTTGCTAAAATTCCAGGTTTGAAGAAAATCAGTTCACCGGAAATACGAATTTCCTGAACAGTTTTTTTTCATTACTTTCTCTTACTCCTAGTAAGAGGAAGTATTGTAATCGTGTCAAATTTTCGATATCGAGTTTTCACCGGAAATATCCGTCTTGAGGTCCCCTGAGACCAAAAAAGTGGTTTTTAGCAAATGGTCTGTGTGTGTGTGTGTGTGTATGTGTTGTGTGTGTGAACAGCATAGCTCAAAAATGAAAAAACCGTAGAAATTTGAAACTTGATATTACGTTTAGATATCACCATGGGATCTGACGGTGCGTTATATGATAAAATTCTCAACCGGAAGTACCACTTTACTAGTTTTTTTTTTACGTTTTTGCGATTTTTCAAAAATGGCTCCGAGGATTTTCTTTAAACTTGGTATATCAACTACACATACAAAGAGCTACAACTTTTATTTGAAACATTTTTCCGAGAAAATTCATTCAAGAGGGGGAAAGGTGGGGTTAGGTTTCCGTCTTAACTGCTATTTAAGTTTATTAGACAATTCTGTCATCTAAATAATGTTAATTACAATCAAATATGCTGTTGAAATTCTGAGATTGAAAAAATAGGATAACCGAATGTGCGTTTGTTTTAACACTTTACTACATGATTTTTTCACTTTTTCGCGATTTTCTCTAAAATAGCACCAACGATTTTCTTGAAACTTCTTATATAAACTAAGCATGCAAAGATCTACATCTTTTGTTTAAAACATTTCTCTGGGAAAATTCATTTAAGGGCACTTTTAGGGGAGGGGTGGGGTTACAGCTTTCTCTAAAGTGCTATCATAGTTGATTATACAATTCTATCATCTAAAGAAAATTAATTAGAAGTAAATAGATGGCCAAAATTCCAAGTTCTAAGAAAATTAGTAAGCCGGAAGTGCGCATTTACTGAACAGTTTTGTCAGTTTTCGACGAATTTCGTTATATTTGGTACACAACCTATAAAATTTGTCAATTATAATTTTAAAAACAGGAGTAAGAGAAAGTTGTGTGAGTGTTTCATACCAGATTTTTTTTTGCGATGTTTACGGTAACTATATCAGCATTTCTTTAGTCTTAATAAGAATGTGAAGACCTCTATTTTGGTTGAAATTTGTCTTTCAAGAAAATTATTCAGTGGGGATCTGGAAGTATGTCACTCTAATCTCTAAAGTTACAAATCATTAATGTGTAGGTTTCCTCAGATGTATAATTTATTCTTAATTTTTTTCGTCCCCCCAATGGATGATTTCCTCATCAAACTCTTTTGTTTAGACAAAATTCTTTCTTCTTTTTCACAACTTCCCTAGCCAGTACATCCAGTTCCGACAGACCTTACACTTAATCATACCTTCCTCAACAATTCTTCTCCAGGACAATCTCGGCCCTCCTCTGTCACTTCTGCCTCCCGAGATCCCTCTCCATCATTAATTTTCATTTGGTCTTTTAGCAATTAAATTTGGATCGTTTGGAGAAGTTGGACCGTCGCCTGCCAACCACTTATATGTAGAACTGTGATTTTCTGTCAGGGTTTTCTTCTTTGCTTTTGGAGATTCCACTACTATCCACAAAGCAGAAGGGGCCCTTTTAGTCGCCTTTTATGATACGCAAGATTCACGTTGTGTGTATTCTAATCCCCCCCCTTTAATCAAAGGGAAAAACAATTGTAGAGAGAGAAAATCGTGCGAGTGGTTCGCACGAGATTTTTTCTCAGTTTCTCTTACTGCTGGAAAGAGGCAGTAATACATAATACACATACACAAACACACCATTTCTGTAGAGTACAGCCTAAAAATATGTATCTCTAGTGAAAATTTAGTTGCGGAAATGTGACATGATCACAACTGTAGTAGTTCTTCTTACCTACAGTAAGTGAAACTAGAAAAACGTCCTGACAAACACGCTCTTTTCAAAATTAATAATATATTCAATTAAATTATATATAACAAAGAAAAAAATTACTATAAAAAAAAAAAATTAAATAAATAGAAATAAATAAAAATCAACCAAAACTTCATAGATAATAAGGACAACTTGTGATTCTTGGACCACCTACAGAGAGTTAGGTTGGTGTTTCTAGTTTAATTGATTCACAACCAAAGTGGGCACCGTTAGACAAATAACTATTCAACTATTATTGCTTGAGGACTTTTTAAACTGATTTATACAATCTTACTTTAATGGAGATAATTTCAATTTTTTAGGTAAACATTTTTGAAAAGAAATTAATGGTACAAGATATTGAAGAATTGAAAAAGAATCTATATATTAGCAGTGTTCAGATTGTAGCATTAGGCCTAATATGTTTATGGCGATATTGGTAGTATATTCTATATTGTTTTAAAATGGCTACAAGGCAAGATAATAACAAAACAAATGTACAGATACAGTAGTATTATTACCTATTAACCTATAAAATAAATAGATTTCAATATTATTAATAGATTGACTTTTTTTCTGTCAAATTAATTAACAAACTTTTTCACATAAGCAATAATTAAAACAATAAAATTAAGCGAGAATTTATTCAGCATTAAAACAGAATTTCTAAGATTGTATCCAGTTCGTACCGCAAGTTGATGAAATCAATAAATCCTCAACAAAATATATGTATGCTTTGGAGAGTATTCTTTTATCTTCTAATAGAAAAAATGTTTGGAATGCTTCGAGGAAGTGTGTGGGTGGTGGATGCATCTAGATACGCTGACATAATTGCTTTTGAGAACATTGGCAGGTAGCCCTGGATCATCGATCCCATTGTCTGTTATGAGACTAATAACATAATTGCAAGCCATGAGTTCACGAAAGCAATTCGGAAAGAGACAATTTATAGTGCAGAGTTTTTGGGTTCGGTACAAGAGGTACTATACAAAAAGACATGGCACTTACTGAAAAGAGTAGGAGCCGACCCTTGAGAGAGTACATTCCTGCGGAAAACTAGGAATAATTATTATCACATACACGGAGAATAATATTTATATTTTATCCTGATTAGGCTTTAATCGGGCCGTTTAATTAATTTTTTTTTTATGAAGTCATTTTTCATACTTGTTTTGTTTTAAGTATTGTTTGAGGTCTCCTGAGTACGAAAAAAATGTTTTTAGCAAATGATGTGTATGTGAACAAAATATCTCAAAAACGAAACATTGAAATTAGCAGTCTAACTAATTGACATTGAAATTGGCAGTCTCATTAATTTCAGACTAAAACGGTTCAAATGCCCTAGCCTACGATGCTACAAGTCTTTATGGCCACCGCTCATCTGCGGCCAGCACATCCAATATTGAATTCTAGCTGTAAACAAAGAACAAACAATGTAAATGGGTATTTCACGTTAAACGCCACAACCTCGCCAAAGCTAAATATTACTTCCTTACCGGCTTCATTTAGTTTTCGTTGAGACAAAAGATTCAGTGTTATTTTGGTACTATTAAAGCTTGCAGTTTTATTTTATGTCCAGCATATCTAAATTTTAAAGTACCTTTTTGTTGAGACACAAAATCTTTCCACCCGCAATTTTGTTATTTACCGATTGTGGAAGGTGAGAAACATGCTTATGCATCCCTTCTTGTATCAGATGTCCACTAGCTCCAGAACATGTCCTCTAGCACAATATTTAGTGATTTGGTTGTGGTTGAGATAGTTAAAACGTTATTATTATTATGACTTAATTCACTTTCACACGCAACAACTGAAACTTCGCCAATTTCTCGTTCATATCTTACATAACCCTCTTCATATCTCCGTTTACTCTTCCTTTTCCATGACCTATTACACGAAGTAAGTTCAGGACAATTATATCACTCAAATGACCTTGCTCTCCGCATTCATAACAAATGCGAGAACAATTATGAGCTGTTTTTGCTGTAAATGATGTGTCATGTCATTTACTGGAGTAGATTGCACCTCACTTTTCATTTTTAACTCAGCAATCTAGCAATCGTGATTTAACAAAATCCAAAGTCATGTTGATATTCAATTATTATAATTAATTTAGGTTCTCAATTACACTTCATTATTTCACACAAATATTTGTTCATTTAATACTGACGGGATGAATAATATTAGTCTCCATAACCTGCTAGAAATTAATGAGCCATTTTATTTCTTTGTATACATGAACATATTCTTACAACAAACATATAATCACACTAGATAACCTTCTTCCAAAAAGTATATTTCTTCTCTATAGCTCCGCTATTTAGCGACGGCTAACCATCTAACATCCCAAACTTGGTATACCGTTTAGGTGTACTAGCACCATTAACCTGAATTGTGACTTTTCTTTAAACTTCGTAACTTGGAAGAACTGAGATTCTGGAAAGTAGACAAATTGTAAAAGTAAGAATAAAAAATATACAGATACATATGCACCGACAAGCGAAGCCCATATAAACTGAAATTGAAGAATGTTATAACCTATTGCAAATTGCTATTAATGAAGATTTATACAGCTATGGGAATATAATGGATGATTGGAACAAGAAAGTAGGAAAACTCGAAGGAGAAAAAGAGGCCGTGGGAAACTTTGGACTTGGTGAGATAGAAACGAAAGAGGCAGAATGGTATCCAGGCAAACAATAAAATGGATCTGAATTAGTCCCGATGGAAACACAAGGAATGAGATTGATTATGGAGTGGTAAACAAAAAAGAATTAGTAACGATGTCAACCTTGAAAACAAGATTAATATTGGTACTAACCACAAAGTTATTGTTATGCCAAAGGTTAGATTAAAAGCAAGAATACAAATTAGAAGTGGGAAATATGTAAAAATCAACTAGAAATATGTAAATGAAAACGAACATGATTTCAGTTTTGAATGTCTGAAATTGTATCAATAAAGATCTTAACGAATTAGAAGACAGAAGTTAAAGCCTTAAGGAAGAGTACACAAGAACCACTAAAAATTTCCACGAATAAAGAAAACAGAAAACTTCAGAAATAAATACAAAAATTAATCCGAAAAAGAAGTAAATTGAAAAGACACGGAAGAGAAAAGATATATATAATTTACAGAACTAACTACGACAATAAGAAAGATGATAGAAGCTTGGTCCTTAACAAAATATTTAGAAGAAATATTGGGAGTAGTACAAAGAGGAAGTAGTTTGAAAGAATGCCAAAAATCCCAAAAAATTGGAAAAAAATGATATCCGCAATGAAAGATAAGTATGGCATTTTAAAAACAGATGAAGAAGAAATTCTTAACATAACATATGTTATATTCTACAAGGATCTGTAGGTTATATTCTACAGTGCGGGAGGTTGGAACAGTTATAGAAACAAGGACATCATTATGAACAAGAGGAATATGATCAGCCAGATCAGATTTTGTGTTAATTCTTAATGATACTGTTGCCATTTAAACATACACTCAATGTTTGAAGTAGAAGGCTGAAACTAATGAAATTTGGTACGATTAGAATGAAACAGGAAAAGAATATTACAATATTAGAAAAAACAATATAATTTGTTATTGTTAATGATAATATAATTATGGTTTAAAATAGTAATTGTTAATATCAAAAACAAACTTTCTTGTGCAAGTAACTTATGTGAAAACTAACATATTATTTTAACTAACTTTAATTTGAACTAACTGGAAGATCTTAAAAATCATCATTATGTAACTTAATTATAAATTTGCAACTCATAGCATCAATAGCGGCCATAACTAAGGCTGATTTAAGTATTGTAACTTTTGTACAATATTTAATGAATGGCATTATTACTATTCTAAATAATAACATTTTAACAGTGTGTAATAACTATGTAACATGTGATTGATAGAAACAAATAAATTCACATCAATAGATGGTATCATATAGAAATAAATAAATTAAAATACTAACTATATACCTATGTTTTAAGTGGTTAGTGATTAATACCACGTGGGAGGATGCCGATAATTCTTAAAACAGATGTGAATTAGTATTAATTTAACATCAGTTCTTCTAGATAATATAAATAAAATGATCTCATACACTCTGAATATGATTTATTTCTTGCCTTGTATCAGTCACCCTGTAAAAACTATTAGACATGATGAAGAAGAAGAAAACAAAAAATGAAATAAATACAATTGAGATTATTTTATTACAAAATTTAAACGGTTTTCCTCTTAAGAAATGACATTTTCTTTTTTGTTTTATGGCGGAATTTGAGTTTTTCCAGACGACGTTTTCAGATCCCCTTGGTGCCAAAGAAATGGATTCAACTGTAATGGGACTTTTGTGAAGAATATGAATTAGAGAATTGGACAAATTCAGGATTCACTGGTACTCGTATATTGATTAAAGCTGAGTATAATGCCACGACTTTACGTTAAACAAGAAAATGAGTAACGTAAGGCTAACAGAGCGCACCGGCTGGCGTTGCTGCCTTAGCTAGAGAGTTGTCTTCCTGTAGGATAAAGATAATGTGCCTTGCAATAGAAGACTCCCTCGCTTTTTATGATGGTCGAGCCTATCTCTGAATTCCCTTTCTTTGGTTCTGCTTAGGGCAATTATGCTGATGTTGATTTCCGAAGAGTGTAATGCCTTCTGATATATTTTCGGTGACGAATAGGTGGAACACTCTGCGCCCGATATGTAATGTCTGGATTTCATCTGCCCATATTCGGAAATTCCACCAATTCAATATCCATTATTTGAAAATTTACATTCACCATTCCATAAATATATTATTGCCTTATTTCACTATAAAGTTAACATAGCAACCGGAAGGCAGAGAATTTCTCTACATTAAACATTTATCAGCGAATATTCAAAGGATCTCGTTCCGTAACCACTTTCCATAAAAAAGAAATCTTCTTTAAGAATTCGTTAAAAAAAAAAATTGGAATAAGAAATAAATTATGTTCTTTAATAATCTTAATTAATAAAAGGGGGACTGCCGTTGTTTACATCGCAGGTATCTTTTCCAATCCTCGACAAGAGATTAAATTAGGATCCTCTCTATTGTTAGAGCTTACTACCTGTTTAGTCCTCCTCAAAAGTGGTACAACCACAAGTTCTTTGGAAGTTTATTAAGGAAATCGAGGCGCTGCTTAATGATCCTGTAATAGAGCTTCTCAAAAAAGGGATCATGAAGAGTTGGTTGAGAAGCCACGAATAAACGAGTAATAAAATGAAGTTTTAATAAAGTTCAAGAAAGCCCTGAATCATGGAGTCGTTCTCTAGGGAGCTCTGAGGCTACAAAAGTTTAAGATCAACTGAACTAAAAAGGAGTTCACATTCAAGTAATTTCGTATAATCTAAAACAAACAGCGTGTATAATTCCAATAACTTAAGGTTCCAGGTTTGGACAAAATTTATCATTATTAGAACTGTAAATGATTACTGTAAGAGAAAGCCAGTGTGAGTGTTTCACAGCAGAATTTTTTCCCATGTAAAATACATGATAATAAACAGTTTTTAAATTAAAAGATAATTCATTGTAGAGAATATTGTCTGAATATGATAATAAACGTATAGCCAATCAAGTGTTAAGACCCCCTTTAGGCAGTATGAAAGCCTGTTTTTAAAGTCTCCTGAACCACCCTACCACACAGTTCTCTCTGTCTCTATATATGTGTGCAAGCCACTTAAAGGCTAGTGTGTGCCAGACCGCAGGAGGTCCTGGTATAAACCCTGCAGTAATGTGGGTACTTTCTTATGTCCCTCCCAATCACACACAAAACATAATGTTTTGTTATTATATACTAACATGGTTACAATTTAGTGCTCTATATATATATATATGTATGTATACAGATGAGTACATACTTAGTGTGTTTTATATGAAATAATAACAATACACTTGTACATAATACAATAACTATATATATATACTTTGGTTACAAAACAGGAAGGGACATTTCACAGTCCATTGAAAACTGTAGACCAAGCATGTGTAGACCCGTCCATTTAATTGCTACAATTTTCCCATAAAAATTCGTTCTATTTTCTCTTTCTTCAAATTTGGAATTTTTACTAAGCAATAAGTTGGTCTAAATATTGTATGCAAATATAGCGGTGATAAACCTTACACTTTACTTGCTATTTGTTTTTGTGGACAAAAATGCTATTTGATAGTGATTATATTGTAAACCACGTAGGTAAAATTTTGATGTGCCCAGTTCAAACTGGAGAAGAATTACCAGAATCAAGAACTGTAATCTTATCGATGGCCTTAAATTTAATAACCTGGGCAGAAATAATAGAGTTTCCTCATTTCCTTGATGACAAACTGCCAAAGAAAAGTGTAGCACTTTTAATTATTTTTTTTTAAGACCAGAATTCTTTTTGCAGGATAAGCGACCAGCCTCTTCAGGATAAGCGATCAGGAATGAGGAGGAAATTAAGAGAGCATTCCTTTGCATAACCATCCAGAGATCTGCGATAGGGTAAGATTCTTCATGGCTATCCGCTCCTGAAAAAGATCTGAGGTTTGTACCAATCTAAGTAAAAAATAGGTTGCGTATTACAGGTAATCTTATTGTAGCCCGGAAAATAACTGCAGAAGCACGTCCAAGAGGCGAGAACGCCTGCAGACTCTGTGAAGTCATGGACAGGACTCCAAAAGCAGCTTAGGTAACACTCTAGACTCTGGGCGCCATCTTCCAGTGAAAGTTCAGAAGCCTAGTTACTTCTCTAGGCTGTAATGTTGAGGCATTTATGGTGTTGCTGTGCCTCCAGTGATCTTGGGTGACGTAAAGACGGATGTTTGTACGTCTGTGAGTTCAACGTATAAGTGGGGCGTCAGAGTGTTTCCACATAACGAATGATCTGTATACGTGAATATATATATATATATATATGTAAACCTCTACTACTGCATTTGACATGTAGGTTACGGTGGCAAATGCCATCAACGGAAGTGCGAATTTAATAAATAGTTTTTCCTTTTTTCCAGTTTTTCGCAAATTTCTCGAAAATGGCTCCGATGATTTTCTTTAAACTTCATACACTTGAACACATTCATTCCTGTCGCTCTTATTCCAATCATTTTTCCAGGAAAACTGTATTATTTTTAGGGAAGGTCTGGGGAAGCTGCAACATAAAGTTTTGATCTAAAGCGCCACTTCAGTACAATGTACGGTCCAGCCATCTATATAAATTAACATAAAATGCATTGGTATAATTTCCATGTGTGAAGGAAAAATCGATCACGTGCACTTTGATCAAAGTATTATGATCGATATATCCAGACTAATTACTTTTATTTCAAACATTTTTCCGGAAAATGATTACCTGTGAAATCGATGATCTTGAGCTGAGCTCTAAATATTACAAGAACTTTGGGGGCTAATTAAGAAAATCCAGGCGCTGCTTAATGAGCTTCTCAAAGTGGTGACCGTGAAGTGTCGGTTGCGGGAGCCGCTAACAAACGAGGTATAATAAAATTAAGATTATGAAGAATGAGATCTCTTTTCTAGTATTTTCTCAGATCTTGGAATTCCATAGAGAACTAGACTGGCAGGGTTGTTGTAGGTTGAGATTTTTTTAACAATGGCACCATTATGGTGGCACAATAGTTCTTTCAAAGTCGCAGCAGTGCACTCCATTCCCTAAGGAAAAATTAAATACTATCAGTTGCGTCTCTATAAATCCCATCCCCTCCCCAAAAAAAAACATTAAAAAAAAGTCGGTTTAGAGTAAACACTGTGTATAGAGTAAATTAAAGTTCTTATAGGTCAGTGCTATGGGCATTTCAATTTTAAAGAAAATAGTTGGATCCATTTTCGAGGAAAATTCTGAAAAACTTGAAATCAATTCTTTAAGTCTCATTTCTGATTAACTAATTTTTTTCTTTGTTTGGAATTCTAGTAATTTTACCGGAAATCTGAGAAAAACTGGAACAAGAAAAGTCACTAAAGTCTCATTTTTTATTAACGGAAGGTTTGGAGGTTCGAAACCTTCATGATCGCACCCTCTGGTGATACATAAAAGAAATATCAAATTTGTGTCTTCCTACAATTTTTCGTTTTTGCAAATATTTTGTTCACATATAAAAATATGTGCTAAAACATCTTTTTCGCATAGTTTTCAAAGTTTCACCCTCAAACTTGTTATTTCCGTGAAACTTCTAATTAGAAAATTTGAAAGATCGCAATACTTCTGTTTACAGTAGTATTCGAGCAAAGAAGTACTCATCTAAACATGACGAAGATTGCAGGATTGATTGCTCAGTGCTTTATTTTAGATGTTTCTTTGACAACATGGAAGAGAGAGAACATGATAAAATTTACATACTTAAAAAAAAAAAAAAACAAAATAAGAAAACAGAAAACCTACATTTTCCTTAAACAATTTATACAACGTCAGTTTCCATAAAGATCACGTAACAAAGTAATCACAGGTTCACAACAACTTTTTTATTTTATTTTTTTAACCTAATCATATGAATCTTCACACTGAAATGTTTATTGTTCGATTTGTGTCACGTTTAACATAAAATAATAGCTATTTTCCTGTCTAATGAGTACAATTTTCAATCGACCTATTTTCAAGTCGCTTCTTTCCATCCTTTGTGCGAGAGAAACGCCCTGTTATAAAAAAAAATCTACTTCCTCCCCTGTCGATAAGCTGTTTCTTTATGAGGCGGCGAACATTGATCTGGACTTTCTCTTGGACCGTAATAGTATTGGGAGAGGTTATAAATTCTCTTCAATTCGCTTTCTTCTCAATACTCTCTTCCTTTTTCCCCTCATTAACCTCTTCCAAAATATCCTATAAGTTTAGAAGATCGGGCTGAAGTGGTAATTTATCCGTTACCAAGAAGAAACTGTTATTACATCAAAAAGAAGATAAAAGAGTTTTTTCAGAAACTTCAGGCCGAGAGTGCCATAAATTAGATGACCCTATAATTCGCAATCCAGCCATGATTCTTTAACCGTAATTTCTCCATTGTTAAAGATAGCGTAGAACCGTATGTGTTATGTGTTTGGTTCTTAGAACTTAGGAGCTCTGTGAATGTGGCATTTCAATAAACACCAGACTGCATATTCCTAACCAAGCTCCTAAAAAAACTTGAAATGACAGTTTAGAGTTGCAGATCTCTCCAGAAGCGCCATAAAAAAATTCAATTTTTTTTTTCAGGAAAATATCTCAAATAAAAGTGGTATTATTATTACGAAAACCCTTTCGCCCCCGAAGGTGCAAAACGAAGGCACAAAAAAAACAACGCGCTTCTAAGAGGCTTCCCTTGTAATGTACCGGTTTGACTACAATATCTTAAGATGTCTTAATATCCCACCAATCTCCAACTCCCTCAATCATTCCGTTGAAAGTGTTGCCTTCCCAAATCTGCGGAAACTCGTATTAGTGAAACGGGCAACGGGGACATTGACCTAGCTAGTGATACCTCGTCACAAATTCTTATACAAAGGACTAGAATGCCTGCCTATTTTTTGTAAATGGCTGGCTACCCAATAGTGTTCAGTCAAGACTCCCATAAAAAACCCTCAATTGTATCGTACTCAGGAAGAGAAGATACTGCATTATTATTGTCTCCCTATATTATTCCTTTTATAAATCTCTTAGTCCGGAGGCAACCATCCGTGTCTCTCCAATTCCCTATTCCTCCAATTTCCTGTTGCTGCTTGGTGACGGCTACTGCTAGCTCGGGATTACAAAACAGTAGCGAAGATCCTACCTTAGCCAACTCATCCGCCCTCTCATTGCCATCTATTTCCGCAAGTCCGGGTACCCAAATCGATTAATCCTGAAGTGGGTCTTAAAACCCATTATCTTTCAAACTTTCGGGAAATTGGTAAAAATTACACTGGTACAATATAAATATATCATTTTTCCAAGAAAAAGTTGATTTTAAGCAGTTTCTGAGGGGAATCTCCAGTTTTTGCTGGAGCCAGACACAAATATTTAGGGCAATTAAAAATTTAGTAAAGATTCCAAATTTTTAAACGAATATTGCAGTAAGAGAAAGTCGTCTGAATGTTTCTCACCACATATTTTTTCTTTAAACTTTTAATAAAACTGAGTCTAGACTTCTCCATTCAAGGTTTTTTACTGTCAGCTATAATAAAAGACTATATAAAAGACCACATATTCTTCACAAAAAAGTTTGATAATCCAACAAGACTCCTTAAATTACGACAAGACTGCGATTACGCTTACAGAAACAAGTTTATTTTTTAAATATCACCATTATTTATTTATTTTTGTTATTGCACCAACCATTAGACATAATTAATTTAAAGTAAATAACATTTACATGAATGGTAAAAAGGGTTTATGAAAAATATTATTGTACATAAAAACCATATAATAACAAGAAATAATGGAATTTATTACCTGTCACAAGTATGTAATCTTTTGTTAGTTAGTATGTTAAATATTAACAATACATTCATGTTTGTTAACAATTTTCCCCACAATAATGCTTGGACTCTGTTGTTATGTTGTTAACAAAACATACGCGCTACTGTGCAATAAAAAAAAAAAATTACGATAAAAAGTCTACATATTGTGTCTTTTTAATTGAATGTAATTTGTGACTTTTGGCTATTAAAAAAACAACTCTCTAATGGGAATAATAAAGGTTTTATAAAAAAAAACAGTTGTTTACACGACGTCTTCTTTCTTGAAGATGTTTAGACGAAACTTTGTGGGTGGTCGAAGAACGTTTTTTTTTTATTATTATTTTGCATTTTACATTTTTAATGGTGATAATTTCTGAGGGGGGAAAACTCGACTTTCTCTTAGTTTCAATTAATTAATATAATTGTTATAAACGGGACAAATTTTCTTCAAAGTTCAAATTTCTATTCAACTTTGGTGTCCTTCCTCAGGACCAGTCTGTAGTCTTTGGTCCCAGCCTACCAACATTTTGCTTGTTTTATTAACAACGGCCAAACTAACTGTTGTTTATTGTGGTGGTTGGTTCCGCAGAGCTGGAAAGCATCAGAGACATTTTCCGTGGTAGCCTGCTTCGTTTTGTGGTCATCGACCGGTTTCGGGCGTTCGCCCATCTTCAGGATGCGTTTTTCAGACAGTGTGCCAACACAGACTCGTACAGTTAGTGAAGCTAAGCTATACAGTTAGTGTGAAGCTAAGCCTCTGTACGAGTCTGTGTTGGCACACTGTCTGAAAAACGCATCCTGAAGATGGGCGAACGCCCGAAACCGGTCGATGACCACAAAACGAAGCAGGCTACCACGGAAAATGTCTCTGATAACTGTTGTTTATATTAAACGAAATGCCAATCATTTTTTTCTCTCTCCTTCGTCATGACTTCGGCTATTCTGCTGCGCTGGCGACTGATGTTGTTCGTTTACTGGATATCCAGGAGGGGGGGGCAGCTGAGAACAATTTCGGACGCGAACAACTTCACACCCCTAAAAGAAATACCAAGTTTCTGCTTTCTGTGTTTTCCGTTTTTGATTTATGCTGATCTCACACACAAAAACATACATACACACACACACACACACACACACACCAATTTCTTCACAATACCATTTTTTCTGGCTCAGAGATCACGAAAGATCTTGATATTCCTTATTAGATATCGCCGGCGTTTCGGATTATGAAAAATTTCGTTCAAACTCTGCTTCCCGGAAATACATCTTTACTGATTTGTTTTTCTCAATATTTTTTCACAATTTTCATGAAAACTACTTTAAAGTTGGAGCATAGTATGTTTTTGTTTGTTTAACAGCCTAGGAGAGGCTAAGGTTGGCTGGTAGAGGGTGCCGCGGTTCCCTCCGCCGTTTAGTTCAGGTCTTTGCTGTTAAGTTTCGTGTCTAACTAATAGCTTCCGCATTTTACTCATGCAGCTGGGTCGACACAGTTAGAGCCTTGAATGGCATTGAACCCTAAGTTATCGCTTCAAAGTCAAGTACGCTAGGGTAAAATTGATTTTAAGATTCCTCAGGGAGCTGCAAAGTTCAGCTTCCTTGAAAAGTGCCATTTCACATGTAAGTATATGGTTACTACCACCCTTCAAAAAAGATACATTAAATGCCCTGTTAAAATTCTCTGTTTTGATGTGCAATTTTACTTTAACGGTTTTCTGATATATTCAGGACTGTCTCGAAAACGATTCAACCTATCATATTTCTTATGAAAAAAATAAGAATTTCAAACTGTTTCTGAAGAGTCTTATGATGCCCAAATGAAGGTTTCACACCAAATTGTTTTATTTTGCCTTTAAAAAGGAAGAATTCTAAAATGGCTGGTTTTTTTAACAGAAACGGAAGTCCAAGGAATTCTTTGTCTTTATTTTTGGCCATCTAGAACGGCTTCTTTCTTAGAATATGACCTTGATTGGCTGCAGGTGGTTTGAATATTTCTTATATTTTTTCGTTTCTCTCACAAACAAATGAAATTAAAAAAAAAAAAAAACATATCACACAATCAAATTTTTTTTTATCATCTTAATTTAGAAATCTTTAAAAATGATGGTTAAAAATTAATTTTTTCTCTGTTGATATTTTAAATAATTAATTCAAATACGAAAAGGTCAAATTACGAATACAATTCAGTAAAAATAAATAAATAAATAAATGATTTAATTAACAAACGGTCAACTGTTTGAAAGAAAATAATCTAGATGAAACACTCACACAACTTTTTCTTACTGCAATTATTACAATTCGTGTTGAGAAAATTTTTTCTAAGGTTGGAAAGTCACTAAACATGGAAAATGCTACTAAACATAGAAAGTTGTTGCGCTAAACATGCAAAAATACACATTGTGGGGAGTCATATATTTCGTTCGCACACGTTTGATTTTATTATCCATTCTAAAGTCAATCTTTCAAGGAAAAAATATTTCAACTTAAAAAAAAAAAAAAATCTAGTGTGAAACACTCACACGTCATTCTCTCACTGTAATTAATATAATATTTAATCAAGAAATTTTCTTTAAAATTGCAACGTTACTATGTTTAGTTGGGTTGGGCATATATTTACCTGAGCGGCCTTACGAGGAGAGATCTATGCCAGAATTTAGAAAAAAAGCATCTTTAAATTTAAACTAACTGACACACTCTTCTAAAATAATTTTTTCAGAAAAATGTTTCAAATAAAAGTTATTTATGCAGCAAACATTCCAAGTTTAAAGAAAATCGTAATCGTTTTCCAGCGAATTCTAAAAAATCAAAAACTTATTCTGTAAACTTGCCCTTCCGGTGACCGATTTTCTTGAAATTTAGAATTTTACAATGTTCTAGTGTGTATTAATACTATGTAGGCGGTAAAAACCAGAACCTCCAAAAAAAAAACAAATGAAGGTATCTAAGTGTGAAGGTAGTATGCGAAGTTAAAAGAAAATCGTTGGAGCCGTTTTCGGTAAAGTAGGGTAAATAAGTCACGCAGAACTGAAACAAAAAATTAAAGTCACACTTCCGGTTGATGGATTTTGCCCGAAATCTTCGTATATGATTTCGGCCTAAACACAGTGTAGAAGTGAAGTTGTCAAATGTGGGCGTGCTCAACATGATTATTCTAAATTTCTAATTCAAAAAAATGAACTAAATCAGAAAATATTTGTTGTGGTGGTTCATGTGGTAAATCAGAAAATAACCCACATTTCACACTTCTCTTCTATACCGTGATTGGTTAATTATTTATAGCTAATTGTGTCTTTGATAAAACCAATTTAGTATTTTTTTACTAATTTTCCCTTTGTAGGTATTTTATAAATTATCGAATTGTGAAATAAACAATTTTATCAAAAATTATCAAAAAATGCAAGAAATCAAGTTATTGCTAAACATAATATTTACGGTTTTATATCATTAATGTAAAGAAAAAAAGAAAAAAAATCAGAATTTGAATTTTGTTGAAAAAGAAAGCAAAAGAGAATTAGGCAGAACTGCAAGATCCAATGTAAGTCCGCCATTTTGTATTTTTGGCCGTTTATTCTAATGGAATAAAATAAAATTGATGTTAAACACCCACAAAATTTTTTCCAAGGAATTCATAATATTCAGTTAAAAAACTTTTCTTTGACCTGCAATTTTTAGCTATTCATTATATTAATTTTATGTATGTGGCGCAGTCTACAAATAATTGAAAGAGTATCTATTGTAATGACGGAAACCCGCACAAGAGCCGATTCAAGCAAAATCTAGTTTCTCGCAATAATACAAATAAAAAACGGAATTAAACTAATTATTAGTGCAATTAATTATAGAGTAGATTGATGTAAATTGGAGTAATAGAAAGTCATATGAGTGTTTCACATCAGAACTTTTTATATATTTGATATAGTCATCAGAGTGGAATTAAAAATATGATTTGCAATATATAAAATTTCTAACCGAGCGTAAAAAAAAATAATAATAAATGACACATTACTATTATTCAAACCATTGTATTGCACTATGGTATAGAAAATATAATAAATATATATTTATTATATATATATGTATTTTTATTTCTTTTAATAATAATATATCATTGCAATATTTTTCAATTTTTTCCCTCATTATTTTATTTTGTTCGTAAAGGCAAGGCCGTAGGATTTTTTTATTTTTATTTCACACCTTTATTTACCTGAACATTATAAAACTTATTTGTAAGTCTAATTTATTTGAATACGAAAATCTGCACCTTATTTATAAAATATTTACTAATTCACTTTTACAAATATGGCAGAGAATATTTAAATAACGATTTATAAAAACTGCATATTGATATTAATAATGCATAATAATGGGCTCCTCTTCCTTTAACTTTTTTTTTTTTACCCCCAAAATAATAATCCATGATTTTGGTTAGAAAAATTTTTTTTTACTTTGAAATCCATAAAGGCCATTTTGTTAGACGTGACGACTATTTTGTTTTTGTCCAGTTCTAGCATTTTTTTTATTTTCAGCGAACACGTCTGATGAGCATCGATTTAGTACACTGCAATTCACAAAAATGTCTTGATCATTTTTTTTCAGTGGAGGACGTTGCAGCTCGTAGATGTGTGTAACAAAAAAGCTGTAACAACCAACAGAAGTGCCCGCTGTTTTCTGGTATAAATGACTCACTACGATTTTCTATTACTAAATAATTAATAATTAACGTTAAGTAATCTTTATTTAATGTTTATTACTATACACATAATAAATAGATTACTTGTCGGTTCTTCGGACAAAATACTAGCTGTCTACCGGGTTTAAGACCATCACTTCCCAGCAAAGTATGTCCTCCCAGATTAGAATTAAAGCCTAACATCGCAGATTCTTCAGAACCTTAAATTTATCAAGTGATGAAGTTATATGCAATTACCATTTCTAGGTTAAAAGATAAACCTTTGGAGCACTTTTGGAGACCCCCCCCCTAACCACAATCACGATACCAGTTATACATAATCGTGCTTCTGGTTAACCAGTTTTTCTGTTTTCAAGTCTAGAATACTAGCAAAATTATTCAATCTAAAGATATCCTGTGCAATATAATCAATGCTCCCTAACATGATTCCAATCGTAAGCATTCATTGAGATCTAAATATCCTGATTGTCCAAAAACTGGCCAAATTCCGTTATTCTAAATTCTATCTGAACCTGTTCTCCTACACTAATCCGTTTATCTGTCGCCTCTCCCCCAAAAATATCCCTGGTATTCCACTCCTGGATGATTGAAATAGTAGTGTCTTCGTGACTGGCTTAATATGTGTAACTAACTAGCGCATTTCAAGGGGGGTTGCATAACGCTTCTTTAAACCCATTTTAAAGCGGGACCCAGTAGTTGTTTCGGTTCATTTAGAGTTATATAATTTTTTACTTTCTGTTACTCCTCATAAGTGAAGTATTGCGTTAGTGCCAAATTTTCGAAAGTAATTTTTCACCGGAAATACCTGTTTTGAGGTCCTCTGAATACGAAAAAAGTTTTAGCGAATGATGTATATTTGGGTGTGAACAAAATATCACAAAAACGAAAAATCACAGGATGATCAGTCTTGGAATTCCATGCAGGTATTACCACTGTAACTCATACGAAGGTTTCGGACAAAATCCATCAACCTGAAGTGCGCCATTACTCTATGTTTTTTATCAGTCGTCCGTGATTTTCTCGAAATTAGCTCCAACGATTATCTCCAAACTTCGTGTATCACTTTAATTTGAAATATTTCCTCGGGAAAATTGATTTTTCTGGGTTTCTGGGAGAATAGTAGCGAGCGTTAAGCTTTTCTCTAAAGTGCCACTTCAGTAAAATATATGGTTCTACCAGCTGTATAATATTAATATACATTAGAAAGATTGGTTGATTCCAAATTTGAAGAAAATTGGTTAACCGAATAGGTTTTTAAGATTTTTTTTGGAATTTTCTCGAAAACAGTTACAACGAGTTTCTTTAAACTTGGAATTCTTGCTGCACAGATAGATACAAACGTATCACTTTTAATTGAAACATTTTCAGTGAAATGGTTTTTTCGATAGAGAAATGAGAGAGAAAGAGAGAGAGAGAGAGAGAAAGAGAGAAGAGACACACACAGAGCATTTTCTAAAAACCACTTTTCCGGGCTCAAGGTACCGCAAAATATGTAGTTCCGGTTCGAAAAAATTTGGCACAATGGCCATACTTCCTCTTACGGCTGAAAGAGAAAGTAAAAACTATTGTTTCAAAACAAATTGTCCCCTAATAAAGCCATAATCCGTTAATGGATATTCTATTGTTTAGGGTTAATACTTTTTTATGTTTGTTTCACTTAACAATAAAAAAAAAAAACATGAACACACAAACTTATAGATTCCTTTCTTTTCTTTTCTCTTTTTTTTAAACAATAAAAAAGAAGTGCATTTTGTTTTATAGAAAATTATGTCAAGTTATTTACAAACAAGTTTGTAGATTAGTCTGGAATCTATGTTTCTTTTATCTGATAACTTCTTACTTACATGTTTGTTGTTTATATTAGATTTCTATCTAGCTTCTACTCTATATCTAATAAGAAAAACTGTTTTTATAGATTATTTATTTACTAACTACATAGTAGCGTATTTATATAAATAATAGTGTTTATAGATAATAATTACATTGCACCCTTTTAAATTAAAATCTCCACCATTCACGCTTTGAATTTTAAATTATATCAGAGAGTGGTAGTTAAGTAAACATATTAATATTTTATATGTGATATGAATTATATTAGTTTTTTTTTTTAATATTTTGTATTTATTTTTTTTATTACACAATCTTTTAATACAATCTCTTTACACTTGTTTTAGTGTTCTCTAATATTATTATTATCTCCTAAATATGATAAAAATATTTTTATTGCAGGGTCTGAGTGTGAGTGAATAAAATATCACAGAAACTAAAAATCGATTGAGGTCAAATTCGATATTCTACTTTAGTATACGACACGAAACTTTCAATCAAAAATCCGAATCGAAACTTTACTGAATGTTTTTTTTGTGTGTTCATTTCTGCATACTTTCCTCCAAAACGGTTCGGCTGTTGTGATATTTTTCCTGCAAACTTTGCAATCTAAATAAACATATACATGGCTCTATCATTTCCATATAGAACTTTTTATCAGGAAACTTCTTGGTATTTTGGAAGGTTCGGGGAGGAGTTTTCGTAATGTTAATCTTTCTTCTGAAGTATTTCCACTACCGTGAAACTTCAGTACCGTGTACAGCACTAATCCTATATTACTTTAAGATCCATTAAATGAGGTTAGAATTCCAGTTGGTAGAAAATTGGGTTAACCAGAAGTGTGACTTCTATAGAATAAGATTTCTGAGTTACACGGAATTTTCTTAAGAAAATATACGGGTGGTGGGGAGAAGCGCCAAAGTATCAAATGATGCAGGTAAAGGAGAATGATTATATTGTAGAAACACTTATAATATTGAACAAACAAATTTGAATTTGAATACCTCAGATTATTCAGAACCACCTAAAAAATAAAAAAGTATTGTAATCAAATCAAGTCAAATTTTCGAAATCCAGTTTTCACCGGAAATACACGTTTTGAGGCCTCCTGAGTCTCAAAAATAGTTGTTTTTAGAAAATGGTCTGTATGTGTGTCTGTGTGAGTGTGTGAACGCATGGCTCAAAAATGCAAAATCGCAGAAAGTTCAAACTTGGCATTTCGTTTAGGCATTACTATTGGATCCGATAACAGTAAGTTATCTGTCAAAATTCCTTAACCGGAAGTAACATTTTACTGAATGGATTTTTGAATTTTTTGCAATTTTCACAAAAATGGTTGGAATGATTTTTTTTCTTTTTTTAAACTTAGCAAATCAAGTACACATATAAAGTGCGAAAACTTTTATTTGAAACATTCCTCTGAGAAAAATCATTTAAGACGTGGTTTGTGAAGAAGGGGGTTGTGGTTTTTCCTCAAGTGCTATTTTAATTTGTTATGCAATTTTATCATCTAAATAATATTAATTAGAAGTAAATATGTTGACAGAATGGAAGAGCGTTTGTACTGAAGTTATTTTGAGTTTACTATGAGTTTCTCGACCAAAAACACTGATGGATTTCGTTAAATCTGTTGCACTAATTGTGAATACAGAGACCTATCACTTTTATTTGAATTTTTTTCTGAGAAAATTTATTTAAGACGTGTTTAGGGAGAAGGGCGGGGTTGTGTTTTCCTCAATAAGGTCATTTTATTAGATTTAGTTTCTCTCATTGAGGACAAATACAAGTTTAATAAAAATAATAAGTTTGAAGGAACTTTGTCAATTATAGCTAAGTAAACTGTAATAAGAAAAAGTTGTGTGAGTGTTTCACACCAGATTTTTTTTTTTTTTGTAATTTGTAATGGTATTTCAAAAGCAAAACAAATGATAAGTTCTGAGGTTACGAAAATTGAATAAATTCTCTGTACAGGTTATTTCTTGTTTTGTATCTTGGCAACGAAGTAGATAATAAGAAAGATAATTTCAAAAAAATAAATCTTGAATTAAATCTCTCCTTTCTGTTGGTTATGGTGAAGACACTTTTTTTCCCCATAATTATTCAGATAAAAGCGATTTAATGGTTTTAGTTGGTTAAGGAATTAAATGTCCCCCACTCCACCAGAAGTTATTTCTTATACTTGCTCTTTACGTTCAAAATAATTTGGATATGGAGATTAGTAAGGAGTGGTTATAAAGGCAAATCCACGGTATCTATGCGTGTATATAGTATACTGTTGTGTGTAAAGTGTAAAATGTAAAATAAGTTAATAAGTGTATGTGGTAGTGATGAACTATGGTAATGGCGCCAAACCCAAGTAATTGTGCTAAAGATGGCCTTCCTCTGCAGACCTAAGGGTCTACAGTTATTTACATATTAAGATGTACTGTGTGATTGTTGAGGAATGTCAGTGTCAAGTGTTGGATGGTGTTGTCAGGCTGAGATACCCAACCTGGGGATAAGGGGCGAGTTTGGTTTAGTGGTTATGAGCTTGGACTGTAACTGGAGGGTTCCCAATTCGAGTCCGGTGTATATAACTGCTAAATTTTGCATTAGTTTGATAAATATTAATGTTCAAGTAGGAGCTACGCTTACGTTCACGACACCAAAATTTGGTAGTTGGACGTTAAGCCTGGCTGAAAAAATTGGCATTCACTTCAAGGCAAAATTGACAAAATTTGTTTAAAGTGAAGAAAAGCTGTTATCACATGTTTTTTGCTCATTAATTTTATAGTTTTCCATTTATATATATATATAATTTTTTAAATGTTTTATATATATACCTGTCCATCTAAATCACTGAATCACGAAAAATATCATTCAATATTCCGGTTTTGTACGAGAACAACAGGATGTTCTAATGATAATATGTAAATAAGTGAGAAAGGTCTTTAAAAAATCTTCCTTCCTTTAATATATTAAAAATTTATTCGTTGTTTATAAAATTTATTTATTTTTTCCTTTATTATTTTTTTAATAAAGGCATTTTTTTTTTAGAGAAAAATAATATGATCTTCCAAGGATATAAATTAATGACGACTTATTTTTGGATGGTTGGTTTCTGTAACCAATCTTATGGATGAATTAAAATAAGTCATTTAATATAGGTATTTATTTTGTAATGCTTCCGGATTCAAAGTGATAAATTGTTTGTGAGACGCTGAATTCTTAATTGTAATAACTCCATTGTTCATTATCTTTCCAATGATGCTATGACCTATAGATACACCGTAGTGGCATCAAGATTCTTGACGTCCAGGCGAGCATCCAAGTCTAAATGACATGTAAAACACTTCAATACACAAACCCATTTCACTGCAGCGATTGTTGATTTTAGTGTTGACTTAGTATTTAGCAATACAATTTGGTACATGAACTCCAGTTCATAGACATTACTCCCTCACACTTCACATGGTACACCTTACAGTCGATTTCCATGCCATCTACAAACATTGTTATCTAAGGGAACCACTGTACATCTAATTAGGTCACATTGTATTTGGATTTATAACCAATTGCCCTCTACAAATTAACATCTAACCTATAATTAACCTTTGTTTTCTCAAACATTGTCCTCCAATCATCCACCCTTCTGAACAGCGACTTTTAAGACATGTCCTAATATTGTACGAGTTTTGTATGACCTTTCTGGAACTGTTAAAATAAATATCTGCCCTTAGTACTCTGTCTAAACACGTAAAATTCTGTCTAAAAAAACCTTTTGAAGCATTTTTCCTGGAAAATTGATTTGGGGGGGGAACTTTGGAAGAAAAGCACCATTATGCTTTTCTTTAAGATATCACTTCAGTATACTGTTCGGTGTTTACCATCCATATAATATTGTGATGCTTTAGACATATTGCTACAATTGCAAATTTGAAGAAAATCGGTTAACTGGATGCGTAACTTCATGGAAGTGCTCCTGAGGTTTTTTTTGGGGGGGGGGGGGGGGGGAGAATTTTTTCTAAAATGATTACAACGATTTTCTTTAAACTTGGAATGCTAACCTATCATTTGGTCTATATTCTTGCAAAAAAAAGAAATATTCGTGTTCAACTCAAGAGAAGTTTGACTGCCAACTGCTTGTCAATACAGGGTTAGAAGTTTGTTGATTAGATAAATGCCAGAACGGATTTAAATTAAAGTTAGTTTTTATCACCTTATAGAAGCTGTGGTAATGATAATATCTAAAGAAACGATTTATTGTTGAAAGAAACTAAAAACAAAAACAAAGAACTAGGAGCGTTTTATTGCGATAGACCATTAACTAGGTGGTAGACCATTAACTAGGCGGTAGACCATTAAGTAGCGTTAAATAGAAAAATGGGTTAGCATAGTTTACTTAAGCTTTGATAATATTTTGAACCAACCAGAACACGGGCCATACCTACGACTTACAACAAGGGCATTTATTATAATAAATAAGTTAAAAACCTCACCTAAAACCTGCCATAAATTTCTAAACCTGTTCAACTTTTAGGGTTAAAAAAAAGAACCGGACTAGATTGAGATCCGTTAATTTCGAGAGCCGTTCCTGTCCTGATTTGTTTTTCTTTATATACCTTTTTTTTTTATTTATTTGTTCTTTCCGTCTCGTTTACGCACTCACACTGTTGAAGTTTCTTCTGCTTCACTACATATCTTTCTTAAAACGTTGTTGCTTTAATTATTAAATACTTTCTCTTTAAAATAATTACATTATTTTAACTGGTTGTAATAGTATTTTTTTTCTTTTTTAATACCTGCCGCAATAGACCAATTAGGTGTTTTAATATTCTTCTTTCTTTTTTTGAGTGTACGATTTAATGATTGTATAGTTTAACCAATGAACTTTGAATTAGCATTTATCTCAATTTATATTAATTTTATTAATGTTAATAATCTATCAGCATTTATTTGAATTAGTAATCAATTAATACTGGCTAATTTTAAAATTTTAATCAGTACAAAAATCCTGAATTTTTAGTTTTTATTTCACAGCAGTTTAATTTTAGCATAGCTCCAGTGAAGTTAGATTATTTGCTGATTTTGTTGTAATAATTTTTAGCCCGCTAAGAGCTATTATCTATAACTTTATTTCTGATACTTAGAATAATCATCACATTCACAAATAATAATATATTTATTGCTTGTAAGGATACAGGTCCTTTTAGCAAGGAGCTTGCGTTTGAAAACTTACAACATGTACAGAAAATAGAAACTAAAAAAAAAATATCATTTCTTACATCACTGAAAGAATCCTCACTTTTTTTTTTTTTTTTTTTTTTAATTTTACACTTTTTAATATTTAAGTAAACAAAATAAAATCTATTCATTAATAATAAACGAGCGTAATTTAAAAGCTCCCACAGTATAATAGTATAGATCATTAAGTTTCATCACGCTATTGACAGTAAACAGTTCAGCAAGATCGAAGTTGTTATCATTAATAAATTTATCAATATAATGAGCTCTAAGGGAACTATAGATTGGACAGTGAAAATAAAAATGATTTAAATTTTCTTCTTGACTCAATTACAAACTGTACATAAACTTAGATAATCCAGATTATATTTGTTTCCTTTGTGAAAGATATATAAATGGTTATTGTCAGCTAATCTGATTTGTACAATTGTCCTAATTTTATGGATAGAACTCTTGTAAGTTATATAATTTTCGCCTAAACCTAATGAACTAATATTCCTGAACACTGAACTATAAGAAGAAGTGATGCATCTATCTACGTTTATACTGAGCCAGTGGTTTCAAAATTTTTCTAAAATTGCGTGTTTATTCTTTAGCAGATCAGTGACACATTTGATCTGGGCATGGACATCAATCCCTATCACAGAAAACGGTTTTGAAATTTGAGAATACCAATTATATTCTTCTAAACCATTTTTATTTTCATGCATATGTTTCAATCGTTTATAGCAAATTTTAGGATATCTAGAATCTTGAATTTGAAGTATATTTATCCAATAGTTAATTATTTTTGAGAATATATTAAAAGCCAGTGGTACACTTCCAGTTTCTGTCATCACAAGGTAATTAGGTGTCCTATATGGTAATAATAAAAGTCTTTTTAAATACATAGTGAGTACTTTCTCAATTTGTGGGAGATATCGTAGTGACCAAATTTCCGAACCGTATAACGCAGTTGCAGATACTATGGAATTAAATAGTTTCAATTTTGAATCCCAGCTATTGGATTTACCCGCTACTAATATTTTATTAATAACAGAAACTGCACTGATACCTCTATTTGTTAACTGATTGGCAGCTATGGCAAATTTACCGATCGAACTGACTGGGATACCCAGGTAAGTAAAATGGTTTACATATTCGATCACAATTCCACCATAATGAATTGGGAGAATTTTTTTCATTTTGGGCGATCGACGAAATACGACTGTTTTGGTTTTTTTTGCTTTCAATTCCAACGAGTTGATTCCACAGTACTCTGAAACCCAGTCCAGTTTCAGTTGGGCATCACTGCGCGAATCTGCAAATAAAACTATATCGTCTGCAAATAGCAGGCTTAGTTTTCTTCTATTTTGATTCCTGATAAATTGCGTGACCTTAGAAATATTTCAAAATCTGATATGTAAAGACAAAATAGTAACGGCGACAGAGATTCGCCCTGGAGAACGCCTTGGTTGACCTGTACCTGCCAATGGGATATTTGATTGTTTTGTAATAATTTTAGATTCGCATGCTCATAAAGATTAATCAAAATTCTAATTATTTTACCGTTAACACCTAATGCATACATTTTTTGCCAGAGTTGGTCATGTTTGATAGAATCAAATGCTTTGCGAAAATCTATAAATATGGCATATAAATAATTACGTTTTGAAAATGTGTGAATGGAAGCAATACTGTTGAGCACAAATAGATTATCAATACAGGAGCGACCCCGTCTGAAACCCGCCTGGCCCTCTGGAAATATATTATTAGATTCTACCCAATTCATCAATCTGGTGGCAATTAAGGAGGTAAATAACTTAGTGACTGTATTTAATAAAGAAATTCCCCTGTAATTCTCTGGTATATTTCTACATTCTTTTTTAAATAACATCATCATCATAGTATCCGACCATTCCTTTGGTACATTTTCAGTACTATATATCACATTAAACATGTTTAATAGATAATGTTCCCATTCCGGTGGGAAGTTTTTATAAATTTCATATGGGATGCCATCCAAGCCGGATGCCTTGTTAGTGCCGCATTTATTTACGACAAACTGGAGTTCCTCTAATGAAAAATCACAATCCAAGTAAGGATCAGCGACACTAAAAAAGTTATTCTTTAAGGAGATATTTGTTTTGTAAAATGAAGATAAAATATTATACCATTAGTGTCTCCACTAATTTCGTTTACCTGGTTCATGGTTGGCCTTAATTTTTTCACAGTAAGCAAAATTGTTGGGAGTTTTTAACGTTTGCAAGGTTAGTAGAAATTTCGTTTTCGTATGCCTTTTTCGCTTTTTTAATTAGTGCCCGATATTTATTTCTAATTAGAATATATTCGAATAAAGCATCATGAGTATAATTTAATTTTTTACATCTTTTTAAACATAATCTGGTCTCCAATTTTAATTTCTTACAGTCCGAGTTAAACCATTTAAAGCTATTATTTAAACTAGATCGAGGTTCCACGTTCTTTTTTTTTCATACTACAAGCTTCTGCAGAGGCATATACGGTATTTACCATATTATGGTAAAGGTGCTCACTATTTTTACTATGATAATATATATTGCAATTTTCACTCATTTTCTTTTGAAACTCTACCAACTGTTTCTGATCCCATTTAATCGACTTAATTAAGTTATTAGGACTTTTAATCAGAGGATCTTTTCTGCTATTATATTGATCTGTTACATGAGAAAGTGAGAGATATAATTGACAAGGTTTATGATCATGTAAAATAAAATTGTCTAGCAATTTCATATCAGATATGAGCGAAAGAAATTGTATACTAATCCAAACTAGATCGACCGTACTTTTCCCACCTGATGGAGAAATAAATGAGTAATTACCTGGTGTATCCGACACAGTTCGACCGTTACAAATAGTCATTCCTAAGGAATTCATGGTATCCATTAATATTTTACCTTTATTATTTACAGTACTGTCAAGTGATTCCCTTGGGCAACCCAACATGCTACCCAAAAAGATGTCCTCCTCTAACATGTCCATATCTCCAATCCTTGAATTAAAGTCCCCACCTATTACAAATACTATTTGTTTGTTAAGAGTTTCAATCAATGAGCATACATATTCATATAACAGTTGCGCACAATACTCTATTTCAACTGTAGGTTTCCAATAATTTACCCCAATTACTATTTTTTCATTTCTAATTGTAATTAATACAAACAACCAAATATTTGATGCATCTTGTAATTCAATTCTACATATTAAGGGATTTTTTATAAAAAATAGCAATCCCCCCACTGGCTCTTCCCAATGACTTTTCCTTTATTGCGCTACTATGTTCATAACTATAACTCTCTTTTAAAAAGAGTGGTAGTTTCAAAGTATTACCTACAACCCATGTTTCTGTGAAACATAATATATCGTTTTTAATAAGTTCGTAATCTGATCAGAATCTAAATTAAACAGACTATTAAAACCAGAAATGTTCCAATATAGAATAGTAAACTTATTATTACCTTCTGTTTTAGAATAATTATTATTTACATGAACTATAGTTTGTTTTCCAGCGGTTGTCCTTGGATGTGGAGGTGCATTAACTTTCTTCATACTCAATGGTGGATGTAGCAAATTGGTTTCAGTTGCGGTAGAAGGATCCGAATTTTCTTTGCCTTGTGGTCCAGATTCTATTGTCGTAATTCCATCGTTCACTTTTTCCATAAATGTCGTACTGACAAATACCTGCAGTTTCTGGCGCTATTTGAGATCCCCCAGCAGCGATTTTACAATTCTCCTCTTTCTTCTTAAGCAGCCTGTTCACACAATCAGCCAAATCGAGTTGGAAAATCTCCTTAAACCTCAAAACGCCATCCTCGTTTCTGTTACAAATCAGGCCTAAAGACAGATCCCATTCAAAGAAATTACCCTCAATCAGTAAGCCGTCTGATCGCCATAACGCCCTTAAATTCGGGTTTAATTGCTTCACTTCCTTTCTAACAACAGCTAAACACTTCCGTTTGATTCTCGTTCTAAATGCCAAATCTCTATGAACGACGAAAGAAGTCCCTTTCAGTTTGTTTGTTTTTTTAAGAATATTAACTGTTGAATTAAAACTGGCGAAATTGGCCAGGATGGGCTGCACGCCACTATTTGGCCGACCCATAGGGTTTGCCTCAATTATGCATATATCCTCTTTTGCAATATTTAACTGATCTATACAAAAAGTTTCAATCTTATTTTTATAGTCTTCACCCTCTTTAAGTTCTATCCCTCGAAAAATTAAGTTTTTACTTTTAAATTTATTTTCTATATTATCCAATTGAGCTTCATGTATTTTATCACGCAATTTCAGACTCTCAATTTCTTTTTTCAGGGCTTTATTTTCATCTTGTATTTCATTAATTTTAGCTTCCATCCTGAAGAAATCTTCTCTAGTAATATAATTTTTTGAATCCAGTAATGTACTAAAGGAAGCCATCAGTTTATCCATAGAAACAGTTACGAATTCTGACTTTTTAGGGGTTGTCATTTTCGGATCGTGATCTCCCTTTAAAATTTTTGTATATCCTTCACCAAGATTTTCTGGAGAACTTCGAGATCTTTTCAACTTATTTTCAGCTAACTGTGTATTTTCCCTTGGTGTGAAATAATTTTTTAGGCTATTAGGCATGAATGGATTATTTTGTTTTTAATGGTACGTTTTTTTTTTGTTTTTTTTTTTCTAATTTACGTATCCTTTAAATTTAAGAAGACCTTGAATACTTTAAAGTAGGTCAAAATAATACTCACAAAACATGGGATTTAGTAGTATATGTGTACACTAGGTTCATATAAAATAAACAGCACAAAGATCACTCGCTTGTTTATCTTTCAATTCTATCCCTACCACTTCACTTCAAACTAAGTCACTACAGATTTTTAATAAAAATGTGTGATTTTTTTCATTAATAACACGTAAACAAAGAATGTGAATGACATCAAATTTTCACATCAGGTTGAATGTTACGTAATCTAATACTTTGCACAAATTCAGCAAGAAAGAACACTTGAAACACACAAAATTAAACAAAAATTCAGAGAGCGATGTGAACCCCATCAGTACAAACAACAAACTCCACATTCACAAATAAACAAGATTCATTTACACATCACTTATACTAAACACTATTACACAGCATATATTTCATATATAAATTCTAGTCTTGAAAAAGGATAAGGAAATTATTCGAAACGTTTGTAAAATCTAATTTTTATTTTTACTTTCTTTTCTAAGTTTACTATAAATTAGTTAACGGATATCTGGGTACTCGAAAATTCAGGGTATGCGATCAACGAGGGGGCAGATCGCCTTACCTGGGATAGGAACCTTTATTGGACCTGAACCCTGTTGTGGCATTGCAAGATGCCTCATCAATGCAGCCAATAGAACTTACTACAGAATAATTCTAACAAAGCCTTGTGGCTCCTTACTGGACACTCCCATGGAGATTTTAATCGCAAGGACAACGGATAGCCTGTGTAGATTTTTGTCAGGAAGAAGAAGAAACAACACTGCATGTACTGTATCAGTGTGGGGGCTCGTATGGCTGAGGTTTCTGCTCTATAGAGTGGAGAGCCCACAAGCTTCACCCAAGAGTCAGTCTCTCTTAGAACTCCTAAGTCTAATAAATCAACAGGTCTGGGGAAGGATCTCTTGTAAGAGCCGCAGTAGACCATAGCGGTCGCTCCATAGAATCTATACTTCGAAAGAATCTACCTCTCATCTTTACTCAATGGGTAATTGTAGGTCTATTGATGGGATATTGTGCGCTGAACAGGCACAAGCACTGGATAGCACTTGCAGAGGACGCGATGTACCGATTCCACCAGTTTGAGAAAGAAACCACCGTCACACATTCTTTGTGAATGTGCCCGCCTGGTGAGAATAAGGATTTCTACAGAAGATGGAAGAACCAATCTGGAAGACACGTAGGCGGGTTTCAGCACTTCTGGCCTGCTTAAAAGAACGAAGCTGGAAGATGTGCACTAATTATAGAAGATTCACAATTGACCTCCTTGTGTAGGACGCGGTGGCTTTTGCCATCTTTCTAATCTAATCTGATCTAAGTTTGAGGGAAATTTGTGAATCATGGCAGGGAGAGAAATCTTTTTTGAGAGGATTCATATATAATTTTTTCCCCCTGAAAAATCGTTACATTTTCCCGAGACAGAAAGTATATCTGCTTTAATATTTACGCAACTTTTGAGACGAAATTCCTGGAATTGATGACGTAAAATATCTGAGTAGTATAAGGAAAAGAGATTTCCAATTATTTATGCAATTACTCAATGAAATAACAGAGTAACAAACAAATTGGCGACTCTTTAATTTTTAGCACTATGGTATCTATCTTAGATTTTTACTTTTTAACATAGAGCGAAAAAAATATAAGTTTATAGGATTGAGGTAGTTAAATATGGCGTTTAGTTCAAGATAGCAAATTATATATAAATATAACTTAATTGTAACTTATTAAACTGGATTCGGGAAATTCGAACTAATTATTAAGTTGAAAAAAAGGGGCAAAAAGTAAACTCATTAACTAATAACTGATATTATATCTAATTTTCTTCTTATGTAGTTATATATTTAGAGGGAGAGAACAGAAATAAACATTATTTTGTGATAAAAATAGAAAAGGATAAATTTTATAGAATGAGGCTGTGGATTATGTCGTAAAGTGGAAACAATCCAGGTTTAAATAGGCCGTGCTTAATTAATTTAATAAAGTATTAAATATATCGATAACACTACTTAGTCGCTTTCTAGTTAATTGAAATAACAATAGATAATTAAAGTGGCTTTAAGTTTAAATTAAGTACACTACTGAAGAATTTACTTACGAGTTCTTATTGTAATGATGTTGATCGGAAAGTGAAAAAGAGTACACCCCCAGGAATGACTGGTATATGAGGATAATTATGAATAATAGGAAAATATAACTACTCAGGGTCTATAATACATAGAGTGATTGGAATAAGGGGGTTGTTGCAGGATGATTGAATCGGCAGTAGACTGGTGACTACCGTTAGAAACTCTTCCATAAATCATGATAGACTGGCTGATAAGTATTCTGTAACTAGCTTATGATTGACTTATAACGATTGAGGATCACTTCATTTATATCGCAAAGAATCAACTTTCTTCAGCTTGCCAGAGTTTTGGGAAAAGTGCGAGTTATGGGGAAGGGGATTGTTTATAGTGGGGTGTTATTTAGCTCTGATGATTCTTGCTGCTGACGGCTCGCTGTTGTAGTGGACACTTGCCCGTAGTAGGTCTCCACTTGCTGACGAGGACTCCTTATACATAGACTTCCAGCTGAACATAATATTATTTGGACACACTATTTCATGAGAAATAGTATTTCATTAGATAATATTTTTATTTAAGTGGTCTTGAATTTTAAGACATTCTCTTATTGTCGGTAAGAAGAAGTTACACCACAACGGTATTGAGTTTTCACCGCAAATACATGTTGTAAGGTACTCTCAGTAAACAAAAAGGATTTTTGTAGAATGGTCTGTGTGACTATGTGCAAATAAGGGGAGGAACTAAGCTCAGTGGCAGTTCTGGATTAGCAGCGCATTTCAAGAAAACTATTTGCGAGATAATTCCAAAGAACTAAAAAACCTATGTTGTACTTTTGGTTAGCCGATTTTCTTCCAACTGGAATTCTAGCACTGTTTATTAATATTATATATTTGATAGAACCATACATTGAATTGAAGTAGTACGTTAAAGGAAAGCTCTACCTTAATGCTACTCCAGAACTCCCTCCAAAAAATCAATTTTCCCCCAAAAAATCTTTCAAATAAAATTTTTAGGTAGCATAAGTTTTGATAACAGAAGTTTCAAGAAAATTGTTGGAGCCATTTTCGAGAAAATCGTGATAAACTAAAGAAACGACAAACCATTCAGTAATGCCGCACTTCCGGTTGATGGAATTTGCCAGCAACCTTTGTGACTGATGCGGTAATACTAGTTCACGGAATACCAAGTTTGTGATGCTTCATGTGATATTTTGCTTTCATTGTTGAGATATTTTGTTCACGCACATATCGTTTATTCGCTGAAAACATTTTTTTCACACTCGGTGAATTTCAAAACATGTACGCATTTCCGGTTGAAAAAAATTCAATTTCCAAAGTTTGAAATGATCGCAATACTTTGTGTTATTAGGAGTAAGAGAAAGTAAAAAAAGGTTGCCCAAGCTTATACTGTCCGGGCGGTTGTTAAATTGATAGGAGACAGATATTTTACAAGCTGAAATCTATGTCTTCACGGGAAATATCTTTAAGCGGGATCTTATTATAGAATAAAGTTACTTTCTCTTTAACACCTTTTTTTTTTTTTGAAAAAGCTAACATTACAGGTTAGATGGAAATCTTAGCAGATGCCAAAAATACACAGTAGTCCCGCACAAGACACGATAGCGACAAAAAAAAAGAAAAGTAATGTGTTACCCCTTAAGTTATGTGTTATAGATGCTGTTTACTAGGTACTGCCTATGTTAGTTTACCCTGTTCATCCAGATATACATAAACACAGACAAACATACTTACGATAGTACAAAAAAATAAGTAAAAAAAGGCTCAATGTAAAGTAACTGTACACATAGTCTTTCACATTCTAATGCGGGTCGACTGGTTCGTTTTTTTTTTTTATTGTATTTTATTTTATTTTTTTTTGTAATGGCGCGTGTCAAATAATTTTTTTTTTTTTTACCTTTTTATTTTAGATTATATATCTAGTTTTAACCATCTAAGTTTCTGACGTTTTACATATTGGATTCTTTGGGGGAGGGGGGAGGGAGAGGAGGAGAACCGTTGAATGATTAAGAAGTTGTTCTCTTTATAAGAGTGGAGATTGATTGTTGTCAAGAAGATAAAGAGACCTCCTTGATAGGGATGTTTGTCAAAAAAAAAAGCTGGCGTACAATATTCACATAACTTTCTCCTACTGCAGTTAATAATACAATTAACTGTCAAAATTTTGGTAGAGTAAAATGTGGAGGTTTTGGCTGGTCTAGATGCCAGATACAATTTACACGGCAATCAAAAAGATAGCGCCAAAACATCGCACAAACTCAAATTTAACTTATGAAATGAAATATCCGGCGGCCGGCAGTGCACTGAATAGGCTCCGGGCGCCAATGACCATAGATGTTGACGCGCCTTAAATTTAAAATAATAAAACAAACAAAAAAAACATGAAATGTAACGACACGCACTCTACACAAAAAAAAATAAATTCAAAAAGAAACTTTTACGGGAATTCGTTTCAAATAACGGTGATAGGTACTATATCTGTACGAATAAGGTTCCAAGTTTAAAGAAAATTCAGTCGCTTTCGAGAAAATTCCAAAACCCATACTGTAAAGCCAAACTTCCGGTTAACAGATTTCCTTCAAATTTGGAATTCTATGTAGGTGCTAAAATCACACAATATTCATAAGTGGTACTTTTAGTTCCATCTTTTAGTAGTCCATCTTTCAGTTCCTTTGGAACCGGCGAAAAATCAACTTTCCCGAGAAAATGTTACCAATATAAGTCTGTGTATAGATAGTATACGAAGTGCAATGAGAACCGTTGAATCCATTTGTGAGAAAATTTCTTTTTCCATTCAGTAAAATCGCATTTCTCTGATTGATGAATTCTGTTCGAAATCTTCGTGTCCAAAAACAGATTGACAGATTCAGCATCCTGTGATTTTCCTTTTTTGAGATATTGTGTGAACACACTCACACAGACCATTCACAAAAATACATTTTTTTCATTTTTATGAAGAAAAATCGTAGAATACTGGAAAAGCTGTTCATTAAAAATGCAGATTTGTTCAACCGATTTTCCGCAATCTTGTGGATTTTGGCAACATTATTTAATTCTAATTAATATTATTTAGATGAAGAAATCATATATTGATGGTTTTTATCTCCTAAACGTTGGTGTCAGATGTGGTGATAATAGTGTCTGAACGGAATGTCGAGTTTGAACTTTCTGTGACTTTTCGTTTGTTCATTTATAATCAAAAAATAAGAAATTTCGTTCACACATTTATTAATCATAAACTAAAAAGATTTTTTCGTATTCCAAAATATGTATTTCCGGTGAAAACTCAAGTCGAAAATTTGACACGATCGCAATATACTTCCGCTCTTACTGGGAGTAAGTGAAAGTAACAAACCAAAAGATGAATAGAGCTTCACTTTACAATTGTTATGAATTAAGTAATTGAATTACAATGTGAGAAATTAAGGAATATTAAGTGCTTGTAGTTTACATTGCAAAGGTTGTATAATGTAAAAAGTAAACAGAAGAGTCCTTACTCTTCCTGTGAAACAATTCACACTTCTCTTTTTTACTCTGTACAAAACACTTTCAACAATGTGAACAGCACATTCTTCATTATTATATAGTACGTCTTTACAGTGGAGGTGCTTGAAATATTTTCTTTATTTCAACTTCAATGAGGCATTCATAGTCTACATACTTGTCATTGTTATACAATATAACAACGTCATTTGTTACGTTATAAGTTTTATATTATTTATTATATCTATAAGTATGTCATTTCCTTTTAATTTTCACTTTTGCAGTAATATGAAACAATCCATAAATAATTTGGAAAACTAAAAATTAAAATATATGAATAATGTTTCAGTACGTATTGATAATAGTAATGTATACAAGTGTTCAGTAGATAGCTCATAAAGTATATTTACACATACACAAAACTAGACTTCGCGAAAAACTGTTTTTAAAACAGGAAAACTCAAAAGTCAGTGATCTGACTACCAGTTAACCGAATTTATTCAAACTTTTAATTCTAGCAATGCAAGAAATGAGTTAACTGCTGCACAGGGATTATAATCGTTCATCAATAGTACGATTTTGTATTTTTGAGAAATACGTTGTTTACATATATACCATTCGGTAATAGCATTTTTCTATACTCAGAGGATCTCAAAACACGCATTTCCGGTGGACTCAATTTCGAAAACTTGGCAGAATCGCAATACTTTCTCTTACTAGGAATTGGAGAAAGTAAAAAAACCTACTTTATACTAATGGTATGGTATAGGTATTTGTTTTAAAATCATTAACATTTTTATTGATATTACCAATGCATACTTTAAATAATGTTATTTCAATAAAAATGCCCTACATATATTTCAGTAAAATGTACGGTTCTACCATCAATGTATGATAATTAAAAATACCATTAATTTCATTTCTACAATACCAATATCAGAAGGAAATTGGTTAACCAGAAGTGTGGAGTTTCATAATAGGTTTCTGAGTAATTTTTTAAAATTCACGCGAAAACGATTTCAATGATTGACTTTAAGACGATTGGGAATTCTCACTGGAAATGTTTATTATTTTCTATTATATTTTTTTTCTGGAAGATCTGTGAATTAGGCCTGATCTTTAAATTATCTTTACAAGTTTTTGGAGCTGATAGAGGGCGCTATATATGTAAAGTCATGGCGGATTTAATGTTTACCACAAGTAGTAAATTTTAGGTTATAAAAATTACAATATCATGTGTTACAAATCAGTTTATTTTTTGTTAATCGTCATAAAACATTTCCTTAATAAGAAACGATTGCATAATAAGAAATCTATTCCGGGGGGGAAAAAGTTAATGTTGAAACTTTGACTTGATCGCAATATTTCCATCGATTGAAGTATGGAAAGCAATGGAAGACCATATCTGTTATAGATATTTTTTTGACAAAAAAAAATTCAACATTTTATCCGTGCGTCTCGAGCTGGTCACCTCCTAGTTAACAAAAATCCATGCTCTTAATCATTCTACCAAACCTGTCCCTGAAAGAGAAAGTATTATATTAAAAAATTTATGTAAAGAAATAAAGTTATTAAGAGTTGATGAATAAAGACATAAATCCAATTTAATAATGACAAATCTATTAAATAATAATCTAGCAAAACAAAAATCAATTCTAGCTAGTAACTAATTGAATTCTCTACGGTTTTCTCATTACGGTCATTATGTTATTAATCTATAGCTATTATTTAAGTACAAAGATGCCGGAGTAATGTAAAACCGTTTCAGTAATATTAATAACTTCAACAAGAATAAACAAATTGTATAGTATTTGAGTGTTTAATAATGTAATAGAGAAATAGGCTTAAATACTGCTACTATCATCGGTAACACTACTACTACCAGTAATGACTTTCTGACGTCTTAATTGAGAAATGGGACATCCTACATTTCTTAATTACAAGTACAGGTATTGGACGCGAAAGTTTTCAGCAAAATACAACGAAAAGCGCGACTTTATTGGTGTTTTTTTTTACTTCAGTTTTCTGCGACTTTGGCAAAAACGGCTCCAAAGATTTTCTTTAAACTTCGTACAATATCTACACACATAAATACTTACCACTTTTATTGGACAAATTTTCCTGGGGAAATCTATGCGTTATACTTTCCTTTAAAGTACCACTTCATTATAATATATGGTTTTACCTCCTACATTATTTTAATGCACATTAGAAGGGTGGATAGAATTCCAAATTTGAAGGAAATCGGTTAACCGGAAGTGCGATTTTACAGAATAGGTTTTTGGAATTTTCTCGTGAACGGTTACAACGATTTTCTTTAAACTTGGAATGCTTGCTGCATAGATAGAAACGTATCACTTTTATTTGAAACGTTTTTCGGAAAAAAAATTATTTTAGAAGGTTAATTGGGCGGCAAGTCTGTCAGTTAATTTAAATTTAAATTTTCACAAGCTTTCTTGATTTTGACATAGCGTGCTCCGATAAAGCCGCTCAGGGATACAAGTAAAATTCACCACCCCCATGTTTATGGCCAGCCCTAAACTAAACATTGTAATTTTAAAGAAAATTTCTTGATTAAATGTGAGTGTTTCACACGATTTTTTTTTTGGCATATTATAAAATTCTTGAGAATTTATTATTATCATAGTTTTTTTTTTTAATTTAAGGCTCGTCAACATCTATGGTCGTTGGCGCCCGGGGCCTTCTCAGTGCACTGTCGGCGGTGTCCGGATAGTGTTCTCTCGTCACAGACAACACCGCCCATCACCGGACATTGAGCTGTAGGGGCTGCTAGGAAGAAAAAAAATCTAAGGACAGCACAGCTGGACTCGAACTCGGGTCCTCCGCGTGGGAATCCAGAGCGCTAACCACTGTGCTAATCCCTTCCCTTAAATTATTATTTGTAGGCATTTATAAATATGCCTTTATTTCATTTAGAAAATATTTTGATTAGGTAATTTATTTAATTAATATAATTTAATGAATTTGGAGGTTGTTATAATATTTTTGATTGAACAAACTTAGCTTTGTTTTCTGTACGTATTAATATAAATTTGTTCGATAAGTATTTGATAGAGGTGATTAGTAAGACTGAAAGTGTGTCCGCACTATCTGTGTATAGTCTTTCTATCAGTCTATATATATATATATATATATGTATTGTACGTATTGGTTGAAGTTCATTTTATTTGCGGTGGGGCGGGCGAAAGAACTTTTATCAGAGAAGTGTTGTTCGCACACACACTCCACTTAACTAGCACGCTCTCTAGGTGTGTTAACACTAATCCCTCAACTAATACGGGTCCTAAACTAATGGACCAACTTAATCTCAAAACCTTATCTTTCTACCAGTTTTCTCTTTACCAAGCTGCTTGCACTGTTCAACAATTCTTACTAAGTATTGCTGGCTACTATAATTGAGCCAAAAACAGTTACCTTATCTAGTGACTATTATTCTACCTGATTTAGCAAATTGTCTGTAATAAAAACTTATATATAAAACATATATATATATTTGTTTTTTGTTTTTTTAATTGTTGAATTCGAAAAATGAACTTTATTTTCCGAAATATTTCATTTATTTTATACTAAAATAATTCATAAAAATAAAATAAAAACGGTGTGAAACATTCACACGACAATCTTTTATGTATTTCTAATATAAACTAAATTTTCTTTAAACTTGCCATTTTTGCTAAATGTTTTGTCGCCTGTAATATTTCACTTGGGCGGGGGAAGCTGCATCAAATAATTAAATGTCGCTTTAGAAGGAAACTTCCTTCCCGGTTCCTCCAGAACATATAAAAATTTAGACTGATAAAAGTTTCAAATGAGAGTGAGAAGTCTATATATATTATGTAGTCAATTTTTCAAATTAAAAAAAAAAAAATCTTTTGACCGTGTGAAAAATTACGGGGTAATTACATTCAATGAAGTAATACATTTGGTCAACTGATTACCTTGTGCCACGGAATTTGTGGTAAAATATTTCATTCTTATTAAATACATGGTAAATATCTTATTGCCTGGAACTGGTGCGATTGTATCCTGATGTCGGATAAACGTTATTCCCTGAAACGGTGCGATTGTCTCCACCTATCGGATAAACCATAATTCCCCAGTCCGGATGCGATTGTCTCTGACTATCGTAGAAATCATTTTTTTTTTTTTACCTCCTGGTTAATCGCCGCTTTTTCCTATTTTATCAATTTTCGAATCGAGTTTTACCGGAAACACATATTTCGAGGTGCCATGATATGAAAAGCATGTTTATAGGAAGTATAAGTGTGAATAAACAACCTCAAAAACGAAGAGTCAGAGGAAGCTAGAACTTGGTATTCCGTTTAGGAACTAACACCACATATGATTCGTTGGTTTTTGGCGAAATCCAGTGACTGGGGGAATGATTTTTTTCCGTGATTTTCCTGAAAACGGCTGCAACGATTATCTTCCATCTACATACATGAAAACTTATCACTTTTATGTGTTAGCATAGTTTTCCTAGTAATGTAGCTTTAAGCTTTCCTCTAAAGTACCATTTCAGTACAATCTTTGGTTCTACCACTTATATAATAGCAATATACATTGAAACTATTACTATTCCAAGTTTCACTATTTGTACTTTACAGCAATATAGTATACAGATACTACTATAACCACATAACCTCGGGGACACAATCAACCAGTATGGTGCATGACAGAAATATTAAGTTGAATGAACTCTCTACATGAATTTTTGATAGCCCTACTCTGACGATGGATGAGAATCCGAAACCGGTCAGAACCAAAAAAACGAAGCACGTTGCGACGAATAAAATCATCGACGCAAAGCAATATTTGATAATTTTTTTTTTAATTTAAGGCGCGTCAACATCTATGGTCATTGGTGCCCGGAGCCTTCTCAGTGCACTGCCAGCCTCCGGACAGTGATCTCTCGTTACAGACAACACTATCCATCATCGGACAGTGAGCTGTAGGGAAAAAAAATTTAAAGATAGCACAGCTGGACTCGAACCCGGTCTTCCGCGTGGGAGACCAGTATGCTAACCACTTAGCTATTCCCTTCCCTAATATTTGATAATCAAAAGGTAGTTAAGTTAAGGTAAATCAATAAAATCCAAAAAATGTATCCATAGAATTAGTTTTTCCACCAAAGTTTTTCTTCTAAAATATTTCAACCGTCTAAATGCTTTTAAACGTAAATACACATAATTATTAATTTAACGCTAAAGAAGAAAATAAAATTAATAATAAATGATACTTAAGTTAATGGTTTTGAAAATTAAAAAAACACATTTTATGTTTAACTTTTTTAAAAATGGCATTAAATTATAAACATGATATTAGCAATCAACGAGGTGGTCTTGTTGCCAAGGTTACTAAATCCATATTTACAACCAAACTAACTATGTATAATTATGATACATTTCTTCGCTTTAAAAACTTTTGGTGTTTATTTTATTAATATAAGTTTTTATTTTTATTGTATTAGCTAATAAAAATCATTTAAAAAAACTTTAAACCTTTTATAAATAGATACAGATGTAATAATGTAAAATTCACAGGAGTGATAATTAAAAATTAATTAAATCACGTATCATAACAACGCTTAGTTTTAATTAACAATTTAATTATATATATTTTTTTTTGCACCATCAAATGATTTAACCAAAGAAAATAAGCACAAAGTTCAAATGTCACTGCTACAATTCAAGGACAAGTTTAAGGAGGACAATATTCTTACTTTGCATACTGCTAGAAGAAGCAGCATTACGATTTCAGGACTTTAATTAGTCTAAATAAAACAACTGAAGAGTTTTAAACCTATAACTTAACAGTCTACAACTAACATTTGAAGAGATTACAGAGTTTCACTGCTATCGGAATCTACAACATGACTTGCAAGATTTACGGTTCTAACAATTGCTTTTAATAAGTAATCAACTATCTGCACACAGCTCTCTGCCAAAAGCTCTTCTATAAAGCTTGAGAAAGCCTTCACAAACTTTGCCACACTAGCGAATTCGACCGTTAGAAAGCAGGCTATTCTAATTAGGCATTCTCCATTATCAAACGATGCAGAGATCAGCCAACGCTACCAATCTCATCACTTATAGCTCGATCACTTTATCCTCACGTACAATTTCTTCTCACCAATTGTTTCGCGTATATATATAAAATGTTGTCTCTAATAGTGTCTCAGTTGTGTTGTTATTTCAACACATCATAATCCTTCGTGCTACTATCACAGTTTAAAACAGATGTTTGGCACAGTTTCAGCATGCAGAACTTCACAAGGAAACAAACAGTCATAAAGTAATAGTCACAAGGAAATCAAACTTTTTATTTCCCGGCAAAATCTAAGTGTCTTTGATCCACTCTTGCGAGCTTAAATCAAACCACCAAAACATGGAGTGGAAACATCAGGTTCTCAAGTGAGGAAAAAATTCAAGACCCGTTGGTTAGGTCTTTTTAGGTGATTTTTTTCTCAATTAATTGAGGATAATCGCTTATCATGGATTTCATGGGCTGAATCATGGCGCACCACTCAGAGGGCATATACGAAAGTGAAGGTAGGAGAGATAAAGTATTAGGAAAAGGCATGCAAAAGATCAGAATGGGTAAAAAGAGGAATATGGATTCAAAGAAGGAAATGGGTGTTGAGAAAGCAAGAGAAAAGAGGCTTGAAAGAAGGAAATTAGCACGATATCTTAGAAGCTTGCCTGAAGGAAGGTGGCAGAAAAGTTGAGAAATAAAACCCCCAGAAAAGCAGAGGGAGGTTAAAACAGGAAGAGCTGCTTCCAGGAAAGGGGGATAGGGATGTTTAGATGTTTAGACCAGCACGGATTGAGATTGAGATCAGTGGAGAAGGAGATTGAGTAACTGAGTGGGATTGGCTGGAGACTGAAGTTTGGAGACAACAAGTGACCAGTAAGGAGGTTGGAGGAGGACTGGAAGGAAACTAGAGCATGGAAATTGGCTGGATAGGGAATTCTGGTGGCAAGAGATGACCTATGGGCAATCAGAACACGGAAACATCGGTAAAAGTAACGACTAAGTCATAATTTCAGAAAGAGAAAGTCGTTTGAGGGGTTCAAATCAAATTATTTTCCAAATATAAAAGTTATTAAATTCATTTTAAGTTCTAGGTATTTATTAGAGTAAGTAGCTAGAACTGGACAAAAAGCACCAGTTAAAAAAAATAAAACTTAGATAGAGGCGAGGATATATAAATTCACAGAGTGCACCGTCTATTTCTTTTATTTACTTTCTTATAAGTTTATTGTCTATTTTGAAAAAGTGCTAGGCAGATGCCGGCCTTAGTTCAACCTTGCTAACCAAGACTATCTCTTGTACCTCGTGGCGACACACCTGCTTCTATTTTATTATGCACTTCACCCCACCATCTATGCAACCGCCAACTATGCTTCTTGCAAATTTTTTATTTTTATTTTTGCAAGTTTTGCACACAACACTTTAGCATCCTTTATTTATTTTACATCCAACGCATATATGTATTATCTGGCCGATAATACCTATGGAAAAAATATATTCAATTTATTTTTCATTAACGTTTTTGTAGAGGTAAAAATATAAGGAAGAAAATATAAATTAAGCCGTTACATAATAACTGGCAATCTAATACATATATACAAATGTCATAACAGTAAATTCTTTTTATAAATTAAGGATACAAGCAAACAAAACAAGTGATTGGTTTACAAGAAACTAGTTTTTTTGTGGTTGTTATGAGAATTAACTTTATTTTATTTCTAAAAGCGCCATTCACTGAATAAATAGATAAAAAACTTTCAGTTTGTATAGTACTTATCACAAGTTTAATACTGCCACAGTTTAATACAGCTGTTAAGCCACTATTTCACTATATGTAACCTCTATCACTGATTCTACTATCAAGCTGCAGCATGTCCTCTAGAAATTTATACTTTGGAAGAACAGCCTTCATTCAAGATTTTTAGTTTCTGAAGTAATGAAACAATCTGAATTTTACTAAACAATGTTTAAACCAATACGGTATAAGTGTATGAATCATGCGAACAGCTACAAGTGGTTGATTTGTAACTAGCGAACCCAGGCAACCCACGGTTCAAAGAGTTGGGTCTGAATAAATGTACAATAGCGACAATTAATAGACTAAGACCGTGCTATTTGTGGGACATAGTTGCATAAAATTAATATCGGATCCTCCCAAAATTGCAATCTATGCAATCTGGTCGAAGATTTTAGACATAAGGAATGCCCAAAATTTAAGGATGGAGGAGATATAACTTTTAAAACGTTTTACAAATATTTAGAGGTACCTTTCCTTTATGGAAATATTTATTTTTTAATAATGCTTTATGGGTTAACTGAATTAATAGAAATGGGTAAACATATATGTGTGGTTAATATAAGTATGTTTGTATGCTTGTACGAGTATGAAAGATGAGTGCATTTGTTTAGGTTTAAGTATCATGGGAATGGTCGGAATATCGAGTCATCATCGTATATATTTTCTGTATATAGAGACTACTCCACTCCACTATATGAATGTTGGACCGATAGTAAGTATGAATGAATCGCATTAGGTTTTTAGAGCTAATTGTACGGATGTATTTATTTGCATGAATGGATTGGGGTATTCGTGCATTCGTGGATGAATGCCTAAGGTGCTAAGTATGTAGCCAGTTCTATAACACATATGCATATATGGGCTGAATGATAACATGTCAATGTTAGGAAAAAAGAAAAGAAAAGACAATCAATGTGTGAATTGGAATTGATGGATCACTTGAATCTCGTGTTCAAGAAGATAAATTACAAAAGAAAGAAAAATACGATCCTGACAAAGTGATTTAGCTTGCAAAGGGAACGATTACTTTTTAATGATCGCCTACTTATTGCGCAACCAACGCTTGGAAATATTAAAAAAATTTGTCTGGGTAGTTCTTGCCTTCCAGCTGGAATCTTCCAACAACTGCTTTCTATTTGTTTGTTGACAGTAACGCAGAGAGATCGAGGAAAGAATGAGCTTTGACCACACTACCATATCTCGGCATTAGGAAATCTTCCATAGATGGGTACTATATAAATTCTAGCAAACGAACTCAATGCCAATCTAATCTTGGTGACCTACAAAAATATCTTATAAATATCCATATAATTTTAAATTATTCAATTTTTTAAATTTCACATCATTTGAAAAAAATCTAAAATTATTAGAATGGATCAGTATTTTGACATAAAATATTACAATAGCTTTCCAATAAATACACACAGAAATAATATTATATGTTTTCTGTTCCTTTATTTTGCAATATTTAACAAATCTAAAAAAACAACAGCTCATATAAAAGAATTATATTATCAGAGGAATCGCAGACAATAATGGCGATTATAAATAAATAGAACTAATTCCACCTGCTCGTATTTTGCAGAGAATGTCAGTATTAAATTTATAACCATTTCAGATTATATGAGCAGAACCAATTTTTTTTGCCCAATTTCCAAGGTAATCAAGTACTACCGAAAAAAGCTGGACCAAAACTCATTTATTTATACTTTTTAATGGAATTATAAAAATTGGAAGCGAGAGAGTGGGGCGGGAGACAAGTGAAATTTTTCAAAGGCTTTGTTTAAATATTGATTTATGATTTTAACACAAAATTTGTGGAAGAATTGATATGTTAACTACATTTTGAAGTATTATAATGTAATTCTTACAATAATTTTACTTTCTCTTCCTATGCCCCCCCCCCCCCCGAGTTTTTCAAAAAACAAAAAACAAAGTTTTTAGCAAATTATTATATGTATTAATTCGACGAACTAAGTTTGGCTGGTAGAGAAGTGATTGTATAGATTCTGGCCCAGTAGAGCGTACTAAAAACACTGAACCAATTGCATGTAAGCTTAAAGGAAATCGTTGGAACCGTTTTCAAGAAAATTTCAAAAATACTCAAAAACATATTTTGCAAAATCGTATTTCCGCTAAACCGATTTATTTCAAATTTGGGATTATATCAATGCCTTTAATGTGTATTAATGTTATGAAGGTGGTAAAATCATATATTATATTGGTTCTTTAGAGGAAAGCATAACGCTACTTTTCTCCTAGAACCCTCGAAAAATCAATTTTTTCAGGAAAATGTGATAGGTATTTATGTGTATGAATAGTATAGGAAGTTTAATGAAAATTGTTGGAGCCGTTTTTGAGAAAAATCATGAAAACCTGAAAAAAACATGAAGTAAAGTCGCACTTTCGAAGATGGATTTTGTCCGAAATATTCGTATCTAATGTGGTGGTAACGCTTAAATGGAATATCAAGTTTGGAATACCTGCGACTTTCCGTGTTATTATTCTGAGATACATGCAGGGAACACCAAGACCATTGAAGAAGTGGCTACTAAACTCCCCTTTCCGTTGCTTTTACCGTTGTAACTGAAAGTAGTTCGATCTTGTCAAATTTTCGAAATTCAACTTTTACCGGAAATACTTTCTCTTGAGCGATCCGAATAAGATTAAAAGCAAACATTTTTTTGACGGTTGCGCGTGTGTTTACTTATAGTTGGGGGAACAATATAATTCGAAGAAGACAGAAATCACAGGAAGTTTAAACTTGATTTTCCATTATGATCTTTAGAAGACTTGAAATCATGAGAGGACCATTCAGAAAGGACCTTTCAGTAAAGCCGGAAGTGCTACTTTATCAAAAGGACTATGTGTTCCAATCTCTTCAAGATTTTCTTCCCATAAAAGGCTTCTAACGACTTTCTTTAAACCTGCAATCTCTCACTCTCTCCAATGGTGTCACAACACAAGATTGTGTATCTTTGACCTCCTCGATTCTTCGAGGTTACATAATCGTATTGTTTAAGGCTTGTGAGTGATTAGCCCTCGACTTGTGAGTCTAATGCAGGGGCTGTCTCTTCTCGGAATCTGCAGATTTGTTCCTCCTCACGGACTGCCAGGGATGGTAACCCTGGGCTGCATACTGTGTACGCCTTTAGTGTTTTTAACGTTTGATATTTATAACTGTGGATATGTGTTCGTGTAAATGTTCCCTTTTAATCGCCGGCTGCATGTCTACGACAGCAAGGGTTACTATGTATTTTAAATACCCTATCCACGTATAAAATCCAAAGCCAAAATCGGGTATCGAACACAATACTGCAATACATCTCAGCTGTGCGGTCCGCGCTCTAACCACTCAGCTACTGTAGCGTCTAAACTTAATCTACTAACTGCAATAAGTAGGTCTATAATAATTTGTTTAAATGAAAATATTTGTTCTAAGAAAAACTGGTTACAAATATTATTTATTTACACGATTATTACCTATTAGTTACAAATTTCACATATAACTGAAAATATAGATTGATGTGCATCCCAAATATAAAAAGTCGTTCTTCCAGTAAACCTGTTTTCTTCAAACTGGGAATTTTGAAGTAACATCAAATTCTTATTAATATTATGTAGGTCATAGAATGTAGGTATATTATATTGAAATGGTACTTTAGAGAAAAACGAACGTCACCCACCTGCCCCCAGAACACCCCTTAAATGAATTATTAAATAAATATAAAAACTGGGTCATATGTCAAAATTCCTCAACCGGAAGTACCACCTCAATAGTTTTTTATTTTTTATTTTTTTTTTTTACTTTTTTGCGATTTTCTCAAAAATGGCTCCAACATTTCTCCGGGAAAATTCATTTAAGGGAAGTTTTAGGGGAGAGTGGGTTAGATTTTCCCTTCAAAGTGCTATTTCAGTTTACACAATTCTGTCATCTAAATAATGTTAATTAGAATTAAATATATAGTTGAAAATCCGAGTTTGAAAACCGAAAGTGCGTTTTTACTGAAATTTATTTTTCAGTTTTCTGATATTTTCTCGAAAACGGCTCCAAAGATTTTCTTGAAAGTAGGAATGTGTAATATGCAAATAAAGAGCTACAACTTTTATTTGAAACATTTCTCCTGATAATGGCATTTAAGGGGGTTTTTAGTGGAAGGGTGGAATTATGATTTTCTTTCAAGTGCTATCATAGTTGATTATACAATTCTACCATCCAAACAAAATTAATTAGAAATAAATGGATGGCCAAAATTCAAGGAAATTAGTAAACTGTAAGCGCGCTATCACTGAACATTTTTTCAGTTTTCGATGAATTCCGACGAATTTCATTAAATGTGGTACACCAACTATAAAATTTGTCAATTTCAATTTTGAAAAGTGGAGTGAGAGAAAGTTGTGTGAGTATTTCACACCAGATTTTTATAATTAGAATAGACAATTTTTAAGAAAATTACTGGAGCGATTTTTTTTTTAAACAAATTGACACATCCGCTTTTCCGAATTGACATATCCGCTTTTCCGAATTGACATATCCGCTTTTCCGAATTGACATATCCGCTTTTCCGAATTTTAATCATAACCTAGAAAATTTCACATCATCTTTCTCGCAATATTTCTTCTTAAAGTAGTTAGAGAAAGCAATAAAAAGAAAATATAGAAAGTAAAACTAATGGTTTTTGTTTGTTTGTTTTTTGTATTTTTCTTTATTGCCGCACCCACCCTACAAAAACACGATAAATAAAACTACGCTCAATAATAGAAGAATAAGAGACGTAGACCAATTATTTTGAAGATTTCAAATATCTTCATCTTGATCTATAATCTCCAATAGACCGGTTTTTTTTACGAGAATGCTGGACTGCATTTCTAGTTCAAGTATGTAGCACCTTGCAAATCTTGCTGCAGCTGCAACAAGAAACAGGTGACTTAATTGCAAAAGATGCATTAACCAGTTGTTATGCATGGCATCATTTTTATTTTATTACAAAAGTGCATACTGGACAAGGTAGTTAACTAGCATTTTTTTTTTATTATTTTATTTTTGTATTGCCCATATAACTCTATACAACTTATAATAATAGAAGATTTTAAATATAATCAGTTAATGTACTATAATTATATGTTACGATCTATCTAGAAAGGAAAATAAAGAAAACTGGGAGTTAGTTAGCTCCTCTTACTAATTTTTACTTTAAAAATAAATAAACTGAATTTTGAAAATAAAACATGGCAACCTGCCAGTGTATTAGCCAGTAGCAACAAAAAAATCAATTACCTATCCACAATTTATTCTCGTGAAAGTGTATTGCAAAAAGAAACAAGAAATCTAGTGCAATTATTAAACAATTGCAATTTAAACTTGGCATCGATTAGCTGCCCTCAATATTACTCCAGCGTCTTTGTCAGCTTTCAGCAAAACTTATAACAACAGTTTAGAGGCAACTGGTAAAAACTAGTTGCGTTTAAATTTATAATGTTTTTCTTGTAACACGGAATTTTAGCAAAGCGTTTAAGGAAATTTAAATTATATGGGTGGGGGGATATGTACTGAAATGACACTTTAAAGAAAAACCTAATGTAGCCCTGGCCAACCAGAATTCTGCAGAAATCAATTTTCTTGGGAAAAAACAAATTTCCCAAATAAAAATGATAGTTTTGTTTATGTTGTTGGTAGTTAGTAAATAGTGATCACTGTAAGATTAACGGGAGATTCGACGGACGGATGGTTGATGTGCATTGCTTTAAGGCTGTAAAAGAATTTAGATAACTTGGCTCAATATTAAATTCGGATAACAACATTAAAACAGGATACCTATTAAAAGCTGAATGGCAGTCGGGAATAGGTGTTAGGCGGCCTAGTTGCCGGCACATACCGAACTAAATGCATGCTAAGGAAAGCGAAGGTCACCATGTATGAAATCAGCGATGACCAAACCATGTATAATCCTCAGACCAGCAGCTCTGAGACCTTGGGCTCCGAAAAAAACAGATGAGTTAAAATTAAATAGCTGGGCAAGAAAGATGTTGCGCACAATATATAAACCAGTAAAATGGGAGATATCGAAAATGGGAAATATCGAATATAAAGAGAGCTCTACGTGGATGGTTGTTTGTGGCTGCAACAAAAATGTTTTGGTTGAGGCACCAACATCGGCAAGGACCGCCACCGCGAAACGAAAAAGCTCTTTGGCACCCGGGCGAGAAAAGACCACGGGAGGCCCCGCTTAGGTTGGCTCCAGAATGTGGAGGACAATCTGAAGAAGATGGGCATCAGATTATGGCAGAAGAAAAGCAAGTGATAAGAATGTCTCGTAGGTAATTCTTCAGGAGAAGGCCACTCGGCCTTTGTTTAGCTGCCCTTAGCAAAACACCAGCTATATGTAGATAGTTTTTTTCCAAATCTGGTGGTATAATTATGCCAAATCCGGAACCATCAAGCCACAGGAAGTAGAAGAAGAAGTTAGTAATGCGAAGTTTAAAAAAAATTGTTAGAGATATTTCAAAAAAACAAAAAAAATTCGCATTCCCGGTTGATGAACTTTGTCCAAAACTTTCGTGACAAAAGCATCAGGTTTAAACCAGGAATATCAGGTTTGAGCTTCCTGTGATTTTTCGTCTTTTGAGATACTTTTTTCACAAACATACACACACACACACACGTACACACACACACACACACACACACATACACATACACAAAGAGATCCTAAAAACATGTTTTCGTCCTCAGGGGACCGCAAAACATGTATTTCCGGGGAAAAGTCAATTTAGAAAATTTGACACGATCGCAATAATGCAGCTGTCAGTAAGAAGAGAAAGTAATAACAATTGTTAATCATCTATCAGCAAGTTTGTTTTTTTTTTTCTCAAACATAAACAAAATAAGTGAAAGTAAAATAAAACCTAACAATAGTTTTATGAATGGAAGGAAGGCCAGTTTTGATAGAGAAATTTAAACAGTTTTGCTTGAATGAGACGCTGTACAGATGTTTAGATTTAGAAGTATATATTTAACACCTGTAAGTTGCACGTGTCAAACACCTTTATTCAAAAACTGTTCACGTGTGGGTGCAGCTATTTACACATGTACAACTGTATAATATTGAATTAATAATTTTAGAAAATTGGATAAAGATTAACTTCAGACCGTATACAATAAGGGCGATATAAAAAAACCTATCGCTGATTAAGTGTTAAATCATTAGAAATATTATAGATTCCTTGTTAAATTATATGTTGATAGTTTTTTTCCCCCTACAACTCTTACTATTCAAAATTGGAGGTATAATCATGCCAAATAAAGTGATAAAGACGCCGACAGAGTTTATTAATTTATTACGCTATTGAATCCTTAATTTTTAAATAAATTTTAAGTTATTTAGATTATTTTGTTGATTTGACTAAATATCGATTATCGTCTTTAAAACTCAAAATAATCAAATTTGTTTGCAAATAGATTAGAATGAGATCACTGTGATGCCTCATGCCTTATGAAAGAAGCCTCATGTTTATTTCATTTCTGGTGAAATAAACCCGAAACTGCTACAACTGATGCAACTTATAGGATGAACAGTTTTGAGGAAAGAAACGTTTGCACGCAAGAAGCAAGTGAGTTTATCATTAAAGGATTATGGATTTGGAGGAAATGGCAATAATACACCCTTATACGATTTGAATGTATTTATTGGTGAGAAAGAATTTATTAGCGTGAATGTTTTTTAGTAGTCTGAAAGTATTTATTGGCGAGAACGTTAGCATGAATGCTTAGGCTAGGTTTTCTTTTATCAGGGGTTGAAAGAAAATGTATAAAAGTATTTCAACCCCATAGCTTTAAGTAAAATTTAGTTTTGATCATTTAGGGATGTATGTAAAGTACTGCAATGAATTTGTACAGTAAATAGCCCCCTTCGCGATATTATTATTGTATTATAAGTAATTACTAATTAATGATATCAATTTAATTTTTTTGTAAATAATACTCTTAATAAACACCAATTTTTTATATTGAGTTTTATGATTAAACAGTAAACTTTCTTACAATAGAGTCTACTCCCCTTGTTAATGAAATAAGGGATGGCACAAACAATAAATCCACACTCCCCCTCGTTGACCAAATCGATGATATAAGAGGGGATGTATGGGTAGATTCTCGAATACCTGTGGCTCCACCTTGTCTTGCTGAGCAAGATGTTGTGTGTGGAAGTCACACAGGTTAGCATGTGCCATCCCAGCTCGAGTGGCTATAGAATGAGAAAGATTAAATGACTAGAGATGCTAATGACCATCGTAGTCGATGAGCCGAAAAAACCCTTATACACCCTGCCCCGGTGTAGCCCTGAGAGGCTCTTCACCTTTACTAGGATGGTTGTGCAATGACTAATTGGTGTTTGAAAGACTAATTACGTGAGAACGGCGATTAGGCGATATAGAACTACACGCCCTTGGATTAAATTAAATAAATTAGGTGTTAAGAATGAACCAGGAGATGATCCCCCTATTGAATGAGAACGCTGACCGCAGAAGACGAATAGATCGAATCGAAACTGAGATCGAAAGATAGCGTGGCCCACAATGTAAAAGACTTACTGCTCAGTCTTAATTGGACGGCGGTTGCAAGAAATAAGGACGACTGGAGGAAATTGTATAGAGAGGGCCAAGACTCAACACACATTGTAGCACCAGTAAACGAAGAAAAGAAGAAGAAGAAAAAAAGAAGAAGGGAGTGCCCATAAAGCTAAATCTACGGCGACCTTGAAGATGTAGCGTAGCTCCCCTTAGTATGTCTCTGGTTTTTTATTGTATACAGTTGGCTGCAAAATTTAACATGTTCAAGTAAAGTGATTGTTTTGTGTATGTGTGGGTGGTGAACAAAAGTTTGCCTAGATGGATACGCTAAATCCAAGTAGTTGTCACATTAACTACCTGTGCCTGGAGAAGTGGCTAATCCATTTCCCTATACATGGAATGCTTTACTCACTTCGCAAAATGGCTAAGAGATACAAACATAACGCGATGATCATGACGGACGACAACTACCATAGTAACATAGAAGGTCGTAGGGCCCAACGACGTCTCAATCGCCTTTTAAATCACAAATTCTAGATACGATATTTGTTAGCGCCAAGTTATAATTCAACAAGAAAAACGTATAGACTTAATAGGTTTTTAAGCTTTTATAGACTTAACGAACAGAATTCATATACAATTTCACTTCCATCATTAAACATATTTTGACTTCCTCTTCCTGTTTGCAAGAGGGGAAGTACTACGATCGTAACAAATTTAAATAAATCAAAATGAAAAGGCAAACAAGAAAAAGAACTTTAGTGAGTACCCATTAAAAGCAAAAAACAAACTGAATGCAAAAAGTATAAAAATAAAAATTACGAAGACCATCAAGATTCTTGTATAAAAATAAAAAGTACATAAATAAAACCAGGCCCATTTAGATGAGGCAATAGAATTTGAACAGCCACACACTGACTGGGTTGGTTACTGGAGTCTGCAAAATGTTGAGGTAGGTCCGAGTGGGTCAGTATGTCCAAAAGAAACGAACGGCCCAGAATGTGATCTTCAAGACCGGTCTTCCATCCTCCACTAAAAACACCTGCCCTCTTGGTTAGTTCAAGGTTAATTATCCCAATTTTAAAACCGCACCTAAAGTTTGTCACAAAATTCTAAGAAAAGAAATGTAAGATAACAAAAAAAAATTCATTAACATATTTTGTTAAATCAAATTGAATTGTTAAATCACTATCGTAAATAAAAACAGAAGAAAAAAAAACCTTTTAGAGGCCATGGGGATGTTTAAAAAAAATTAAAATTGATTAAAAATTCAAATTTCCTTCCGAAATAAAAATGTTTACGATTTTGTTTCCTTTTAATATTAATTAAATACATGATAGAAACGTAACAACAACATTCACCGTTAAGTCTGTCTTCTTATTTCCCTCCGAACCTTCCTAAAAACAATTTTTGGGAAAAAATAGTTCAAAAGTGATAGGGCTGCAAGTAAATAATAAGTAAAGAACGTTACTCCAAGATTTTTCGTAATTTAGTTTCCAACGAATTTCTTGTGTGGACAAAATCTCCTCTAAAAAAAAATTGCAAGAAGTTCAAACATATATTCCGTTTGAATAGTGACACGAAAGTTTCGTCCAAATCTATTAACCTGAAGTGCGATTTTACTTACCTAGAAAATTGCTGTGGACTACACTTAAAGAAATGGGTATCGATATTTATCTCTGACAAAAAAAACTGCTCCGCTTTATGAAAGAAATTATGTACATTAAAGATAGGTGTGTCATGGCTTTTGGATCAATTCCTCGACCACTAAAGTCCCAACCTACAGGAATGCTGTGCCGCCCCCAAATTCTTTTAGAAATACACTTGGACAGAGTATTGAAGGATTGGAATAGGAAGATGGCTGGAATTGGAGTCCTTGTTGGTGAGGAGATATTGTTTTTACTCCAAAATGGGGACGACCTGGTTGTTATCGCTCAGTATCATGATGATGCTGTGTACGTGACCACACTTTAAAAAAAAAAAAGAATATGCTACTTGGGGGCTGGTAATCAACTGCAGCAAAACTAAAAAATATTTGGCAGTGGGGTACTTTAGAGCAGGGGTGTCCAACCCACTGTCCGCAGACCGCATGCGGTCCAGTACAGCTACGAATGCGGCCTAACAAATAATTTCAAGCTTATTAAAATTTACTAATGGTGGGAAATACCTCCAACTGCCGGCACGTTTTTCAGTTTTCAACACTAGAAAACGCGATTTCCAGTTTTATGTTGTGTAAGGTATAAGATCTGCCAAAAATAATGGCCAATTTTCAGATAGAATTCGGACAGTAAATTTCATGTGAAATTTAATCAAGTCTCTTTTCTGGACTTTTAAATAAATCCTTTTTTTTTTAAGAGACAAATATCCTTCGCGCCATAATCATCCTCATCTACATCACCGCATCTTTGACAGTACCTAGTTTGTGGGCAAGTAATTGCAAGAATAGTAAATTAGAACTAAAATACCTGATGGGCACGTTGAGACTGGTAACTATTTCCATCGAATAAGATGTATTCATTTCTCAATACAATTTCAAGAAATTAAATCAAATATCCCACTAGTTTTATGTTACCCGGTTTTCTTTTACCTTTATGGGAAAATGTTTAAGAAAATGAAAGTTATTATTTAGACATCTAAATTTTCTATATTAGTAATCTGTTAATAATTCAAGTAATTTCTGTTTTAACCCATCAATCGCGCCTCTTGTGAGTAGAATAATGTGACAGTGGATGTCACAAAAATTATCTACTCAGCTTTCATTACTCACTACCGCAGTGTTGTATTTCAAGGGCGGCACAAGGAAATTCTTCTCGCAATGTGGACCAGAAAACCCTAAAGGTAGGACATCCCTGGTTTAGAGAAAAAGTAAAACACCACTACTCCCAAAAATTCAATTTTCCCGGGAAAATGTTTCAAATAAATATGATAGATATTTATGCGTGTAGATAGTATACCAAGTTTAAAGAAAATCTTTGGAGCCGTTTACCAGAAAATTAAGAAAAACTGAAAAAAAAAACATTCAGTATGGTGGCATTTCTGGTTAATGGGGTTTACCCTAAATTTTGTGTCTGATGCGGTGGCAATATCTAAAAAGGCTTCTTACCAAGTTTAGGCTTCTTGCGACTTTTTGTTTTTGAGATATTCTGTTAAAACACACACACACACATACATACAAACACACAAATGCACAGATACTGGCACACAACTATAATCATAGACCATTCGCTAAAAACAATTTTTCGTATTTTCAGGAACCCTAAAGCATGTAAATGACAACCCAATTTCGAAAATCTGTCACGATCGCAATACTTCCTCTTAGCAGGAGTGAAAGAAAGAAAAAAAGAAGTTGAATGAAGAACGTTTCAAAACTTGGAAAATTTTCGTAAATCTCAGAAACATATAAGAAACGTAGCACTTCCGTTTGATCGATTCAAATTCAAATTTGGAATTCTAGTTTCGCATTTAATGTATGAGGTTATTAGTAATATCATAAATAAGGAGGAATCTACAAAAAAACAGATGTATTATGCTTCCCTTTAGGCGTTAGTGTTTGTACACAGAAAGGAATTTATTGTCTATGAGACGTCTATATACAATCTGTAATAATAGTTAGTGAATGCTTGTGTTTGTGTGCTAGCCTATGGGTTCGATAGGCCCAAGTAGTTATATACAACATTTACCTCTGTGCGCCTGATGTGTATTGTGTGAATGCTGGATGTGTCCATGTTGTGTTAGACTGGAATATCCACAGGTACGCCAAGTTATTTGAAGAAGTGGGTACATAACAAGCATTTTCAGTGATAATTTAATTTCAATTTTTTGTTTAACACAATCGCAATGCTTTGTCTGTTTGTCAATCAATAAGAGAAAGTTAAAAGTTTAGAATCAAAATGGGAATAAAATAATTAGAATATTTAGTGCAATATAAACTTATTTTATTATAATATATTAAATCAGAATCATTGTGCAAATTGCGAACGAATAACAAGTTGTTCATCTGATACATTTGGATAGAAAGAGTGAGAGAGTGTTAGAGTAGTACAGTCCAGTTCAGTTAGTGTTCGCGAACAAACACATTCACGGCCAGTATCTCAGATACACCACCTGTTTGGCACGAGCCCAACACCTGTCTTTCTAAAATCACCCAGACTGGCGAAACAATTGAAATTTTCACAAATGAATCTTTTCTTACACTACAATCAAATTATGATGATTGGCAACATTTTAAAAATAATAACCTGGTGTGAAACACTCACACGACTTTCTCTTACTCTAATTTTAACACAACTTAACCAAGAAATTTTCTGTAAAATTGAAACGTTATATAATGGAGTTGATGAGGAGAGAAATTAGGTTAGATTAATTAGACGAGATATGAAGACACTGTTATAATATAGCTATAAGCTTGCACAAACTACACTGGATTTGTAATGATTTTTATAGAATAAAAGGTGGGAGTAGAGATATGATACGATGCGATGTCTATGGTTGAATCTGAAAGATAGAAGTCTAGATCTCTCACTGGCTTATATACAGGTTCTCCCCACTCTAGCCTGCTTATGTCAGAGAGTGCCAGAGAGAGTCTGTTTTTTCTCAGTCGGGCTTGTGTTTTCTCTCTTGCCGTTACATCATCCCCTCGCCTGAAGAAATTTTTCACGTGTGAAAAATTTGAGCGTGCTGCTGAATGATGCATCTTTGTAGCTAATCTGGTTTGGCTACGTGTTTGTTGTAGCTAGCCGGGATTTGTTGAAACTAGCTATGATGATGAAAACTAGCTTATGTGGCAGAAAGCTAGTGATGGCCTTGTTGAGAGCTAGCTGGTGATGTTACAAGCTAGCTATAATGATGTCTTCTTGTGTCATATAAAAAAAACGAAGGAGAGAGAGGGAGAGAGTGAATTCATGAGCTCATAGTCCATGGCAGTAATTCAAAAAATATACAATTATTATGAAAAATATTTAGCTTAAATCGAATATTTAAATAATCAGATAATGAAAATGTCTTCAGTTTGTAAAAAAAAATATTGACAAAAATATTGAAAAATTTATAAAATTAAATTGTTTATTATATCTTTTATGTCTTAATCGTTAACATCATTAAAAATATACTTCAGTAAAAAAATATTTACAGTTTTATGTTAAATAGATGCTTAACATTGAAAAAAAGTGAAAAAAGTTTTAAGTTAAATTAATAGTTTACAGTGATAAAAACATTGATAGAAAATCATGAACAATAAAATATAGTTTAAATATTTACAGTTTAAGTTAATTTAATTACTTAGATATGGTTAACATATGACGTTCTATTTTATAGTTCTAATTATTTAAAGTTCAAATATATTATTATTATTATTTTTTAATATTTCTAATTGCTATATTTACATATAATGCTAATTATAGCAATTAGATGTTTTGATAGTAAAAGAAGAAAAAATGTTTGAAAAAAATATACGGACAATTACAATATAAAATCTAATACAATATTCATTTAACATTATTAATGATTAAAATTAACTTGCAATTCTAGTATAAAAATTAATATATTATTAATGTACATATAAATTTTATATATATATATACAAAAGCAATTAATTTCGTATTAACATATTAATTATTATATTGAAACGTTAGTAATGCACGTTAGTAACAAACACCTATTTAAAATTAATATTTATTTATTTACAATAAATTATGATCATCCTTCTAGGAATTATAATTATATTTGTGTGTGTATTATATCATTAATAAAAATATAGGAAAATCGGGGTAAAAACAAGGGAATATTAAAGAAAATAAGGTTAGTGAAAAATATTCAAAGAGGAGAAGTAATTAGTAAAGAAAAAGATAATAGATAAATATTGAATAGTAATTAGTAAAAAAGAATGTATGAAGGTAAAAAAAAATTGTACCAGTGCAGCATTTTGGTCGACGAATTTTGTCAAGTCAATGGCGATGTTATGTAAGTCCAGTTCATGAACAGTTCAATATGTGTTTTATAATTATGTATTCACCCCAGTTAATAAGGAGTGTGAGCATGTATTCTCCCATTTAACGATGATCCTCAAGTCCATTGCAAGTTATTAGTGTTTCTGAAGCAATAAAATTCACCTAACTCTAAATTCCTTCTTATAGGAATTTTTATTTATGTTTACAGTTTAAGTTTCATTATGAAATTCACCTATTTTGAATTAAGGTGCAATGATTCAATTTGTTTCTTTCTTATAGGAAGTATGTTTGTTAATTTATTTAAGTTTTCAATTTTATGACGTTTTCCTATAAATTTTTTGAAAGTAAGTGGAATGATTTGATTTATTTTGTTTTTAATTTCTCAATATAGTTTTGCAATATAGTCGAAGTTTTAGGTCATATATATGATATAATATGTTTAATTTTATCAAAGCTTGTGATTTTTATTTTCGTCGATTGAAATTTGTTTATTAATGATATCATTGTTTTGTATTTTAATTTATTATTAATAATATATTTTATAGTTATTGCTTTCGGGCTTGTGTTCTCTCTCTTGCCGTTACAGGTTACAATAAAAATGATGGTGGGGATTTTAATTGTATACCTGAGTGGCCTTATGTAGAGCGATTTATGTCAAAACTAGTAAAGCTTGTGCAAATTTAAATTTACACTAACTGACAGAACCTACAATACACCTCTAAAATCAAGTGATTCAGAAAAATGTTAACAAATAAAAGTAAAAAGTGATAACCACCCCTAAATATATACAACCAACAAGGGTGAGTGTAACAGAAACATTATGTTGAAGTGAACTCTCTACACGAACGGTGTAGAGAGTTCACTAATATCAAATTAGTGAAAAATGTTAACAAATATCACTTGATGAAAAAATGTATTACACTGAAGTGCGAGTTTGGAGTAAAGCATAATGCTACCGTCCACCCTAGAACTCCCCAAAAAAGTCTCTGTCGCCCAGGTAGTACCGGTATTCCAAGTTTGATCTTCCTGCGATTTTTCCTTTTTGAAATATTCTGTTGACACTCCCTCACACAGACACAGGAACAGAAAGTACAGTAAACTATATTTCTCATTTGAATTTATAATTTATAAACTGTCATTTTATCAGTTAGACAGTCAACGACATTTAGTCTAATCATTCAGACTTGATATTTTTAAAGTTTTTTTTTTAATAATTTTTGTATTAAGCAATTATTCCAAAAATGGATTGGAAAGTGTAAGAGACAAGCTAAAGTAATAAACAAGTCTTTTATAAAGTATTACTAGTTTGCAATCAGATGTCCTTCATTTCAGTGTCTTCTTCAACATTCCAAACGGCGACTTGGAAATTGTTTATATCTTCGTGAAATTCCATGTGAAATATAATTAACTTTTTTTGAAAATGATCAGATTGAAATAACATCATTCTGACAGTCTCTGGTCAAGTTTATTTTATTTTATTTTTATTTTCACTTATAAAAGAAGAAAAAATATCGTTTTTTTATTCCGTTCAGATTCCATCATATTCTTTAACTTGAACCATGACTTCAATGAATGTTTTTTCGTTTCAGTTTTTCGCAATTTTCACGGTAACGGCAATGCGGATTTTCTTTAAATTTCGTATACTTACTTACTTACGCTCTATAGGTCGGGGTAACCCTTAGCCTTCCGAACTATCCCTCTCCAATTCTCTCTATCCATAGCCGCCCTCATCCAGTTCCTCACTACCAGTGTCCTGGCATCCCTCCCCGCTTCATCCTTCCTCCTACTCCCTGGTCGCCCTCTTCTTCTTTTTTTATCGATTATTTTAGCCTCCAACATTTTTTTGGCACTCTCGTTACTTCCATCCGTGTGGCATGACCTGCCCAACGGAGTCTTCCAGCTTTTATAAAGTTAATTATATCCTCATTCTCTAGTATCTGCTCAACTTCTAATTTTCCATCGACCATTAACCTGTGTTGCTCCGTATATAATCTTATTATTTACCTTTCGAAAGCTTTCAGCTTCTTAATACAGGCTGCAAATAAACACCAGGTTTCTGCGCCTAAGTAATCACGGGTCTGATCAATGTTTTATAAAGTTTATTTTTACTTTTTCTAGAAATCAGCTGGGATCTGAAAAGTTTAAGATTAGCAAAATACGCTCTATTTCCAGCCATTAGTCTTCTTTCAATTTCGGCACTAACTTTGTTTTCATTATTGACGGAACATCCCAGGTATGAGAAGGAAGATACTTCTTCAAACGTGAAGCCTTGTAATTTGATATTAGTCACTCTACTACTACCTGTCTTTGAGGACATTAGCATATCATTTATTATAAGCCCTACTTTTTGGCCATTAGATCATATTAGTTGGAGTGCTTCGTCTAGTGCTGACTCACTTCCAGCCATGATGACTAAGTATCATCGGCATAGGCATATACTTTCCAGGTTTATTATTATTATTATTATTGTAATTCGGGTGCCTAATGGCGCGGGACCTAAGCCTATGTGGCCTTTATCCCCCCGATACCCCCCTATCCTCATAATAAATTTCCCCCGGTAGCTTACCGGTTAATCTACAGTATCCCAAGATATCCCGAAACTCCAGCTCGCGCAGACAATCCTGCGAGAGTGATGCCCTCCCAAAAACACGAAACCTAGTCCAGCGAAACGGGGACACTGAAATAGGTAGTGGTACACCGTTTCCCTGACTCCGTCGTCACAGTTCTGACAAATGGGACTAGACGTCCTCCCTATATTAAACAATTGGCTGGACACCCAAGTGTGTCCAGTCAGTATCCCTATCAGGGTCCTCAGACCCGTCCTACTAAGGGACAGGAGATACTCCGAAGTTCCCTGCCTACTTGTCTTTATAAATCTTTTGGCTTGGAGGCACCCCTGCGTGTCCCCCCAGCGTTTCTCCAAAACTTTCGTCTCCCAAAGTCTAATCTGTTTGTCACGAAACGTCTTTGTGACAGCCAGGGCTGGTTCAGGACCGCAAAATGGTTGAGATGATCCCTCCCTAGCCAACTGGTCTGCCCTCTCATTCCCCTCTATTCCCGCGTGTCCGGGTATCCAATAGAGGCGCACCGTACCCCTCCGAGCTAAAGCATTGAGCTTCCTCCGACATTCTCCCACTAATTTCGAACTCCACCAAGGCTTACTCAAAGCCCTTAGTGCGGCCTGGCTATCCGAGAAAATCCGCACTTCCTTGAACTCTCCCTGCCACTCCCCCACCAGGTGGCAGCATTCAATGATGCCCACCACCTCAGACTGAAAAACAGTGGCCAAGCCACCCAAGGCCACCGAACTCTCTTTATCCAGTTCCTGAAACCAGGCTCCCGCCCCCGACAGGCCAGTACCCTCCTGCCTAGAGCCATCTGAATAACAGCAAATAATGCCGTTACCCAGCTCCGTTGGCCTCTTGAGGTTGTCATCCCCTATACCTCCAATACTGATCTCATAGTCCCTCTCAAATCCCCATTTCTTTCTCGTCTCATCGAGTTTAGATAGCAAAAATCGGTTCACTCGCCAAATCTTATCCTCGACCCTAGTGTGATCCCACCGAAAGGTTCTCACCCATTCTCCCTTACACCTCATTCTGAGGTACCCCTTCATCGCCTCACCCATCACCACATACTGAAGAGAGGTTAGCACAAGCAGCATCTCCAGTGCCACCGTCGGTGTCGTTCTCATCGCGCCAGTAATAGCCAAACAGGCCGTGCGCTGCACTCCTTGCAGCTTCTTGCGATTTCTCCCCACCAAGGAACCAGACCACCATGCCACTGCGGCATAGAGTATCCTTGGCTTCACCAACTTCTCGTAAATCCAGTAGATACCTCGAGGATTAACTCCCCAGGTCTTGCCCGCTAATCTCCTACACTGCCAGAAAACCTTCTGTCCCTTCTCACATACGTACTCAATGTGAGCCCGCCAATTCAACGTATTGTTGATGAGGACCCCCAAGTATTTAACCTCTCTGCAAATTTGCACTTCCTTGCCGAAGAGCCTGGGTCTCCTAAGCCCTTCCAGTTTCCTCTTCCTGGTAAAGAGAACTAAGGAGCTTTTGTCCGGGTTGACGGATAAGCCGTAGTTCCTACACCACTGCTCCATACTTCCCAGGTTTTATCAAGCATCGCCTCAGAATTGCATTCTTCATTGCAGTATGGAGAGCCACATTAAAAAGCGTGGCTGACAGGGCATCTTCCTGCCTCACGCTAGATCTCCTACTCTATTGCCTACCATTACCTCCGCACAGGCATTCTTCCAAGTCCTGCGAATCAATCTTATTAATTAATTCGTTATCCATGTTCCTCAAGAGAGTTTAAAAGAGCCGTTCACTTCATACTGTCGAATGCTTGTTTGTAGTCGATCAAGAGCCGGTGCAGATCTATATCATATTCATAGCAGATTTCCATTGTCTGCTGGAGCGCGATTGTACTGCGATTTGACCGATTGTACTTCTATCAAGATGAAACCCACATTGGCAGTCACCAAATATTTTTCTGTAAATAGGTTTAACTTTTTTAATATCAGATTGGAGAGCAATTAAGTATGCCCAGTAACGAAATTCCACTATAATTAGTTTTAACTTCATATACTATCTTCTAATGACACACACACACACACACACACACATATATATATATATATATATATACCTCTCCCTTTTATTTGAACTATTTTTTTCGGGAAACTCTATCGTTTTTGAGGGTTCTTGGGAAAACCATAACTTTAAGCTTTTCTCTAAATTCCGACTTTAGAACAATGGCTTTTACACTTTATATAACAATTACAAGCAGTTCTAGAATTCTAAATTTGAAAAAAATCGGATTAACCGGAAGTGCGATTTTACTAAATAGGTGTTTGAGTTTCTTGGGATTTTCTTCAAAACTATTGGTAACAATTTCCTTTTAAATTTAGAATACTAACTGCGCAGATATAAATCTCAATTTTGTTTGAAATTTTCTTCCAAAAAAAGTTATTTCGGGTAGTTCTGCGCATTTGAGGCGTTAAATTTCAAATGTTATTTAGTTTGTTTAAATGTTGTTGGCGCTCTCTATTAAACAATAATGTTATCATTCCACTACCTGTCTGGGTAGGTACTTGTCCGCCCACCACATCTAAATTCATGTTAGGACTTGAGTTTTACATAATTTTTCACCTTATTTCATACTTATAAATAATACAGAAAAACCAATTAAATAACTGGTGAGTAAAACTCACACGACTTCCTTTTATAGTGAGTGATTAATAAAACTATTAATGACGAAACTTATTTCAAATTGGGAATTTTACTCAACTTTTATTAGCCTTTTATGTAAATATATTATAACTTTACAGATATTCCGACCATTTGTAAATATCAATTTATCCGGACAAATGTTTCTAACAAAAGTTGAAGATATATGGTACATTCAGCCACATAAGTTTAAAGAACACCTTATGATCACTTTTTCGAAAATATTTCGATAACTGCATGAACAAAAACACCATCCACATAGTTACACTTCCGGTTAACCGATTTTCTTCAAATTTTGATTCAAATTCAGAATGTCTGAAATGCTCTTATATCATATTCCTTATGGTAGAACCATATATCCTTGAAATTGCCCTGGGAGGAAATCCTTAACATACATTGCAACTCCTATAGAACCCGCCAAAAAACCGTTTTCTGGGAAAAATGTGACTAATAAAAGTGATAGTTGCTATAGAATTACTGTAGTTGTACCCCTTTTAAGAAAATCGCCCCAAATTGAAAACACAAATAGTAAATTCGCACTTCAGGCTTACAGAAATTGACCGACACTTTTTTAAGATTTAAATCGGAATTTGAACTTCCTGTAATCTTTCGTTTATGAAACTTTTTCTCTTTTTTTCTGTCCTCAGAAACCTCAAAAAAAAAGTAATTTCGGTGAAAACTCAATTTTCTAAAATCTGACTACATAGTCAAAAAAGAGACTGAAATCTTCATTTGAAAATACCATCTGAAACTGAAAATATCATTGCAGTGTAAGATTTATTGATTATAAACTCTGAAAAGGGTTGAATATTTATTAAAATACATTGGACACAATGTAATTTACAATCAAGATAAATTTGATGTGATATAAAAGAATGTTAACGGAAAACTATTATAGTTATTAAATAGGACCAGGTGTTGGAAACATATTTTGTACATAATATATTGTTAATTGCACGTCACCTAGTGTGTGATATTATTTAAAGCCTTCTTAAGATTGCAGTACACGTGACAAGTGCATAGTTGTAATCATATAATCAGGTGTTATGATCTTTATATGTTATAGTATTCATGCTGATCATTCAACAAACACAGTTACCTTCACAATACGGATTTTCTACCCCTTTTCTTCTTCACCCAAGGTCCTGTCCTGTTGTGTTATTTAGTTCTTTCCAATCAGGTGCTGATCTCTCTCACGACACCCTTAGTTATTTCTCTCTCACTCTCTCTTTCTCTTTTCATTCATTTTCTAATAGAGAGAGACATTAGACATAACATCTTGTATAGCAATATCTGGACATGATCTTCAACATAACCCCCTTCTCACTTCTCAACAACAAACAGTTCTGCTATTCACACACACACATACACCACGCATTCAAACTTTCATTTTCTACTGTAACACAATTTGTAATAAAAAAAAAATCGTGTGAAACACTCAAGCGACTGCAGTTTACCAAATTCAAGGTGACAAATTTTTTTCAAACTAATAATTTTTATTAAATGTTTGCTTGTCTTTAATTATACATCAGCTGGGGAATCTTTAACTTAATTAATGATTTTTTTTTTTTTTAGGAAACTTTACATTGCCCCCCTCCCAAACTTTTTTAAATGAACTTTATTGGAAAAAAGTTCCCAATAAAAATTATAAGTTCTCTGTATTCTTAGCGTATAAGTTTAATGAAATCCATCACTACTATTAAGTATAAAATCGTAGTAAACGGAAATAACATGAATTTTTACCAAATATGACATAGTAGGGGACGTGAGAACCTATAATACTGACTTTTGAGGGAAGCGTTAGTGTGTTTATCCAGATATTTGTGGATAAAAAGAAGAATTTATTCACTAAAACAGGCCAATGTGGTCGATTTCCTACAAACTAACATTTAATTGTATACCTGAGCGGCCTGGAGTAGAGCGCTCCATATCCAAACCAAGAAAGCTGGAGCAAATTTAAATTTAAACTAACTGACAGACTTTCAATTCCCTATTTAAAATCAGGTTTTTTGTTTCAGAAAACTGTTTCAAATAAATTTCTGTCTATGCAGCAAGCATTCCAGGTTTAAAGAAAATCGTTGTCCCCCATTTTCAAGTAAATTCCAAAATCTCAAAAACCTATTCTGTAAAATCGCACTTCCGGTTAACTGATTTCCTTCAAATTTGGAATTCTATCAATGCTTCCAAAGTGTATTAATGTCATGTAGGTGGTAGAAAACCATATATTATAACAGAAGTGGTACTTTCTGAGGTAAGGATAACGCTACTGTTCCCCCAGACCCCCCATAAAATCAATTTTCCCAGGAATATGTTACAAATAAAAGTGATAGGAATTTATGTGTGTGTAGATAGCATGTGAAGTTTAATGAAAATTTGTTTCATTAACTACACATACAAAGAGCTACAACTTTTATTTGAAACATTTCTCTGGAAAAATTCCTGCCATTTTTTTCAGATTTCTATGATTCCTTTTATAAAAACTCCGACGAGTTTTATTTAAGCTACATATCCAGTAAGATTTATAAGTGTGAAGAAAATTTGTCATTTTGTAAATTGCAGTGAGAGAAAGTCGTGTGAATGTTTCACACCAATTTGTTTTTTTGTTTAGCAACAAGACGAAGTAATTTTCAGAATTAAGAAACAGGTTTAGAGAACTTGAATCCTCTTTCTATTAGTTTGTGATTATCCAGAGATTTAATCCACTGATTCTAGATATTTGGGGCAGGTATTGTCAAATTTAAAGCAATTATGGTCATTATCATCAAAATATTTCTTCCTGTAAATTAGTACAATACTAGAGTTAATTATATGCTTTTAGATTGTATGATTACTTTTAGAATTATATGATTTTTTGTGCAATTTGAACTAGATTTTTTACTTTCTTTTACTCCTAGTAAGAGAGGAAGTATTATAATAGAGTCAATTTTTCGGTATCGAATTTTCACCGGAAATATCCGTTTTGAGGTCCAAAAAAAGTGGTTTTAAAAAAATGGTGTGTGTGTGTGTGTGTGTGTGTGTGTGTATGTATGAGAATGTACGTCAAAAACGAAGAACCGCAGAAAGTTAAACTTGATATTTCTTTTTAGGTATCACTATGTAGTCTGACAGTAAGTTATGTGTCAAAATTCCTCAACCGGAAGTACCACTTTACTAGTGGTTTTTTTTACTTTTTTGCGTTTTTCCCAAAAGTGGCTCCGACGATTTTCTTTAAACTTAGAATAGCAACTACACATACAAAGAGCTGCAACTTTTATTGGATACATTTCTCTGGGAAAATTCATTTAAGAGCACTCTTGGGGGAGGGGGATGAATAGGGTTACGCTTTCCTCTAATTGCTATTTCAGTTTAGTATATAACTCTGTCACCTAATAATATTAATTAGAATTAAATGTGATGTTGACATTCCGAGTGTGAAAAAAAATGGGATGACCAGAAGTGCGTTTTCACTAAACTGAAAACTGATGGGGTAAAGGATTTTTCAGTTTTCAGATATTTTCTCGAAAACGGCCCCAACGATTTTCTTTAAACTAGGAATATAAACTATACGTATAAAGAGCTACAACTTTTATTTGAAACATTTCTCCTGATAAAGTCATTTAAGGGGGCTTTTGGTGGAGGGGTTTCCGAGTTTCAAGAAAATTAGTAAACCGGAATTGTGCACCGTTTTTTCACTTTTCGACGAACTCCGACGAATTTCATTAAATTTGGTACACTAACTATAAAATTTGTCAGTTACAATTTTGAAAAATGGAATAAGAGAAAGTTGTGTGAGTGTTTCACACCAGATTTTTTGAAATTAATGTAATGAAGAAGATTCTAAATTGTTAGAATGTTTTATTTATACATAATATATGTTATTAATTTCATTTAGGATACAATCATTAATATGAATATGAAGTAATGATGTAGATTTTTGCCAAACTTCACGAATATAATGGCCGTAATATATTTAATGATTGTGGTACATGCTTGTAGGAGAGATAAAATTTGACTTTATCCTTAACTCCCATTTTATGTATAATAGTACTACCATTTTTAGCGTAGTTTACGAAAAATTTCTTTGCTAACAAAAAACTTCAGAAATCGATTCTGAAAGTAGCATTTCCGGTTAATCGATTTTCAAACTGGGAATTCTAGGCAATGCATTAAATGAACGCCAATGACATATAGGTGGTGGTATTGAATTGGCACTTTAGTATAAAGCTTAAGTTGTAGTTCACCCGCCCCTCCATCATCCGGAAATCAATTTTTCCTGGAGAAGTTTCAAATATAAAGAAAGTCATCAATCAAATCATTGGAGAAAAAAGAGAAAGTTGCGATTTTCGGTAGATGCATTTGTCTTTAAAGCGAATACGACGAATAGTTATGTTAAATAAAGTTTAAACTTTGGTTTTAAGCTATGCTGTCTCTGCCGGCTCACATCTAACCATGGCACATGTTAGGAGTATCTCCACAAAATAGGCGAGGAGCGTTATCCTTACTGTGTATTATGTGAAGAGGTAGAAAATTTGGAACACATAATTATGTCCTGTCCAGCCAGTAATCAACAGAGAAATGTTCTGTTCAATAAACTTTGTTCAAAAAATTACAACTCCCTTCAATTACGTAGCACTTCTAAAGATAGAGAACATCAGAGTGGCCGAATTTATAAGGGAGAATATTTTAGTGAAATTGATGTTAAAATATAGTGTGCGTTTAAAAATTTAATCTTGTAAATTATTTTTATCTGCAAATAGTGTTTTAATTTAGATACAAGCCAATGATCGGAAGGATATCGAGTAATCTCGAGCTATGTTCTTAGCTGTGAATGAGAATATGTATGTTGTGTGAATATAAGGTACCTTTGGTGAATATTGAAAATTAGGTTAGGCTTAATTACTTTTGGATGAATGTATTGATTAGCATGAAAGTATTTATTGGTAAGAATGGTTTAGGTTAGTTTATATCTATATATGATTTTCTTTTAGGACTAAGTGCAAATGGAGTAGAGGAATATCAAGGATTCTACTTCTATCTATGTGAATTTTTGTTGATGTTCATGTGTCTTTGGTGGGAAAGCAACCTGGAACAATAGTGAATCTTTAGTTTCGAATGGTAAAATTTAAATATAAAATGATTTAGAAGCTAAGACTAATTAAGCACAAAAAAGCTGTCTGTCCAAACAAACAAGGCCAATTTCTAAAAAAAAAAAGTTGCATGCTCACTGGTCCTTTCCGATCAATAGTCCTGTGAACATTATATTTCCGGTCAAAATTCAGTTTTGAAAATTTGACTCATGATCTACGATAGAGAAAGTTGAAAAAGACGAAATATCTTTTATTAAAATCCTAGGCTAGGTTTAAAATTATTATCTTAAACTAGGTATTCGTAAAATATGAGCCGATGTGTTTCTATTATTAGTTTTTTTTAATAATAGAAAAGAAAATTCAATAAATTAAACTTAAGTCAATTAATAGAGAGAAATAAATTTATTTTATTAATAGGATCCAATAGAAAATTAATGGTCAAATAACGTAATCAAGGTTAAAAATACTCGTAGCTCGTAACTAAGAAGGTAAAAAACCGGTTAAAACAATTCTAGTAAACCAGACGTGAAGATCTTCGGCGGCTCGTGTCATCTGTCCCGCATCTTTCTCAACTGGCACGAGTAGGTTTTTTTTAATTATAATTCACACCGCATTGTCGTCGTCCTCAGTGTACACCTGCTTGGCGTACTGGTCCCTACCCTTTCGTGAAAATATGAATAATGTTGGGGAGGGGAATATATTTACTGACTACTTGCTACTACTAGGTGGAAGCCCAAAATGGGGGTTTTCTCTTTTTTGTTTTTTTCTTTTTATTCCTTTTTTTTATTTTTATTTTTGGAGGTCCAGCAGCGCAGACAAGTGGGTCAAACGGGGGAATCTCTTCAAATTAGAGATTTCTTGACTCGTTTTTTTTTAATCTCGGATTACGTCATGAAATTTATGTTAATTTACTTTTCCTTTTTTTCTTTTAGTTTTTGTGGTCTCAGACAGAATTATGGAAACCAGGTGTAATGATGTGTTATTTTTTATTTATTTATTTTTCAATCAATTAAATGATCTCCAAGCCACGTGGCTTTAAAGACAACGATGGGGGACACGCCATTAACCAAAGATAAATTTAAATTGTTTCAACTGCTTAATAAAGTTCTTTTATTAATAATTTGTTACTTTCACTCTCTTTTTATTAGGAAATATTAAGTTTCATGCCAAATTTTCTAAATTGAGTTTTCACTAACAAGATATGTCTTGCAAGGCTCTTGAATTAAAAAAAATTTTTTTAGCGAATTGTCTGTATGTGTGAATAAAATAGCTCAAAAAATAAAATAAAAAAGTAAAAATGTGAAACACTCACACGACTTTCTCTAATTGCAATTTACATAGTTATGATTGACTAACATTCTTCAAACATTATAATTCTTGCTGGTTTAGTTTAGCCATCAATTTACTTGAATGGGAGAATCATTATTATATTATTTGTCTGTCGGGAGGGACCAAGCCCTACGCTATCCAAACCCCCCACAGGGCCCATATAGCTAACCCCAAAGAAAAATAACAACAAACCTGGTCTAGAACAAAAATCCGAACAGACCCCAGTCTAACCCATCTGAGATTCACCGCTGTCCGAACAAATCGGACCATAACCTTAAAGAGAAGTAGCCTAAGCTCTTCCATAGACATCCTGTTGCGACCAAAGGTTCTGAAGCTAATTTCCTCCAACCAGAGCAAGATGGATGGGTGTTTCTTTCTCCATCTCACAGACCCTACAAAAGGGGTCTGGCACGAGCCCCATTAAATAGAGATATCCCCCGGACAATGTCCAGTAACGGCTCCAACAGAAGTCTGAAGGAGGTCCTTGAAAGACACAGCAAAATCTCACTAAAAGCCCTGTCCGATCCCCCAATGAGCAACTCAGTCTGGCTAAAATCAACTGTGCTCATCCATAGAGATGACTGCTGGAAGCTATCCATGACCGGAAGCTTGGCAGACATATGCTTAAAGACACTCCAACAGCAGGCTTGAGACAAATGAAAAGAAGCTAATTTGGCAAACCTATCCACCTCCTCAAAGTTAAAAATCATGATTTTTTGTTTCCAGCTACATATGGTATTTCTTAAATTAAAATAATTTAAAAGAAGTTCTTCGCTGTGAGGTGCGGAGTGGACTAGCCACATACTCAGGGATATTGTCGTCCCTGCGGATATCCCAGGCTAAAAACACGAACAACATCTCCCACTTAGCCCAGCTCCCAGATAGCGCGCTGGATTTCCATGCGGAGATCCTGGGTTCGAGCACGGAAGTGCTGCTCTTAGATTTTCTATTCCTACGGTGTCCGACTAGCATGAAAGAACACTGTGCACCGACAGTGCACTGAGAAAGCTCCAGGCTGAAGAGACAGTTGATGTCTTTAACTACTTTGGGTTTAGCGAATCCACCCGGGCAATAGCTCACCCACAAATCATAATCACACACACTCTCATATTGTACACTTTGCAGACATTCTGTGTCCAAACATTGACACCCATCAGAGCTACAATAGTTCTTTTAGGACGTAGTTGACTTGCTTTTATAGATGTGGTAGATTCACAGACACACAGAGATGTCTGTACGCGATACGTCAGCTAGGTGGTACAGAAGGTGGTGGCAGTACCCCCTACCATGGGAAAAAACAAGAACTGCTTACACAACCTCAGCAGAACCAAAGGAGGGAAATTTTAGGGGTAGCTTCGTCCACCATAAAAGCAAAGGAGTATTCCTGAAAAAGCATAGTATTTTCAATCTTCAAGAAAACAGCATTCTATCAGGTTAGTTTGCCATGCCGCTCGACTCTATTAGCCTAACGCTACTCTTTCTTTTTCTCTGGTTTGACTGTAAAGTCCTGACAATATCTTTGCTTTATTCAATATATCAGTGAATCGTCAATCTATAATTCAGTTCTCTACAAAAATATCACTAGATAGGTCTCCATCTGGTGAATAAAAAAAACTTCATGTTGTGACTTATATAAAAAAATCAATACCCAACTTCCTCCTCGTGTCTATTCTTAAGTTGATAAAACAAAACAGCGAGATAGTTACAGAGTTACAAAATTAAATAAAATAAAACATTATAAAAGTTGTAAAAAAAAAATTCCCAGAATTATACTGAGGAAGATGCTATATTTGGAACACCATCCAGTCACAATTACCATCATAGCGAATAATATTCTCAAAATTTATTACTTTGTAAATTATTACAATGAGGAGAATAATAATAATTTGTAACCAATGTATCACCCAATCTTTACCTATATAAAAACATTTGTATTTTTATTATTCATTCCACGAATTTTATAATAGTAAGAATGAATTTGTTAAACAGACATCATCATGTTCCATAATTCTTGTTGTTTCTATAATTTTACTCATAAATAAATACAGATTTGTTTATCAATCTGTTGAATCTGGTGTGACCCACTCACACAACTTTCTCTTACTGCAGTTTACAGAATTATAATTGGCAAATTTTCTTTAAAACTTTATCATTTTTTCAATAAATGTTTCTTTCTCTTAAATTTTATATAAAATGGGGGAATCTAATCTTAATCAAATGACTTTTTAGAAGAAAGCATAACCAACCTCCCCCCACCACTAGAAGAAAGCATAACCAACCTCCTCCCACCACTAGAAGAAAGCATAACCAACCTCCCCCCACCACTAGAAGAAAGCATAACCAACCTCCTCCCACCACTAGAAGAAAGCATAACCAACCTCCCCCACCACTAGAAGAAAGCATAACCAACCTCCTCCCATCACTAGAAGAAAGCATAACCAACCTCATCCCTCCACTAAAACTTCTTTTAATGAACTTTCGCTGAAAATAGTTCCCAACAAAAATGATTGTCTTCTATATTCATAGTTAGTATAGCAAATTTAATGAGTCGGGGCTTTTATGGAAAAGATCGCAAAAAATTGGAAAACTATATAGTAAAAACGCACTTCCGGAATTTTGTCAACATATTCAATTCTGATTAATATAATTTAATTGGTAGAACAATCATAATACCTGTGGTCACATATGGTTGTGAAACCTGGGTACTTACGAAGGAAACAGAGAGAATGCTAAATATATGGGAAAGGAAGATACTCAGAAGAATATATGGACCTATCTGTGAAAATGGCATCTGGAGGATAAGAAAAAACGCTGAGCTCCGCCAAATATATAATGAACCAGACTTGGTAGCCTTTGTAAGGAAAAACCAGCTGAGATGGCTGGGGCATGTAGAACGAATGTCCGAAGGCAGGGTTCCAAAAAAGCTGTTGGAAGGGAAACCGGGAGGGTGCCGTAGAAAAGGACGTCCCCGATTGAGATGGCTGGGAGATGTGGAAGAGTTATTGAAAAGAATGGGAGTGAGAAGATGGAGAAGACACGCCCAGGAAAGAGAAGAGTGGAGTAGGATTGTGGAGGAGGCCCAGGCTCTTGTAGGGCCGTAGCGCCAAGGGTAGGTAGGTAGTAGAATTGTATAATAAACAAAAATAGCCCTTTATAGGAGAACATATCCCCACCCCTATCCCAAAGTTCCATTAAATGAATTTTCTGGGAGAAAAGTTTCAAATAAAAGGTGTAGCTGCTAATAAATAGTAAATCGTTGGAGCCATTTTCAGAAAAAAAACAAAACTGAAAAATATATTCAGTGAAGTGATACTTCCGGTTGAGGAATTTTTGACAGTAAGATCCTGTCGGGTCCCTTCGTGATATCCATACGGAATTGAAATTTCAGCGATTTTTCGATTTTGAGATATGCTTTTCACATATACATACACACACACACACACACACACACACACACTTTTTTTCTAAAAACCACCTTTTTAGGCTCAGAAAACCTCATTGTATTCCCAATGAAAATTCGATGTCGAAAATTGAAACGATTACATTAGGAGTAAGGGAAAGTAGAAAACTCTATTCTAAAGGCCAACAAACCACCTTCTGTATGAAGCTCCTCTGTATATTATGTGAATGTCTGGAAGATATCAGTTTTAAGTTATTGTTCGTGTAGCTAGTCTGGGATATCCCGCAGGAACGCCAAAATACTGAAAGGAATGACAAGGCTATTTGCCTCCTATGCTGATGCGGGAGCATACAGTTAAATGCGTTGCTGTAGTTTTCCAGAAAATCACGAGAAATTAAAAAAAAAAGAAGTTAACTAAAAGGAATAATAAACTTTATTTTTCTTAATTGTAACATTCTTCATCCAGATTTAGGTTAAAACATGATCAGTTGGTCCATTATTAGTTTTTGTTTATTTTTATTTCTTTATCTTTTTATTCTATTTCCAAAAACCGATCAAACAAGTTAGTTTCCTTTAAAAAAACGAAATCTATCAGTATAATAATTAATCTTGTATTTCATTATGGAAGGTGAAATTTATTAATACTACAAGACTAATCAAAGTTATGTAAAGACAATCATTTCTTAGTTATCAAGAACACTTTTGTTATCTACTTCGTTCGTGTTTCTTGATTATTCTAAATGTTAAAATAAATATATATTATTATTTTTTCTTTGTTTTACAACTTTTTAGTAAATATAACGGTCTTTTACCACAAATATCTATATTTCTTTTAAAAGAAATTTTATACAATTTTCTTTTCATCACAAAATTATAATAATTAATGTATTTTAATTATATCAATTTCTTTTATTAATAATACAAAAAAAAATACATAAAAAAGAATATTATTCAAATATTATTTCATTAAATTATTATTATTAAGAATCCTGACATTTTCGTTTTTATTATCTTATATATAATAAGGCCAATTAAAATAAGAAACAAAGAGACAACCAACAAATTCTTTTCCAAGTCTATGAAATGTTTAGAATCCGTTATGTGTTAAAAGTTAATATAATAGAGAGAGACAAAATATACATAATACTTATATATTTATATAATTCCTTAACAAAGAATTTTAAATTTCTTGTTTTTAACTTGTAGTTATTTGAGTTATTCATTTATTAATTTTGTGGCATTATTGTTTTTTGAATTGGTTGGGCCATTATATGTTGTATTCTTTGTTCAATTAAAATTTCATGGGATTTTTGTATTTATTTAGTTGGTTATAAAATAAAATGAGGCCATAATTTATTTTTTTAAAAATTCGGTCTAATTTTTTTTTACTTTCTCTTAATACTGTATTGCGATCGTCCAAATTGAGTTTTCACCGGAAATACATGTTATGGGATTCCCTGAATATGAAAGAAATGATTTTAGCGATTGGCCTGTGTATGTCTGTCTGTGTAATTATGTTAACAGAATATCTCAAAAAACGAAAGTCGCTAGAAGCTTAAACTTGGTATTCTATTTAGGTATTACAGAATCGCATCAGACACCAAGATTTAGGGCAAAATTCATCGGACCTGAAATGCGACTTTACCTGTTTTTTATTCAGTTACTCGTGATTTTCTCAAAAACTACCCCAATGATTTTCATTAAACTTCTTATATTATCTATATACATAAATAACTATCATTTTTATTTGAAACATTTTCGAGGAAAGATTAGCGTTACGCTTTTCTTTAAAGTACCGCGTCAGTGTAATATATGGTTTTACTATCTACATAATATTAATATACATTAGAAACATTGATAGAATTCCAAATTGATAGAAGGAAATTAGTTAATCGGAAATGCGAATTTCCAGAGTAAGTTTTTTGAGTTTTTTTTTCGTAAACGGTTACAAAGATTTTCCTTAAACGTGACATGCTTGCTGCATAGATAAAAAGTTTGACTTTTATTTGAAACATTTTTCTGAAAAAATTGATCTTAGAGGGTTAATTGGGCGGCGAGTCTGTTAGCGGTAATTTTAATTTGCATAAGCTTTGTTGGTTTTGACATAGAGCGCTCCACCACATAAGGCCGCACAGGTATACAATTAATATCCCCACCACCGCTTTTATGGCCAACCCAATTAAACATTCAAACGTTTGCAATTTTAAAGAATATTTCTTGAATAAATTGTATTAATTAGATTATGAGAAAGTCGTTTGAGTGTTTCACATCTGATTTTTTTTTTATATTTGGATATTAGAATATATAGAAGGAGCGGATGTAAAAACCACCGCAACCTGAAAGATTTGCTTCCTTTAGTTGTAGACGAAATAAGGAGTCTATTGTACTGTGTTGGCAGCGTTAGTGCAAGTGTTGATCCTGTTGTAAAAGGCCGGCATATCCTCAGGGATAACCACAAAGAAATGTCCCTGAAGGAGTGGTCCTCCTACACGGAAGTGGTAATATTTTCACTGAACAACTTTTACTTTTACATCTTCTTTTTTTTTTCCACTTTCCTCGAAACACATCAACGATTTTCATGGTTTCAGTGTTAATTAGTGAAGGACCAGATAACTTCGTTCTGGTTGTTATTAGTGACTAAATCTTCAGTAAAAAAAAAAAAAAATCCTTATTTTTACAGAACACCTATCCCAATTAACCTAGATTGTGCGACCTCATTAGGCTGAAACGCCCCATAAAAATTAGGGATTTTTTTACGTAAGCTGAAAATTTATCCCTAATAACAAACAGGATCAACGATTGTCTTTAAACTTGGCATCCATGGCATCCTACCTAAACATACACAGGCCTATCACTTTTTTTCCAACAACATTTATTTTAATGAGATCCCGGGGGAGTTGGAGCGTTAAGTTTTTCTCTAAACTACGATTTCAGTAAAATTAAACAATTTTACTCTCTAATAGTAATATTAAAGTCTAATTAAATAGATTGCTGAAATTCCAAGTTTAAAAAAAAATCACAATTATTAGTTTTTCTTTTAATCAATGAAGTAACATCGCTCAATATATTGTTTTTACAATTATGATAAAATATATATTTCATTTGCACACACAAAGAATATATTGCTAATCTTCAATTTTAAGAAAAGATATTTTGGCACCACTGGGCTATTTTTTTAGTACTTGAAGGCCAACAGGTATGTTCTCTCAATTTTTCCTAACCACCTTTTTATTATAAATATCGCTATTATTTTTATTATATATATTTCTTTGATAATTAATAGTTTTATTGTATATTTTATTTCAGCTAGTGGAAATAAAATTAAAGAAACATATATTAAGGATTATCCCGCGTCTCTTTACTTTTTGTATTTTTTGTTATTTAGTTTCAATCAAATATAAATGAAACTAATTAAATTAATAATGTTCAAAATATTCATAAAGTTCTGTCTGTACATAAGGTGCGTAGCTGAGAATAAAATATCTCAAAAATGATAGATTATCGTGAGTTTCGAACTTCCATATATTCCGTTTTAAATATCATCTTATTGGGTATGAATGGTTTCAGTCCGAAACATTTCCTTCTTTTACGAACTTTCCGCCAACCGGAAGTACAATTTAATGACTAGATTTTTTTTTTTCACTGTTATGTGATATTGTAACGTAAACATCTCTAAAGATTTTACTTTAAACTTAGCCCGCTAACTAAGACCCATGAAAGCCTATCACTTTTCTTTAAAACGTTTTTTCCCAGCAAAATTGACTTTACGTTCTCCAAAAGTGTTATTAGTTGGAGTGTAGCGTGTGAGGTAAATTAAAAGCAATGCTAGTGTACCAAATTTGAAGAAAATAAAACGGCTAACTGGAAGACGGTCAATTTCCGAGTTTTTGTTGTTGGAATTTTTCATGAAAACGGGTACATCGCTTTTCTTTTAACATACTATCTGCATTTATATACATCTACCACTTTTTACTGGAAATTTTAAATGGATTCTGAGGGAGTGAAAATGTTAGGTTTATCTAGTATATCTGAGTGTAATGGGCTCAAATCACTCCCCACTGCAAGTTCATTGCAGTTCTCTCTCAAGCTTGTAGAAAAGGCAAACTATGGAGCGCATCTAGGAACTGGAAGTAGAAGTTCAAGAGAGAGGATTAGTTCAGCCGTTGAATATAAGATGCTGTATTTCTAAATAAGCGACCATCATTTGAAACAACGTCAAACCAACAACATTACAACGTATTTTCACTCTGCCAGTCAGTCTGTCACTCTCTTCTCACGCTACCATACATTCTATCGCTCAATAATATTACATTGTAAAGTACTTGCAGTGTCTATCATTTTGTAATTAATATATACAATGTTCAGTAAGTCTAAAGTTAATTAACCGAAGTATTTCTCTTCTGGCCAACCTATCCTACATCAGCTACCCTACGTTTTTATCTGTGCACAATCATTTCAAGTTTAAAGAGCATCATTATATTTTGTTTTGAGAAAGACTCAAAAACCTTTTCTGTAAAGTCATAATTCAGGTTAATTGATTTTCTTCAAATTTGGAATTCTAATGTATATTAGGATAGATGGTATATAATAGGATAATAGAAAGATGGTATATATGTATATAATATACTTCGTATTACATAGATGGTAAAACCGTACATTGTAATGAAATGGCACTTTAGAAGAAAAGTGTAACGTTAATGTGGCTTCAGAAACTCCCCAAAAAATGAATTCTCTCGGGAAAATTGTTTCAAATAAAAATTGTAGGTATTCATGAGTGTGTAAGATAGTACGCGAAGTTTGAAGAAACGTCTCAAAAACTGGAAAATCCATTCATCAGTTTGAGCTTCCTGTGATATCGTTTTTGAGATATTTTATTCAAACACCCATACAGACCATTCGCTGAAAATTTTTTTCGAACTCAGGGATCTCAAAACATCTTCTGTTTCTGGTATAAACTCAATTTCCAAACTTTGACACGATCGCAATAGTATCCCTTACTAGGAGTAACAGAAAGTAAAAATGGCAGTGAATCAAACGTCCGTTTAGATTTCACCATTGTTTCATACACCAAAAATTTCAATCAGAAACTAGAAGTACATCGTGGCTGCAAGGGGCGAGAATTTAGCTCAGAGAACTCTCGTGAGTGTCTAGGCAGTGACGCCCTTAGATGTTCTCGCCTGGAGGCCCTGTGCACTGAGAACGCTCCGAGCGCCAATAACCAGATGTTGAAGGAGAAAAAAAGAAGATATCATAGGTTTTTTCGTGATTTTTTTGTTGTTGTCTCGAAAATGGCTCCGACGATTTTTTTCTGTAAATAGTTCGCAAAATCAAGATACATGGAGCACTTTTTAGATTTTTAAAATTTTAAACATTTTTCTCAGGATATTTGATTTTTAGGAAGGGTCGGGAAGAAGTTTACAACGTTGTTCAATCTTTCCATTAACGTGCTATTTCAAGTAAAATTAGAGCTTCTGTATAAATTGAATTTTCATTATTTCCGGCATTTATTTTTTTCTTTCTCTTACCGCTGTAAGAGGAAGTATTACGAGCGTGTCAAATATTCAAATCTGACTTTTCAGCGAATGTTCTTCAAGTATGTGTGTGTGTGTGTGTGTGTGTGTGTGTGTGTGTGTATGTTTTCGGTCTAAAATTCTCAAAAACAAAAAGTCGTAGGAAGCTCATACTTGATTTTTGTACGTTTAGGAACCGTTACTGCGTCTGATACAGTGGGTTTGGTTAAAAAAAAAAAAAAAAACATTAACAGGAAGTGCATAGAACTGACTACACATATATTTGTGCCTATCACTATTTTGAACATTTTGCTGTTTTTTCGGAGGACTTGATTTTTGTGATGTTAGATTTTGTAATGTGTTTTTGTGTGTGTTTGTACAACACTGGTGCTATCTACCGGATGCAATTTTATCACCACGTCTATATTTATATTAGTGCAATTAAGAAAAACGTTTAGTTTAAAGAACTTCATAATTTCACAGCTGTATTACAATGCAGCAAGAGAAAGTCGTGTGATTGTTTCACGCCAGAATTTAATTTCCTGTTGGGTTTAAAATAATGTTTCTCTTTTGTTTATATTGTCTATTATTATAGTATTGTGATATTATTTAACGATAATATAGCTAGTTACCCTGTCCATATCAAAATTAGTAAACAATAACTCGGATTAAAAAAAAAAAAATCGAATGCAATAAGTTTTTATTAACAGACAATTTGCGCTCGGCAGGTGGTCTGACCCAAATGTAAAATCTCTTCTACAAGTATTCTCTTATATATATTTTCATTTAAGACAGAGCCATTTTGTCTCGCGACTTTTTTAAATGAATACGTTTTACATTGTTGTTGGCTAAAAATAAAAAAAACAATGTCTGTTGTATCTTTTATAGTATGTACAATTAAGGCTTAATTTCTAATGGTTTTTGAAAACTGGTTTTTCGTTTTCTAAACAACAATTTATTGTTTCTTTGTTTTGTGAATTTAAATTTTTTTTCTCTCTTTTTAAATGTGTACTTTTCTTTTTAAGTGTATCTTTATTTGCTTGCAGTGTCAATGAAATAGGATACTTTTCTTTGTAAAAATATATTATTCAAGTTAAACACCTTTTGAAAAACTAAACTTTTCTATAATGAATAAAGATTCATAAAAGTTCACTTCATATCAGTCTGAAAAGATGAAGTTTTACAGGAAAATGGTAAAGTTCTTTTCATGAAGAAACCCTGAGGAATAGAGCCGGAAATTATATCAAGGAAAAGCAAAGACGGGGAGACTCACAGGGCGTCAAGATGATGAAGAACCAAATTTTTTTCTCCGCAATCTAAGTAAGACCTTCCTCGATATGTATGCATGCTATATTTCATATGAAAGCTTCAAAAATCAAATTAACTTAATTATCTGGCATTTTATCCGTCGTAGCATGCATATCTATGTTCTTCCTGACCGGTTTCGGATTTTCATCCATCGTCAGAGCAAATTAACCAAGTTCGTGTAGAGAGTTCACTTCAACGTAATGTTTCTGTTACTTGTTACTCACACTTGGTGGTTGTATATAATTATGTGGGGAGGTTATAAGGTTATGTTGTAAGGTTGCGTATGTGATTAATGACAAAATGGAGTTATTATAAGTTATGATTGGGCATTAGAAAAATAGTGTATAATAAACTCTCTACACGAACTTGGTTAATTTACTCTGACGATGGATGAAAATCCGAAACCAGTCAGGAAGAACATAAATATGCATACTACGACGGATAAAATACCAGATGTTATCCAGCATTGCGGATCCATCCACATATTTAACTTAATTATCCTTATTAGAAATCCAACTTTCGGTTAACATAAAAGTGCTTCGGCGCTGAAGTGGCGCCGAAAGAAAAGCCTAATGTTGTAGCTCCCCCCCCCTGAACTCTCCACAAAATCAATTTTCCAAAGGAAAATATTTCAAATAAAGATTAGATCAAAATGTGGGACAGTATGCGAAGTTTATGGAAAATCGAATAAGTCATCTTTGAGAATATTACTAAAAAAAAAAAATCCCAATATTTGCAATTCCGGATTTCTCACAAAATCTTGGTGTCCGATGCAAAGAATGTAACTGATCAGAAAAATCAAGTTTGGGCTTCTAGCGATTTTTTTTTATTGAAGTATTACGGTCGTGTCAAATTTCTGTTAGCGAGAATTCACCGGAAATGCTTGTTTTGAGGTGCACTGGATCCGAAAAAGTAGTATTTAGAAATGTGTGTGTGTGTGTGGCTCTCTGTATGTGTGTATGCTTGGCCAGCATAACACCAAAAACGACAGAAAAACGTAAGAAAGTTATAACTTGATATTTCGAAAAAGAGTTTAATCGATCAACTGCTAGTACCATTCTACAGAATGGAATTTTTTTTAGAATTTTCCGATTCACTCGAATACGATTCCAACGATTTTCATTAAATTTGATGTATCAAATAAGTGATATGTTAATATTTGTACAATTAGTATGCCAAGGTTAATGGAAAACCTTGTAGAAGTTTTGGAGAAAATTTCAAAAAAATAAAACCTCAAAAAAATCTAAAAATCTAGACTACCTGTAGGGTGCACTTCCGGTTGACCGATTTCTTTAAATTTGGAATTCTAAAAATTCTTCTAATGTATATTAATATTATATACTTAAGTGGAAGAAATATACATACATTGAAGATGTACAAAGAAACAATGTCACTGGGGAAAATGTTTCCAGTAAAAGTAATAGGTTATTCATGTGTGTAGATAGTCTATACGAAGTTTAAAGAAAATCGTTACAGCCGTATTCCAGGAAAAACATAAAAACTGATAAAAAAACTTCAGTAATGTAGTATTTCCGGGGGGTGGAATTCGCCCGAAACCTTCGCATCAGATGCGCTAATAGAACCTAAACGGAGTACCAAGTTTGAGCTTCTTGCGGTCTTTCTATTTTGGAGAATTTCAAGCACACGCACATACACAGATATTCGCTAATATTTTTTTTTTATACTTAAGGGATCTTGAAATATGGATTTCTCAATGTGAAGACTCAATTTCAAAAATTTTGACACGGTTACAGTACTTCCTTTTACAGAATTAAAATAAGTAAAAAATTGAATATTCTAATGATCCTTGCCGAGAGAATTTCCACAGAAACAGCTTTTCTAATTCACCTTCTCTCTCTCTCTTTTTGGGGTTATATTACGCTATTTTGTTCATTTGTAGTCAGGTTTTATCGCTACGGAGTAAAAATAGTAACCTATTTGAATATCTCATAATGCGGGAAGCCCCAAGTGAAAACAGGTGATATCACCTTAATAGTTTCCATTTATTTACACAATATTCCATATACCTATACATATTTACTAATAGAAATTATTTTATAAAAGACTGATTACGTAAATCTACTGGAACATTAAAGAAAAAAGTGTTTTCTGGGGCAGTGGGGCACAGCTCTTTAAATTTTATAGTTCAAAATATTTTTTAAATTTTTCTCTCATTAAAAAAGAATATTTTTTTTTTTTTTTGTATTCCAGTAGACATTAATTTTATCAAACCTCTTGTAAATGATATATTATAGAACATTATAAAAAGAGATTTTTATTGATTAATAAACTCCTGTATTATATTGGGTGAGTTGGTAGCCAATAGAAGTTATAAATATAGTGAGTAGTGTATCTGATCTTTAGCAATGACGAGTTTAAAAGAAGTATCCTTTAGTGAGATGAAACTTAGAAGATTAACTTAAATGTAAGGTGTTAGAATGTTGAAGAAAATGAAAAAAGAATAAGGACCGCCCATTTAGTATATAGGCTGGTTGCAGGCCCACATATCACCGATCTGGAAGATTATTCACTAAAGGAAGAAGCCCTCCAGCTATCCACTTCTCCAGTCAAGGGCAGAAGTAAATATGTTTGCTGTTACCAATAGAAGTATAATATATCTTACTTATTATATATTACTATTATAAATTTTACAGACCTACTTTTTACTTTCTATTACAATTGTAAGAGGGAGTCAAATGAACTAAATTGAGATATTTCATCGGAAATATCTGACACCGTCCCGTAAGTACAAACGTATTTATTTGACAAAATAATCAAAATTGTTTGAAAAAAATAAACAATCTGAGTGTGATGGACTCATTTGACTTGAGAAAAATGCAATCTCATAGCATCAGAGACATTTTCCGTGGTAGCCTGCTTCATTTTGTGGTCTTCAGGATGCGTTTTTCAGACAGTGTGCCAACACAGACTCGTATAGAGTAACTTAGTTATTGTGACAGTTGCTGTGAAACTAAGTTACTCTGTACGAGTCTGTGTTGTCACACTGTCTGAAAAACGCATCCTGAAGATGGGCGAACGCCCGAAACCGGTCGATGACCACAAAATGAAGCAGGCTACCACGGAAAATGTCTCTGATGCTTTCCAGCTCTGCGGAACCAACCACCACAGCAATCTCATAGTTCTTAATGGACAGATTCGTAGTTTATTCCAGATTTGTTATGAATATTTAATTCACTTGGCCCTCACGATAAATTGTCAAATAGATATTGAAAAATGACAGTATCCAGTAAAGCCTCAATGTCTCAATAATCTGGTGGAAAAATGTTTCAAATAAAAGAAATTTACGATGAAGGGTAAAAAAAATACAGATATTTTCCGCATTAATACATTCGCATACTATGCAAATAGTTATTTCCGGAGAAAACTCAATTTATACAAATTTGACACGATTGCAATACTTCCTCTTACACAACCGCAAGAAAATTGAAAAAAGTTTTGAGTTTAAAGTGTGTGTGTTGTGTGTGTGTGTGCATACGAGTGTAATAGCTCAAAAAAAAAGTTTCAGGAAGCCGAAACTTCCTCTTCCGTTTTTAGGTACCATCCTTTAGATGAAACAAAAAACAAATTTCACTTCCGGTAAACCGATTTTCATCAAATTTGGAATTCTAACAATATTTCTAATATATATTAATATTATAATTGTAAAAACCACACATTATACGTATGAGGCACTTTAGAGGGAAGTTTTACGCTACTGTTCCCTCAAAACCCCCAAAAATAAAATTTTCCAGTGCAAATGTTTCAAATAAAAGTGATAGGTATTTATGTCTGTGGATAGTATTCAAAGTTTGAAGTAAATCATTGGAGCTGTTTTAAACAAAAACGCGAAAACTAAAGAAAACACTATAAGTAAAGTCGCACTTCCGGTTGATGGATTTCGCTCGAAACTTTATTGTCAGATGTGATGGCGATACTTAAACGGAATATAAGTCTCAGCTTCTGTGATTTGTTTTTCATTTTTGAGATAATTTGTTCACTCCTAATTATACACACACATATATACAGACCATTCTCTAAAAATATATGTTTTCGTACTCAGGGTACCTCAAAAACTTGTATTTCCAGTTATAATTTAATTACAAAAAAAACCTAAAGAATAAGAGAAAGTGAAAACACTGTAACCGTTGTAAATGAATTCAATGGAATCAGAAAATGAACAAATTTTTCAAACGTCCAGAAGGTGTTTACAATATAAAGTGATGATAATATCTATCAGTTCTTTATAAGCGTATAATAAATTAATCTAATAAATGAAAATTACAAGAAATATCAGAACTAAAAACTAAACAGATTCTTAATGGATAGAGAACAAAGTTAATATTTTTCTGCCATTCAATTCAGGGCATTATAAAATCTGACTCAGCAATTTTTTTTTTACGATGCCTAAGGTTATGTAATTATAGTTTATTATGGAGAAACATAAATATTTGTTTTTTGTTTAATAGAAATAAAGTCAAACAATTACAATCAATTATCTATAATAAAGAAAAATAAGGAGAAAAAGAAAAATATCTTTATTTGCCCGGCAGCTAATTTTCAGCCTTACAATATAAATATATAAATAATACCAACATAATGAAGTATGTATTGAATGATATGAATTTTTTAATTTAGTAATATTCTCATTTTTATCTTGTTATTATGTTAGTACATAACCACTACAATAATCCGCCCGTAATAAATAGCGAGCACTGCCCAAAGTCCTAAGTTAGAGTTCCCAAGAAATTCCGCAATAAAATGTCGGACAAGAATTGGTTTAATGCCACTTTATTGAATGGAATTTTCCCCCATAGCTGCTACAAAGATTTTCTTAAAATTTTTACTACATGTACCGATGAATGTCTGTGTTCTTTTTTTTTTGGAAACATTTGTCCACTATAAATTAATTTGTTATGGAGGTTGTGGGGAAGCGGTGACGTACCTTCCCTCTTTGAAGTGACCTTTCACAATGTATGGTCTCAATATTTTACAATACTAATGAAAAATTGAATGTGATATAAACATTTGTTTAATAGAATCTGTGAAATTCAGTGAGAAAAAGTCCATTGAGTTTTTCATACCAGCTGTTTTTTTAATTTTTTTTTCTCTTATAATTGTAAGAGAAAGTGGAACTAGCTGGTTCTTTTGGGAATCTTGGTGCTCCTCCGGGTTATTTTAAGCTAATAATACGATTTACACTGATATCCTGATCACGTTCATAATTCTAATTATTGACAGGGCTCCACAGATAGTTGCCCAGGAAATTTCAAAACACGTGCCACAAGGTGAAATGATCGCAATATTTCCTTCTAAAAAGCAGAAAGAGAAACTAAATATTTGAATCTACAGAAATGTGTGGGGTACAAATAGAAAAGGCAGATGCCGTACAGGTGGGGTCCACCTGTAATTATTAACACACCACCCACATGTTTTTCTGATAATTTTGAGCACGCCCTGATGGCACGCGTATATCTCACCACCAAACATCTAGACGGCCCGGCAAAGTAAACAAATGAATATTTAATAATATAAACATTTAGAATAAACATTTGTTTATTAAACAGCTAAATTAACAATCTGTTAAATAAAATGATGGTTCATGCTGGTAGGGTCCGGTCAAAATCTGTTAAGCCATAGTGCGATTTTGCTGAAGAGATTTTCCAGTTTTTCGTGTTTTTCTTTCTCTGGAAAAAGGCATTCTCTAAACTATCCAGGTACAGCCCTAAAATTTTTAATTTTCCCGCGTAAATTGTGGAAAGTACCACTTAACTGTATAGATTTTTCAGCTTTCTCCAAACGAAAATGGCTCTAACGATTTTCTTTAAACTTACTGTATAAACTAACCATATACTTTTATTTAAAACATTTCTCCGAGAAAATTCATCTAAGTACCGTGGTTATATTTTTCTCTAAAGTGTTAATTCAGTTTATTTTACAATTCTATCATCTGTATAATATTAACTAGAATTAAATATGTTGCCAAAATTCCGAGTTTGAAGAAAATCACTTGACCGGAAGTGCGGTTTTACTGAACAGTTTTTTGCTATTTTCTCCAATAAAAACGCCGACGAATTTCGTATTTTTTTTTTAAATAAATTTAAGGCGCGTCAACATCTGTGGTCATTAGCGCCCGGAGCCTACTCAGTGCACTGGCGGCCTCCAGAAGTGTTCTCCTGCTACAGACAACACGTCCATCATCAAACAGTGAACTGTAGAGGCTCCTAGGAAGAAAAAAGTCTAAGGATAGCACTGGACTCGAACTCGGGACCTCCGCGTGGGAGTCCAACGCGCTAAGCATTTAGCTAATCCCTCCCCTCGTAAAATTTGTTACAGTTACTTAAATACAGAGATCTGCCACATTTTTTTGGAAACGTTTTTCCTTTGAATGTTCATTTAAAGAAGTCTTTGGGGAGGGGTTTGTGTAAACTGAGTAAGTTTGAGTGTGAGTGACACGGGATTTTTCTTTTTCAGATCCAGAAGATGGTTATCTATGGATTGAAATGTATAAGTGCGGGTTACGTATGGATAAGTACGAGTTCAGTTACTTCTGAATAAAAGGAAAAGGCTTCTAGGATGAGAAAATCTTTGGTAAGCTATGCTTGAACTCGAACCCTCGCACTTCTGGACGCTGACCTCACATTCCTCTATTCAATTGTGTTACTAACTGAGCTTTGAGTGTTCTCTACCAGAATTTTTTTAAATTATATTTTAAATAAAAGTTAACTAATTGAGGTCGCTACAAACAATTCTATTTAAATAAGAGAAAGTAAAAAATACGATCATTTCAAAGCGATTAATTTGTAATCCAGAGCCAATAATTTTTACTCTCCAATGGCCGTAAAAATAAAACAAATAACCGATTTATATTTAACATGAAAGTGTAAATAAATGTACAAAAACATTTTAACAAGTTGTATTGTCGAGAATAAAACTTGTTTATTGACACCCAGTTTTGTATCCAGTGTAAGTTACTAGTGGAGACTCATTAGATACAGATTAATGTGTCCAATAAACACCCATGGACCAGACGTAACAGAAACAGAACTGTAACGCTGTAACTGGTCGGGAAAGAGAGAGAGAGAGAGACTAAGATTAATGGCGTACCATTTTGTCGACCTTGTGCTCTTCGAGTCCAAACAGTCCTCAACATCCAGCACGTGCTACTAGGCCCAAATGTAAAAGAGTCCCTCCTATCGCTATGTCATTGTTTTTTTTGTTTTAATCACTATGACACTACATCCCATTGTGACCAGATTCTCACCTGCATTCACCACAGCCACTTCGAAAATGATAAAAGCAGACCATGGTGATCGAAATATAAAATAAAATCTTATTAACCAAGCACCAGTTTCAAATTTCGTATTATATCACTTTATGTTGTCAGACAAAAATCAATTTACTACATCTACACAAGAACGGAAAAGGGAAATTTTAATTTATAAACTTCAGTTGCTGATTATTGAAATTTGAACACAGTTCCAAACTGGCGGTTGTTTTAAGGTAACACTTCTTTCTCGATTTGTTTTGTCCTTCTTTAGCCAATTTTATTATTGTCCTTACTTAGTAATGTGCCTAGGGAAGGGATTAGCTCAGTGGAAGCGCGCTGGTCTAGCAATGCGGAGGTCCCGGGTTCGAGTCCACATTGTTGCCTTTAGATTTTCTCTTTCGCATGAGAAAGGTGCAATGAGAAGGGTCCAGGAGCACAATAAATCTTTCAGGTCGCAGTGCAATATTCCCTATAACTATCTAACAATCTATTAATGTATCTCATTTAAAACATGATTAATGACGGATTTTGATTTTTTTAATGCAAGTTTACATGATTATTGAAAAAGTTATTAAATGTAGTAATCATACAGAAATTGGGTTAAATCATTTAGTAGTATTTTGTAAACAAAAAGAACACAATATAACCTATGTGAATTTAATACTTCCGATATAATCAGATTTCATGTAATTAAAAGATTACATGAACAAGAAATTTTGAAAGATGCCACTTGATTTGTGATTACTATGGCACGCATGCGAGGTCTGTGGTTGATTTGTGATTAATTGGAATTTGAATTTTTGTCATGTTTATAATTAAACTGAGTCTATACTTTCTCGCCTATTCGTTTAGACAACCCTTGGTCCGCAGTCTGTTCTGAGCAATCACCAATCTAAATAGAACGCAATATTTATCACTGCGCATGCACCAGACAATCACAAACCTTAACATACCCCTGACTTTGTTGCAACCAACCTTAATAAATAAAAAAAAACAATAATCCATTAAAGCCCAAAATCTGCCTGTGGGAGATTTTTATTGTGGGGAGAGTGTGTATTATGTGACCACAGTTTTCATCGCCATTTCATTCAAGTTTTTGCTCTCCGAGCCGCTAATAATTGTAGCCCAACATTTTTGTTCATGATGCTGAGTCAATAAATTGAAGTCTCAAATATGTAAATGGAATCCTGAACGTTTCTGTCAGTGCACTTGCCACTACACTGAAAGTAATAGACCTTTATAAGTGTAATTAGTGTTTCAAGTTCAAAGAAAATCGTTGGTATCTTTTTTGAGAAATCTCGTAAAACCTGATTGGTGGATTTTGACTGAAAACTTCGTCCCCTTGTTATTCTCTAAACGGTATGATAAGTTTAACAGAATAAAGAATATTATAAGATGTAAAAGTAATCGATTATAATTATAATTTTATTTTTCAGGCCTAAGATAACATGGAAACCAGGCTAATTAAAGCGCAGCTCCAAAAGAAACAGATATGTTAACGACTAATTTCAGTTCTAGGGATAAAGATTCTTCAATTCTGTATAATAGAGTGGAAGTATACACAACTTCTCTCATGAACGGCGGATAGGATTGCTGTTTTGTTAACACTGGTAAGAAGGATATAATCAAGAAGCGCTAAGAATCGGCTACAAGACGTGAATTATCGGCAGCCCAATATTTGGAGGATTTGCTATAAGATCTTTATTAGAAAAAGTAGGTGTTGAATAAATTATATCATAATTGCTTGTTAATCCCTTAGGGATTTCTTGGTCCTGTTTAGTGCAAAAAAAAGAAGTAAATGAATTGTAGTAAAGGTAAAAAAAGAAGGGACTCAAAATGCTGCCTTGCTACACTCCGTCACCTCCAGAATGCTTTACAAAGAAAAAGAATGCCTACAAAGAAACAAAAAAAGGAATAAATTTTAGAAGAGAAGAAATAAATAAAGAATTTTGTTTCTATAAATGTTGAATCAAAGCATGAATAACTTCTATTTTATTTTCTTCTTTTTTAAAGTTGTTCACAGCTCAGATTTATTGTTTTGATACACCTTTTTTTATAAATAAAACAATGGAACATTTAACAGTGCACTCAGTCGGTAAACGGTCAAACATTATATTTCACATTAAAGAACTATAAGTAAAACCACTGTTGAATTATTCTAAAGAGGAATGAAATCGGCCTTTTTTTTGCTTGTTTTTGTTTTATTTTTCAGCACCTTTATCTAGTCCTACAGCAGACTGTATTGTTGTTTCTACAATAAGGATAATTTTATAGTCTATTTTTATCTACAATGCAAATATTTCATTAATATTCAAAGGCCAGTCAAAAGTGTGCTTCCAGAACTATGAATATAATATGCTAAACGTATATTCTGTTCAGAAAATGTTCATGATTTTTTTTTAACCTTGTGAGGAAAAGTAGTATTTCTCTTTAACTTTGTGTTAGATGTGAGAGAATAAAGATGATTTAGGAGAGTAAAGAAGTGCACTGGTGCATCACACAACTAATTCAATAGATCCTCCCGAACCCCCCTCTCACATAAAATCAAATTTTCTACAAAAATATATAAAATTATAAGTGATAGAGTTATATCTGTGCAATGAGCATTCTATGTATAACATTTTTTTTTTAACAACAGTTTTCGAGAAAATGTCCAAAAAAGAAACCTTTTCTTTCCGGAATTCTCAATTCTTATATAATGATTTAGAAATACAAACTGCAAGGACTTTACACTGTTGATTGATATTTGAGAATAAGGTAGCGAGAGAATAATTAAGAGAGAGACAGACTGGTTGAGAATTAGAAAGTACGAGTAGAATGATGTTGACTGACTGGTGTCGGTAACTGTTCTGAACTGTTCTTCCTTAAGGCTAGCTCGCTTGCCTTAATATATATATATGAGTAGAATTCTCTTTTTTGGCCAAAACAGACCCCAGGGCACATATTCAGATGCGAATTTGGTTTAGTGCAAATTAAAACAAAAAATATATATATATATTAAATTTAATTGGGTCAGTCAGTTAAAAAAAATTATGATAGAGACAGGTTTTCAGTGGTTGTAGTATTGCCAGGACCCTAATCTGATTAAAAAACACAGATATTCATTACTAAATCAGTATATGCAAGGTTTAATAGATTCAGATAACAGCCGAGCGGTTAACTCTGCATACAATGATAACTTTAGTAAAAACTGCACCCAGTTTTATCTACTATCGAATGTTTCGTTTATTAAAATCTTTAAATTGGTCAGTTTAGGGTCTGCCCCTGTAAACAAATTCATTTATATTAAAAAATGTAGTTATAAAATCAACACTGATGAAAAGTGCCCGCTTTGTGTCAATAATGAAGTTATAAACATTTTGGTTATATTTTTAGAATTCCCTTTCTTTATAATATATAGAAAAATATATCTATATAAATACAATAGCGATATTGGATATCTGTTAAACCCTCAAAGTTACGAACATAAAACAACAATTTTTTTATTATATTATTAACTTTATAAAATTAAGACTTATATTGTTCAATTAAGTACTATACTCGTATTGTACTATGTATTCAAATTTCATATTTAATTTTTATCAGATTGAGTCATTCAGTTCTTTTTGCTTATTTATATTTTGAAGATTTGATAGTTTTGTTTTCTCGCTGGTATTTATGTTATATCTAAGAACCTTAATTTGTCTTTTCAAACCTAACTCCACTGTAATTATTTTTTCTTAAATAAAGCAGTATAATATATATATATATAACCCTAAAAACCCTATGGCGCAACAGCCCATGAAGGGCCAAGGCTTGCCAGACGGCGTTTTGAATAGGGGGGCGTGTGGTAAGCACCCGCAAATCCCACGCAGTTTAGTTCCGGCCTTCGCTATCTAGGGCGCTACTAACTGTAGCTTCCCACTTAGGGCGTGGGTATGTGGCGTCACCATCGCCCACCCTTCGGGGTGCAATCAGCACTCTGGCTCTCCAGGTTGGGGAATCCCTCATCCCACCTAATCCAATCCTGAATCTTTCCCCTTGCAAGTTACCTGGGTTGCTGAAACACCTGTTTTGAGGCAATGAACAGGAATCAGTAGATGGAATCTGTAGATCTATCGGGCGTGCGATCAGTCACGCTAGCTCGTTAGAATTGAAATACTGAACTACGGGCGCAAGATAGTTTCCGAGCCAATTTCTTGCAATTGAGGTAGGATTCGTAGTGGCCGAGGTTTAACCAATAACTCCAATGACCGCGGTCATGAGTTGAGCGAGAGGAGACTCGCAATATGGCAAAGTGCCAGCCCGTAGCTGGAAGCACACTTGCTGGGTGTGCGCGGTTTACCAGAGCCTGCTAGGGAGTGCCTTCTCTAGCTTCTGGGAGTGGAACGTGACCACTGTGTAGGATAACTGCGCGCTGGTTGAGCGTACCTCAACCTGCCCTTAAATGGGTCAAGCGGGGGACTGCTTCGGCACTTCTGTTATGGTCGGGTATTGCACTAAAAGTCCTTCCATGATAGTGATATCTCCCCTTCTTGTTATACGATCCCGTTGCTTGCAACGGGGGACCGGTAAACCTCAAGCGGGTAGGTACAGTCTTGAAAGATCCCCTCAGTACTTAGAGGAAAAAGGGGTATACGGGAAGAATGTAGCTTCCCACTTTTTATCACGATGCTGGGTCAACACCAACTTTGTCCTCAAGGGAATCAAACCTTGAATTCTCGCACAAAAGGCGAGTGAGCTAGCCACTAGACCAACGCGTGAAGATATATACATATATAGAATTCTCCCTCCCTAATGAATAATGTTTGATTATTCGTTTTTCGGACACTATGAATCTTTAATGATACAGATCCAAACTTCATCTATTAAATTATTTCTTTCGTTGATATGAAATAATCAATGGAATCACAATAAAATGATTACTAACAATAAAAAATCCAAAACAAATTATCTAAGAACAATCTAGTCTGAAATATTTACACAACTAATTCATTAGATCCTCCCTAACCCCCCTCTCGCATAAAATCAAATTTCCCACAAGAATATATAAAATTATAAGTGATAGAGTTACGTATATCTGTGCAATGAACATTCCAAGTATAGAGAACTTTTTTTTTTAACAGTTTTCGAAAAAATGTCCAAAAAAAGAAACCTTTTCTACAAAGTCGAGCAGTTCCGGGTAACATTAATAATCCTCGAATACTATGCAGCCGTAGGTAAACTGTATATATTGCAATCAAGGAGGCACTTTAATTGGAAAAACTTAACATTGCAGTTCTCCCACAGAACCCCCCCAAAATCAATTTTCTTGGAAAAATGTTGCAAATAAAAGTGTGTGTCTATTTTGAAGGTAGTTAGTATGTTAAGTGTGATTTTTAGTTTGATGAAAACTCAATTGACACGATCGCATTATTTCTTCTTATCAGCTCCTTCTAAACAGGATGAAATCCCGACAGTGTTTCGTCTGTATTCGTTTTGTGTATCAGCAACTTTCAGCAGCAAGAGAAAATTGTAAAACAACACCTAAATTTTCAGGACGCACAAAACCTTAAGAAGTCTTATACAGCCAAATTCATTAGGTCTAAAAGAGCATTTGTTTTTGCTACTTTAGATGTCAACGTTTTTAAATATGTAAAGTCATGTGTAGAATGTAAAATGTGGATGTACTAAAATTTTGCCAGTGCGTAGTCTAAAACATAACAGTTTATACATAACTATTTTTTAGCAGGCCCTAATTGCATTGTAATTGTTGCCGGTGCCAGAGTAAGTTCATGTTGGAACACCCGCACAGAGAGCCAAGCTACTTGAAAAAGTGGCTAATACTTCTTCCACCTATCAGTTGGTGATACCTCCAACGATATATTAAATTTGAGCTTCCAGCGATTTTGTTGGTTTCGAAATATTTTTTATAAATAAAGAAACATACCTCACACACACAAAGCAACAGAGAAGATATCATAGCCTATATCCTAGAACTCATAAGATTTTAGCGGAGCTGAAATGAATGTAACGGATGTTAAGAGATCTTTAACCAATGAAAATTTGTCTTTCATTTCTATTAAATTTATTAACATTGATTTCACTGACAAATATATTCGCATTAGAAAATTGATTTATGGATCTATCACATAAGCAGACCAGAGTATCACAATTCAACTTGGTAATAAAAAATAATAATAAAAATAATTTTTATAACTCTCACCATTTAAAATGTTTGAAGACTAAAGACACTAATATAAATATCAATATTAAAATTAATAAATGTAATAAATTTAAATAATTAAATATATTTAATATAGTTTAGGTTATAATTTAAAATAGTTTTATTACAATAATGTCTGGACATTCATTTGGTTTATATATGTATAAAAGATATAACTCATGGTTTTATGTACTAGTTTACTCTGTAAAATCTATAGTCAATAAATCTATCTGAACGACTGTTTTGTAGTTGTAGATGCAAGCTTAGCTATGGCAGGCGCCAAATTGACGTGGGAAAACTATTCAAATTGTTTTCTTATATATTGCACGGGCGACGTTAAAAAATTTAACTCCATACCAATATTTAGTAATGTTATTATGAAGGGTTTTATTATTTTACTGGCGAGAGGGGGTCTTTTAATAAGTAAAGAGCCAATGAACTATTATTAAAAAAATATCTTTACAAGAAGAAAGATACTTTTATTATCATAAGTTGGCAACCCTGCCAACAGTTCAAAACCAGCTGTTTAGCCATTGTTTCAGCCATAACCTCTATTATTCATTCAACTATATGGCAAGTCCTTTAGGGCAACTGCATTTTGGGAAAACAGGTTAAAAAGAATACTATCTACGGGTAAAAACTATCTGAAATTTTTCTTCCGATTGCTTAAGAATACGATTTAAGTTGTATGAACTATTCATGTATGTGAAAAGTGCTAGAACAGAATTTGGCGAACGTCTGATTCGCAACAGGCGATCAATCATGGTTTCAACTCCATCAAACTTGCATTGAGGGAGTTATGTTGGAAGAAATACCTGAACCATTTAATAGTAGATCCCAAGATTGTTAGCCAAGACCATTACTAAGAAAATAGACTGTTTTTTAGGGAACTCAAATAAAGTACGTTATTTAGTGAAGCATGATGGTATTTGGGAGGAAGAATAAATGACATGTGACGTGACTTAGATCCTTTTATTACGAGCCTGAATGTAAGCGCCAAAACGGGGAGTAGAAATTCCTGGATTTCCATCCAGGGAAAAATTGAAGACCCATTATCTCAGCCGGCAAAGTGTTGTTAACGATAGTTTGGGATATGAACTGAGGTATTTTTGGTTTCTCAACTGTCAGAACTGCGGAGAGATGTTTAAAAATAAAGTAAACCTTATGAGCCTAAAAAGGAGTAAGTGCTCTTAACTCAAGGGCACAACTGGCCCATATAATGTGTAATCAACGCAAGAAAAGGATTGAAAATTAGGCTGGTAAGTTCTACTAAATCTGTTTTGTAGACCGGATCTCGTACTAGCTGATTTCTTTTTTTTGTTTGATCCATGCAAGCAACAATAACGTGACGTCAAATTTTTTGAAATGATATTAACTGGTTCGCATTTCAAGACAAAGCATAATTTACTAGATTTGATGTGTTTACTAGATTGTGATTTTCATTCTAATACACGTCATTAAAACTATAAAGATTTGTCCCATTACTAATCGAATGACCGTCGTATTCTTCTGTCCTGATGATGAGAAAAGGTATCCTCGAAACCTTAGACTAAGAAATTAATCTCGATAATTAATCCAGAAAATAATACTGAAGAATTCAAAATGTTATTATTTAAATGGTTATATATAAATTCGCATCAAATGAACAAAAATAATTAAGAAGAAATTATAACTAAGAAAAATAATTCCGTTTTATTGAAAGTAATTCCTTATTGTAATTAAATTTTATTATAACAGTGCTGGCAATATGAATATTGTTATTCAATAAAAGTAGTCCAATGTTTTGACATTCAAATAATACGTTTTTATTTTCTTTTCCTTTCAATTGTTAAAACTTGCTTGCCTTTCAGTTATGACCAAAATATTAAAACGATTAAATAAATTATTACTTTAGATGACCAACAAGATCTCTTCCCTTGACCTTTATTAATTTTTATTTCGGTCAATTTGTGAGGTGGAGGGATCCAAAGAATTAATATAAATTGAAATTAAATATATTTTTCTAATTATCTTTGAAGCGGTATATTCTCAAAAATTATATATATAAACCTTTGCCCTTTGCCCCTTAAAACTTCTATTTGTAAAATTTTTTAAATATAAAATTTCGGATGAAATCTAACAATAAAAATCTGGTGTGAAACACAACACACAACTTTCTCTTACTCCAGTTCTCCAAATTATAATTGACAGCTTTTATAGTCTGTGTACCAAATTTAATGAGATCGTCGAAAATTGAAAAAACTGTTCAGTAATAGCGCACTTCCGGTTTACTAATTTTCTTGAAACTCGGAATTTTGGCCATGTATTTATTTCTAATTAATTTTGTTTGGATGATAGAATTGTATAATCAACTGTGATAGCACTTTAGAGAAAAATATAACCCCACCCCTCCCCTATAAGTGCCCTTAAATAAATTTTCCCAGAGAAATGTTTAAAATAAAAGTTGTAGCTCTTTGTATTTGTGGTTGATGTACTAAGTTTAAAGAAAATCGTCGGAGCCATCGCAAAAAAGTAAAAAATCCAACTAGTAAAGTGACTTCCGGTTGAGGAATTTTGTCAGATAACGTACAGTCAGATCCCATGGTGACCCTAAACGGAATATCAAGTTTCAACTTTCTACGATTTTTCGTTTATGAGCTATGCTGTTCACATACACACACACACACACACACACAGACCATTTGCTAAAAACCACTTTTTTGGACTCAGGGGACCTCAAAACGGATATTTCCGGTGAAAACTTGATATCGAAAATTTGACACGATTACAATACTTCCTCTTACTAGGAGTAAGAGAAAGTAAAAATAGATCCATAAAGAAAATCTGTCACGAAATATCGACACTACTTTCTTTTACAATTTACAATAATTGTAAAAAATTTTCTTCAAAATTAAAAGTTTTACAATATGTATGGTGTTAATTTTACACATACTTATATAAAGGGTAGGAATTATACTAATTGGTTTTTAGAAATTATACTAATTGGTCCTTGAATGTGACTACATTGGATATTACCAGGCAACAAATCTATTCCCTCAAGATAATCTCGTAGTAATGTGTGGAAGAGTTAAGCCTAACGTCATCAGAACCCCCCCCTAAATAAAATATAAATTTCCTGGAAAAATGTCAATAATAATTTTGGGGGGAGTCATATAATTATAGCTTTAATGTGGTATATTAAATTAATCTCATTTAAATTACCTATTTTTCATCATAATTCCTATACACTTGTCCCATTTCTTTGTTAGAATTGTTTCATTTTTATGCTGGCAGTAAAAACAAACACAAAAAATTCGTTGTCTTCAAGTGTGACACTCACTTTTGCACATTTGTTTTCACTTCTTCGTTGTTGTGTAACTGAACGACATGACATTGATTCCTTCAAGTTGTCAAACAGAAAGAAAGCTGATGCTATGAGATCCGGGCAGAATTACTTAGGCTAAATTTTACTTTAATTTAAAGCCTTGGTTATGCAATATTTGACCTGTATTAGGAGTAACTTCAAATTGCAAAACGTTACTGCAATCTACTTCTTGAATACGCAAGATACAAGTATTAGCTGTAGGTGTTGCAAATATGAAAACACTTGCTCGGCCGCTATTAACTAACCACATGCAGAGTTCGCACCGATTTATACAACTTATTCAACCAACATATTGTGTAATCATTCGGGAGGAGTAAATTATCCTCTTAGAAACCAGAAATCGTGCCAATGAACCGAAGTGCAGATCTCCAAAGGTTTTGCCATTGTTGACTGAGCAATAGAGGTTATGTGTACTGAAATGGTGGTAAACAGCTCTTTCAAACTAGTGGCAAGGGTACCAACTTATGATAACTGAAATTATCATTATAACATCATAGATATTCTATGATTCACTGTTCTTTGCCTTTTTTATTTATTGCATTACTCTCAAATTTTGCGAGTAGCATTTCAAGGTTGAGAAAATTCATATTCTTATTCGCAGCTAGTACTTGAAAGTTATATCAGTATTATATTGTTGTGACTATTCTATTCACGCTAAAAACTTTATTTTTCCACACTCATACCGTGTATTTCCTATTAAAACTTGAAATTTCGAAAATTTAATAACCGCATTTCCTCTTACAGAATACTTTTTTTTTCTTTTTTTTTGTATATACATATATACGTAATACAACAGCTCTAGAGTAGATGATGTGGTTATATAACAGTAATGAAAGCTTTCTTCCACTTGTAACTAACTTATTTGTTTCAAAATCTCAAGGATATTTCTCCTCCCCTAATCGGCTTTCTAACACAGATAAAAACCTCATACAATTATTGTTATTAATGTAAATAATGTAAACTTCACTTGAAACATTTGGAAGACAGGTGAGATTTTTGTCAGGTGTATTATATTTGTTTGCGCGCGCCATCAAATACATACATCCTCTCGAATAGATGCGGGTCCATGGATGTCTGGAGAGATGTCTTCACCTGCAAGGGCGAACCAACCTCCCTGAAGGATACCAACTTTTTTTTTTCACATCTGTCTTTCCAAAATGGATTTTTATATTTTCCTCTAAAAATTTTTGCGCCTTTTTTTTCCTCTCTCTCCCTCTCTCTCTCTTAAATCGCTATATTGAGATATATTGAAATAAATCGCTAAATTGGCGGGACATTGAAGGTTATGTTTTGTGTTTATGTTCTTATCCATTCTGCAGATTAATCATTTACAATTAATCAAATATATAATAAGTAAATGACCTAAGTTACCCTTTAGCAACATCTTCACTAGATTTTGGCGGTTTTATTTTTTCTCACAGATCATTTACAGTTTTTTTTTTGGTTAAATTGATTTTATTAACTCAGAATCATGAAATAATTTTAAGATTTTAATCATCTTCATCGCTTCTTTTTTTTCACAATTGAAAGGTTAATTTTCTTTTTTGAACATTTAAAATATTATTCTTCCTTATATTTTAAGTTTGAATACATTATATAATGTATCATACCATTTGGTAAATCACAATATTTTTTTGTTGTTTTTTCTTTATATCAGTGTGCATTAAAGAACCTGCATTATATTTTTACAGTTTCTTAATCCTAGTAAGTGGAAGGATCCGAACTTGTCAAATTTTCGAAATTGAGTTTTTAACGGAAATATATGTATGTATTAGGATCCGATAAAATTGGTTTTAACGAATTGTGTGTGTGTCTGTAAGTTTGTGAACAAAAAGTCCCAAAAATAAAAAAAAAATAAAAAAACAGGAAACTGAAGCCTGGTATTCCGTTTGGATACCAAATCACTCACATCTGACACTGATTTTTTTGCGCGAAATTGAAACCACAATAAATATCAAAAACTCAACATAAAAACAATTTTACGAACAATTTCGGAACTAAAAAGATATGGATGAAGGAAAAAAAGGATCGTGATTTAACCAAGCAAAGCATGCTTCATTCTGCCTTAAGCTTCACTAAGCTGCTTTAAGCACGCCTTCCACTGCAAAAGGGTAATGAGCATGAAATAGCTGAGCGAAACGGAGTAAAATAGTTTTGACCTTCCACTAAAAAGAGTTTTACATAAAAGAGGTATTTGCCTTCCATTGTCAACGGGTTCGAAAATCTGGTAGCGGATTGAGCTAAGCGAGAAATGAGATGGAAGGGGTTAGTCCTTCCATTATCAGCGGACTGAATGGTCAGCCAGTTGGATCGAGTAAGTCGTGGTTGAAGTTTTCTTTTTCGTTTTTCGTTTCTGGTAATAATGCCAGACGATTCCAGTGATGAAGACTATATAAATACGATAAGTAAATGCTTGCTACTCTACAGCTATAAGAAAAAGAAGCGTAGCAAACCAAGATTTTGGATGAGCAACCACATTAGAGAGAGACCTGTCAAAGGCGATTTACTACGGATATTCTACGATTTACAAGATGATAATCTCTGTCGCTGGTATTCCATAAACAAGGGTATTGTCGCACTGTTTCAATAAAAAGCTCCATTTTATTCAAATACACTACGATACTGCAGTCACAGAACATGTTCAAGAATGAGCTGAAAAAGATATTCGCAGTGGAAGGCGCGCATAAGTAGGGAGGGAGGTAGGGAAGGGCTAGCGGACACCGTTCAAAACTAGCATTGCACAGCGTGACACAACGGCTCCTTTTTCCTCGCTCAGTCCGCTCCGCTGACTCATCTATTGGTGGAAGCACTTCTATGAGATTTGGCGTTGCGAGTCGAACGGAGTCCGTCCCAAATCCGCTCAACTCTGCGACCACTTTTGTAACTCTTTATACTCGTTCAGTCCGCTCCGCTCACTCTTTTCATAGTGGAAGCACTTACATGAAGATAAACCTTTGCGAGTTGAACGGAGACCGAACGGAGCCCGCTTCGCTCGCAGTGGAAGGCGCCCTTTAAAATTGCTTTTTTTTTTTTAAGTTTTTAGTTAGGGTAAAATTGAATTTCCTTATTTTTTAGTTTCTAAGTTATTTTTACAATAAAAAATATCTATAAGCCCCTATTGCGATTAGCTGTATTTATTTTCATAGTAGTCCAGGCGGCCCAGTGAATGAGTGCGACAGTTCTTTTCGCCACTTTGCCTTTAGATGACATGAAATGGAATATTGGAATGAATGAAGGTAAGCAATTGTGTTTAACATCTTCAAACCTAGTGTTAAGGATAAAAATAAACCACCTGGTGGGAGTATTGATGGGTTCTCTCTCTCTATACCTCTTCCTCTCTCTATGTTAAAGGTTGCGATGTCTCTAAATAAAGATGTCGCTGTAGGCGGATTCAAGAAAATGTTATTGGTATGTCAAGCAAAGGGAATGAAGACATGAGTAAGTATAACTGTCTACAGCGCTGTGAAAGCAGAATTAAGTTGATGCCAAAGACATCTTCGATTTGAAGTTCAACAATTTGATATTCCGCTCAAAGTTGAAAAATCATGCTGCTATATTTTCGGCAAGTAGATTTTACTTATGTATTTTGGTGATTTTTTTTTTGCTGTTTATAGAAATGGCGATTTGAAGATCAAGACAAATAAGTACAAAAAAATGAAAGGAGAATCATCTGCTGAAAAGGGTTATTTATGAGAATGTGTGAAGATGTGGTTGTTGGTTCTTGGGTCTCTAGAGAGTATAAAACAGAGGATTTAGAATACTATCTTGTGGCACTATTCTGTTTCTTTTACAGGGGGAGAAAAACGCTTTAAAAATACTGGATTTTATGTAAGGCAAAGTAATACATGTAATTGCTTTTAGATTATAGCGAACAAAAAAATCGTTTTGTTAATTTATAAATTCCATTTTCTAAATGCAAATAATACAAGAAATTCTAGCGTAATAGTGTACACGCTTTTAATTGCAAGTATATCTGTTACTTTAGTAATATAAAAGAAAATAGTCACTATAGTAATATGGCCAACAGTATAATGCCGACAAAGTGAGCTCTGGTTTGTTTATTATGCTAATTAATTAAATAAAAGTAGATAATTTATAATGGACCAATAATGATAACCATACACCTTTCAGATTATTGCCGTTGCAATATATACACTGAATTTACTATAAGGTAAAAGATGATGACACAAACTATATTAGAAATTCATACGTCTTGAACCAGCGCGCGATTTACCCTCCCCTCACCAATTCCAGCTTTTTACTCTTTTTAAGTTAATTATATGAGAAACTTAACGCAATAAATTGTCTAGTAAAGGTCAGTCGTGTATATATGAAAGAAAAATAAAACAAAAAAATTATTTAAGCCAATCTGGAGCGGAGAAGAGAATGAAACAAATAGAGAGTGTTTTCATTTTTTTTGGAAAAGAAAGAATAATAAGTGTAAAGAATAGTAACTGAATAATTAACCAGTTTTATAACAACCAGAAAATTACTTTGACCAGAAAAGTAGACCGAGAGGAGCAGAATTTCATATATTTTTCAAAAGAAACAAATCTTTAATTAAAAAAAAAAATGATTTGATATTTCAGATAAATTTAAAAAATATTCAGTTCCTACTTTTATTTTTTTTTAAATAATTTAATTCGCCTCCCCTCCCCCGCACAACTTATAGTCACTTACGTATTCAGAGGGAGGGGAAAAGTTAGATTCCACTTCGCTGTTACATAGCAATTCTTGCCAGGATTGGTTTAAAATTCAAATCAACAAACAGCCTGAAGAAGTATATTGCAATATGGGTGAAACCATGCTTAGAGCGGTAGATCCTAAGATGTTTTGCAAGAGATTCTATATGTATGCCCCTTTTGGTTCTTTCAGTCTTGTACTAGGAGATCCAGATAGGGAGAAAAAGGAAAGTTAGATATCTGAAAAGTAGGGCGAAGATTATGAGATTTCGGGGATGTAGAAGAGAATGTACTGGCAGAAGAAAGTACTTCTCTGCGTACGCCATTCTATTTGATGGAGGTGAGAAATTAATCTACAGCTCCACAAAAACGGGACTTCTTACAATCCGAAGAAAACATTGGGACTCTACTCACTGAACGTGAGAAATCGTCCTATATAACGTGTACACCATAAATTTAATATTTTATCATTGTTTTCGATATGTTTATGTTAAGAAAGCCATATTAGTGCACTTAATTGTCGCTAATGTATGTATAGAAAGCTAATTTAATGGTAGCAGGTATTGGATGATGAAATGAAGTCCAACCGTACTTACACTAAACTCACTATTTATATTTGAACGATTTTACTCCAAAACAATTTTGATCTAAAAATATGAGGTTAGAATCATACAGTTGTCATTCAAATTCCCTCCCATAGAATGTTTTGTTGATGGAATAATTTTCATAATATATGTTTAAATTTTTTCTTCTCAAGGTTTTAAAGTTTTTAGCTTGACTAAAGTACCAAATGGTTTTTTATAATTAACTAAATTCCTGTTCTTAGTTTTGGTTTTTCTTCATTAAAAGAAATTTACATTTTTCTGTTTTATTTATCAAAGAGCTAAATTTTGAAACAAATTATTGAAAGCATTCTGTACGCAGTAATTACCATGGAAACTGGCCCACTTATCGCTCACTAGCTTTATATAATCAGTTCTGAAACTTATGTTTATTGGTCTCATAAGACATGTTTCGTACAACGTTAAACTCCGAACACCCACGCGTTATACGGGAGTTCACTATATTTTATCTGCATTCTGTCAACAAATAATATAATTTATCACATATTCTATCGTTTGAATCCTCTTGAACCATTAAGTAGATGGAATCTGGGTCACTTCAGCCAATGAGTTGAAAAAAAAACACCTACTTATGTGTAAAATTAAAAAGAAAGATTGAAAGAAAATTTAAGAAAGTAATGATGTGAGAGTAGAGAAGTGATTATTAAAAAGACAGTAGGGTGGGGATTGAATGAACGGGAACAAGATGAAGAAGATGATCTTATTAAAGTGATAATATAAAGATTGAAACTAGATGTAGTAGTAATTGAGGAACAACAGCAGACTAACAAACAACAATCACTTAGCCGCATCGACACAACATGATATTTACAAATAAATATTGTCAGAATAAATAATTGTATAATATATTCAATCCGTCAAAATTTAATTAAAAATTGTAAAAGGAATTGTTAATAAATATTCCATTACACAATGCATTAAATTATAGAATTTAATTCATTCATATTTTACGAAAATGCAATTGTACATGATTTATTTCTTTTTTTTTTACTTTTTTCCTACTGCTGAAGAAGTAGCAATGTGGTCAAGGAAAATGTTCAAAATTTATCCTTTCTACCTCTCCAACTACACATTCCGCCTCCATGACACACAATATCCCCTTCACCTCTAAATAGCCTTAGTTGGTTGCACAAAATTCCATTCCAATGTTAATTGTCAACACAATATTCTAATGCAGATTATGTACACTTTCCATAAATCCTTGTCGGAGGCTAAAGCGGCGGCGGTGGCCACCACTTGTTCTGGAGATATGACAATAATGGCGAACTAACGGCTCGCATCTTATTCATACCGCTCAAGTAAATATATATATATATGTACATAAATTCATTTTCATCACTTTTACTTGTTATATATAACAGTTGAAAGAAATTTTTTTTTTTGAAATTTACAAGGCAGCATAGTGCCATATGCAAATATGAAAATTCTATGTAAAAAATGTATATACAAGGGGGGGGGATAATAAAATAAAAATAAAAGTTACAAAGTTGAGAAACTACCCAGTGGTAGCGCTGCAATCAACTTTGTCACTCACTGTCACTAGAGAGGATGTCGCGAGACCACTGGCGTTTAAGGCCGTCTATGAGGGTTGTCGGGTAGAGTGCGGAATGAGAGGCGTCGGACTAGAGGATTGGGATGTGAGGATAGGATACTATGGAATTTCTTGTATCTGACTTTAGTTACTTGTGGTAGGAAAGGAATTTTTAGATCACTATGGATGGTTTGATTGGAAACATAATAAGGAGCGTTAACTATTGTTCGAAGGATCTTGGATTGTAGGGATTGGATGCGATTGAGGTTGGAACGCTTGGCTGAACCCCACAGTTCGATGCCATATGTCCAGATGGGTTTGATGAGTGAAGTGTAAATTAATCGTTTGTTGTGTAGTGACAGTCTAGATCTTTTGTCTAGGAGTCGTTTTAGTTGTCTATAGCGAGTGTTCATTTCTTGTCTTTTGAGTCGTGTATGGGGGTTCCAAGTAAGTCTTTTGTCGATGTACATCCCAAGGTAGCGGACTACATCAGAGACTGGAAGAGGAGACTGGTTGTAATAGAGAGGGCGAGAAGTAAAATAAATAATTTTTTTTAAACAAAAAACTCCAATAAAAGCGTTTAAACTTGAGTTTGTATATAGATATCCAGTGGCTATAACAGATATAGAGATTTAGTAAAATAATAATTCATTCTATAGAAACAAGTTTTTTTTTTTTTATTTAAAATATTAAATAATCCAATCTTCACTTTCAGTCTTTAGTATTTTAATTTTTTTTTTTTTTTAAGTAGAAATGTTTTATAAGTAAACTAGCTGTAGAATTTACATAAACTCACTGTTTAACTTCTATCCCTAACTTTCTACAACAATTCTGATTAGAACTGTTTCGAAGTAAAAAAAATAATAATCATATTTATAGATGTTTAGAGCGAGACCAAAATACTTCTCTTCCTTCTCTCTCTTTATTAAAGAGAACTTTTAAAAAAAAGAAGTCGTTCATATTATAACTTTCCCCATAATATGATCTTAAACATGTTTTTTTTTTTTTTTAGTGTGAAACAATCACAGCACTTTCTCTCTTCAACAGAAATTCTTGAAATTTTTAATTGATAAATTATCTTCAAGACAGGACTAAATTCTTGGTCCCCAAAGATCGTATCTTTATCAAGCCCCGAAAAATGCTAAAAAGCCATTAGAAGAGACAAAGCTAATTTTCCAAATCGACACCACAACTCTTCGAAAATTAATTTGAAATTAGGGAAAAATGTTTCAAATAAAAATAGCGTAAAGAGATAAGAAACGAAAAAAAAAAGGAGATACTTTCAGCATTATAAATTTGCCATCCCTACATCAATTTTTTTTTTTTAATTTAATGGCATCAGCTTGAAGCCACAGCCAACACTAAATTTTAAATTTCTGTTAAACCTTGTGGTTTATCTCATCGAGGTAGTCCACCATGGTTTCGATGAGCAGGAGTTTAATAATTGTTTATAATTAAATGGGTTCGGTGTATGTGGATATATTTTGGTAAACATTGCATTTCTGTTGCTGATTTATTTTTTGTATTCCATGAAGATGTGTTCTAGTGATTCGACCATCTCACACTGTCGCATATTGGTGATTCTTTCTTACCTATTTTATGTAAATATTGTATATTCCATGTTGCTTCTTAGACGACACATTATACATTGTAAGGATGGTCCAAATAAAATGGTTTTGTAGTTACTATGGGATTAATAGATTTACAGAATAAGCCTTTACTTGAGGAGGAGAAATCCTGCTGCCAACTATTTAGAATATTAAGTTTTAATGTGCTATTGATATCTGTGGTTGGGACTTTTATATTTAAAATTGCTCCTTCTTGTATGGACTTTTTGGCCAGAGCGTCTACAAGCTCGTTTCCTCTGATTCCAATGTGGGCTTTCAGCCATCCAAAATAAATCTTTTTTTTATTTCTCCTTAGATCTCCAACTATATTTAATATTTTCGTAGTTATGTAGTTTAGTTTCACACTAAAAGTAATATTCTTTAACTGTGAAATGGCACTCAGGTTATCTGATAGAATTGCGGCTTCTTGTATATTTTCTATTTTGATGTATTCTAAGGCTTGCCAAATAGCCGAAAGTTCGGCAGTATAAATGGTACAATAATCAGGCAGTTTGTACATATATCTATGATCATGTTGTGGGACGTAGAATGCGCAACCCACCCCATCATTTGTAACTGAACCATCAGTATAAATTAAGGTTGCGTTAGGCCTACATCAATTTAAAACAGACGAGTTTACATAATTTCTACGTTTAAAACTCAACTAGCCCAAGTCCTCTAGACACCTGCATTTTGGAAGAACAGCGATAGCGTTGAATGGTGTGATTTGTGGTTCAATGGTTTCTTATGGTTGAAATTTATATGTAGTTGGCAAAGTAGCAAATAACTTCGAAGGTGAGGAGAGGGCCATACTCCTGGCACGAGAAATCCTCAATAAAAGAAGTGACAAAAGAATAGTAGTCTTTATTGACACGCAGGCAGCAATTTTTATCTTAAATCGATCCATGAACAGCGAGATTAACGTTCTGAAGTGCAGAAGTCGCATAAGTGCTGTTGTAGAGCAAGGATCGAACGTTATGCTGCGGTGGATTCAAGGACATGCTCTTGTAATCAAGAAGCTGGCCAGAGAAAGATCCACAAGGAGTTTGACCTAAAAGAATCAGAACTACAGTCGAGAAAAAAAAGTGAAGTCAAACTCCTGGAGATTTACCCGCAGCATAGTTTGGGCAGAGTGAACTTCATATGCGGTTACCAGCACATTTTGATGTTTAGTTGTTCGCGATTTTGCAGGTAAGTACAGTTAGGAATTCATTCGACAGGTACATTGAGAGATCGAGAGAGAGAGAGAAGAATAAATTATAGCCATTTCATTTCATGCAAGAAAATGCTTTTTTTTAAAAAAAATGTTTTTAAGCATTTGTGATGAAGGGAAAAATAAGCAAGTCAATGATTTTCTCTAGTGATGCAAAAAGAAAAAAAATCACAATCGTGTCAAATTTTCGAAATTGACCTTTCATGGGAAATATTAATAATTTGAAATCCGCTGATTACGAAAACAACAGCGAATGATGAGGTGCATATCTGGGGGTCTGTGTAATATGAATAAAAATTTCCAAACATGTATTTCCGGTTTTGGTTACTCCCTTCAACCGCATCTGGTACTAGGTTTTCGAACAAAATCCACCGATCGGAAATTGCAAACTTTACTAAACAATATCTTTATTAGGTTTTCAAGATTTTCTCGTCATCGCCTCCAAAGATTTTTTTCTTCTTTAAACTTCGTTTGCTAGAAATGACTTATTTGCTGTTTCTCTGATGGTTCCAGGAGGAAGGAAACTGGTCTGTCTGGGGCAGGAGCTAGGCTACAGAGGGACTGAACAAAGGAAGGTCTCTGGCTTTTGGGAATATTGCCACTGGGTTAGGATAATTGGTTGTCATTGAATGCTGTTGCATAGTGGAAGAGTGGGAGGGAGAAGTTAAAGTGTAACAATTGCTTTTTTTTGCGATGGGTGGGGGAGGTTCTGGAGGAGAGCAATGTTGGTAAAGATTTTCCTCTCTAAACTGCCATTTCAATACTATATATGGTTCTGTCAGCTATATAATAATATTAAGGTACAGAAAAGGTATCCTGCTTTTGCGAGAATTCCAAAGATATCCACCACCTATCACTTTTTACTTTTTCTACTTGCTCTGAATCCTCTTAGTAAAAGGAAATGTTTTTACCAGAAATACCTGGCCTGAGGTCCCCTGACACCAAAAAGTGGTTTTAAGAAAATGGTCTATATATAAATATATATATGTGTGTGTGTGAACGGCATAGCTCAAAAAACAAAAAATTGCATCTACCATGGGATCAGACAGTAAGTTGTGTCTCGAATTTCCTCAACCGGAAGTACCACATTACTGAATGGGATCACTCTGCGCGCTGGTTATCTCAACCAGTGTATCTCAACCTGCCCTTAAATGGGTCATTTCTGGCATAATATTTACTGTTTAATATAATTAACGTGAGCTATAAAGATAACATTCAGAATTTTCATTCCATTGTTGACAAAAAGAAAGAAAAAGAGAATTATGCAGAAATGCAAGATCCGCCATTTTATATTTCACCAAAAAAAAAATAATTGATGTTAATCGCCCACAAAAATTTCTCAAAAGAATTCACAATTTTCTTTTAAAAAACTTTTCATTGACCTGCAGTTTCTAGCTATTTATTATATTGTCCTTAATTTTGTGTATGTGGCGCAGTCCACGAAGTATTGCATGAGTACTTTAAAATGGAAATCCACACAAGAACTAGTTCCATCAAAATCTAGGTTCTAGCGAAAACATAAAAAGATGGAATCCAACTAATTATTAATTGATTTAAACAAATAAATTATAATAAGAAGAAGCGTTATGTATTAGAGTTCGAAAAACTATAGACAACATAGCTATGTAACTTTGAGTAAGAGTAAGTCTTGAGAGTCTTTCACATCAGATTTTGTATTTGATTTTTAAAATTTATATTTGGGGTGCTCTTGGGGTCCTAGGGTCCTGTGAGTTTGGATTAATTTTAAACTGTCCGCTTCATATATTTACATCAGATTCTTTTTTTTCCCAATATTCATCAATACATTTGCAATATACAATGTGATTCCCAAAAATTTGTTAGTAACATTCAAGGACATTAAAAAAATATAAATATAAATTGAATTATAAATCAATTTACACATTAAAAATAATTTGAATAAATGATTAAAATTTTCTGTTGCCCTCCCCCGCTCTCTATCTCTTTTTCAAGAAGGAATCGCCGACAATAACGAGGTGTTTGCAAAAATATCTACGGAGACCTTGGTTAGTACTTTTTTTTTAATACTAAATAACATAAATTATAGAAAAATAAAAAGAAACTTACTTTTCCTTCAACCAAAAAATTAAGCAACAACTGTCGCTCATGACAGGAGGCTAATGTACAGACAGACACAAACTACCACATACATATTACACACCCATACTTACACAAAGATAGATTGGCTGCAGCTATCAATTTTAGTTTTATTTTTATTTTTATTATTATTATATAGTTTTTCTTTTTTTTTATTACTATTTTTTTTTTTTTCTTCCTAACCCTTTGTCTCTCTGACTTATTTGTCGTTTTGTTTTAAAGGTTGCACCTGCCCAATTTGTGTGTATGTGTGTTTTATATGCGGGTACTGAGTAACTGCGTGTATTCTACGTAATACAGTATGCAGTGCATGATAGGTATCTTTTTGCCTTCCCCCGCCCTGCTGATAGTTGTCGAGTATATAGTGTGTATTGAGTTGTGGTGGTGGGGGAGAAATTAGTGATAGATAAAATGTGGTGGGAGTAGTAATGATGTAACCTCAGATATAAATATATGTATAAGAAGTGTGTTCTACCAATCGAAAAAGGTCTAGATTTTTGGGCGAGCCAATGGATATCAAACTATGCTTGAACTTAATGTGAAAAACTGGGGTGTAACACATGGCTTTCCCTCACTCCCTTTAATACAATTTAATAGAAAACTGTTTTCTGTAAAATTGTTCTATTTACAAACGTTTACATGAGCTTGCCATTAAAAAAAAAGGTGATAAGGGTAATCATGTATAACTGAGGGAAACTAATATTGGCACGCCCTTCATCTCATAGGTAAAGTATGTGCGCTAGTTTGGAGTTTAACCTAATTGACAGGTCGAGGATCCTCTGGAAACACTTGTTCAGCAAAATCTCATTCAAACAAAAATGATAGGTTTACAGCTGTGTGTTAGCATTTAAAATTTAAAGGAAACGATCAAAATCGTTTTCAAGAAAATTCCCCCTCTCAAAAAAATCAAAAACCTAATTAGTAAAGTCGAAATTTCAGTTAACCGATTGGTAATGTATATTAATGTTGTATAGGTGAGGAAACCGTACAGTTTATTGAAATGGTATTTTAGGGGAAGCATAACGCTACTTTTCCTCAGAAACTCCCAGAAAATATAGGTGTAGAACCCCTACCATAAATATACGATGTGTTTTGTCTGTGCGTGTCTGTGTGTACTATATATATATATATATGAACAAAATATCTCATAAATTAAAAGTTCAAACGACATTCCCTTATCATGACCATTCCAGAACAGGGAGTACTCGGCCAGAAGCATCAACTGGAAAGGGCAATTTTACTGAATTTTCATTTTGTTTTTCAATTTCTGGCAATTTTCTCAGAAAATGGCTCCAATGATTATCTTTAAACTTCATACACTAAGTCGTACATATACATGTTTTTTCACTCTTATTTTTCCCAGGAGAAGTGATTTTTGGATGGTTCTGAAGAAGTTGTATGTTAAAGCTTTTCTCCAAACAAAGGGACATTTCAGTGTGATGTATATGTTTAGATCTGTTATGATATTATGGGAATGAAAAGATGTTAAAATTCCAAGTTTTATCAGTTTCATTGTCTATGAAAATAAACTTCACTTTAAATTGCTATTGCAGGTGTTAGGGATGAGAGACAAAGAAATTGGGCCCTATCACGCAATACAGTTACATACAGATAAACCTTATGCTCTACAACAAAAACAACTGTAACTACGTATAATTTAGTATAATGTATATTTATATGTTTAGTAAAAATTCCCAGTTTGAAGAAAATCTGTCAGTTAGAATTGTAACAATTGCAGTAAAAGAAGGTCGTGTCTATCAGTATTACAGTAAGTTTTTTTTTCCGCAATCAAGTAGAAATTAATTTCCATATACGACATAACGCTCTATTTTTTTCTCATTTTTACTTTCTCTTGCTCCTAGTAAGAGGAAGTATTGTAATCATGTCAAATTTCCGATATCGAGTTTTCACCGGAAATATCCGTTTTGAGGTCCCCTGAGTCAAAAAAAGTGGTTTTCAGCAAAAGGTCTGTGTGTGTGTGTGTGTGTGTGTATGTGAACAGCTAGGAAAAAGTTGAAACTTGATATTACGTTTAGGTATCACCATGGGATCTGACGGTGCGTTATCTGTCAAAATTCCTCAACCGGAAGTACCACTTTACAAGTTTTTTTTTTACGTTTTTGCAATTTTCTCAAAAATGGCTCCGACGATTTTCTTTAAACTGTTACTTCAACTATACATACAAAGAGCTACAACTTTTGTTCAAACGTTTCTCCAGGAAAATTCATTTAAGGGCACTTCTGGGGGAGAGGTGGGGTTAGGTTATCATTTTAACTGCTATTTCAGTTTATTAGACAATTCTGTCATCTAAATAATGTTAATTAGAATTAAATATGTTGTTGAAATTCCGAGTTTGAAAAAAATCGGGTAAACCGGAAGTACGTTTGTTTTAACACTACTAAATGATTTTTGCAGTTTTTCGCGATTTTCTCAAAAATGGCTCCGAAGATTTTCTTGTAACTTCGTATACAAAATAAAAATGCAAAGATCTACATTTTTTATTTAAGACATTTCTCTGGAAAAATTCATTTAAGGGCCTTTTAGGGGAGGGGTGCAGTTACAGCTTCCCCTAAAGTGGTATCATAGTTGATTATACAACTGTATCATCCAAACAAATTTAATTAGAAAACCAAAATTCCAAGTTTTAAGAAAATTAGTAAGCCGGAAGTGCGCTTTTACTGAACAGCTTTTTCAGTTTTCGACGAATTTCGTTATACTTGGTGCACAAACTACGACATTTGTCAATTATAATTTTGAGAACAGGAGTAAAAGAAAGTTGTGTGAGTGTTTCACACCAGATTTTTTTTTTTTAATCGTGTGTTACATATAATTTGTAATAATATTTTTTTTAATTTTATAATTTTTTTTAATTTTATAATTTTTTTTTAATTCGTGTATTACTGATGCATTTGTGAAGTGAAGATATTATTATGGGATTAAATTAATTGATTTCTCATTAATTTACAAGGAATACTGTAGAATTAATTTCTTTTTATCGCTTATCACAAATATATAAACGGCCGATTAAATTTATTTATATAAAAGAAATGGATCGTTAAATAATGAAACTGACCAGATATTCAGTTTTACCAGGTGTAATCAACGTCTAAACCCTTTATATGTGAACGGGTGTTAAATAATACAAAAAGAAAGGATGGGACAGTCAGAAAGAAAGAAAGAACAAAAAATAGGACTAAATTGATATGTCTGTAGTGTACCTTTCAAAATTTATGGCGAATAAGAGATACATATACACACTGGATGAACTAGGGAGAAGAAGTCAAGATAGCGTGGCTAAGAGAGAGTGAGAGAGAGAGAAACAGACAGAGACATACTGAGCGAAGAGGTGAGTTGGTGTCTGTGATGTAGGACACAATCTAAAGTGGGAGTATGGTGAATGATGACACACATACAGACAAACGGACACACAACACACGCACGTTAGACAGTCCAGATTGATATCTTTTTTTACAGAAGCCAGCTGTGTTCGTTCCGTATCAAGGTGGGCTATGGAGATAGTTTCGGTGCCATACTGCGTCTATATTTTACCTATGTAAATAACTCATTGGTTCCCTTGTTTTTATGTTATATTATGTACATTCTAAATATTTTGAACATTTTTATGGACTTATCAATGTCAGGAATGACGTAGTTATAATTATTAATTTATCAACAATATTAATGTTAAAGAGAAAGTTTTTTTTAAAAAAAATTTCTCGTACATAATTTATTGACGTTCTAGTTAAACATCCTTGTGCAAAATAAATTTATCTAATTGTGCAACATGGAGAATCACAAGGCCATGTTAGCTGTATTGTTCCTATTGTAAACCCTGTAACAAGGATTAAATAGATAAATTTAATGAAACAAGGTTAATATTTTTTTAATGGGTTAATGGTTTAAATATTTTGAACTCCAAGGAAATGAAATTCTACGAATGTGAAAAACATGTAAATTATTTAGAAGAGTGTTTTGGAAAATAGTAATAGCCTTGGTTACATATACCTCCACCACTTCTATATTTATGGCTAAGTGAGAATATCAAAGTTTAAAGATATTTTGTCAATTCTGCATTAATTGCAGAAAGAGAAATTCGTGTAAGTGTGTAATACACTAGATTTATTTGTATTGTGCCACAGACATCGCTGGAAAAGATAATTAATATGTTTTTATTATTAATTAATTATTATAATTTATTTTGACCCTATCAATATTTTAGTATTTTCTAATCGATCGATCCATCGATGACCACACAATGAAGCAGGCTACCACGGAAAATGTCTCTGATGCTTTCCAACTCAGCGGAACCAATCACCACAACAAAAACATAAAGCTCTGTAAAGTCATCATATCCGGTTAACTGATTTTCTTCAACTTTAACATTCTAGTAATATTTCTAATGTATATTAATATTATATAGGTGGCTCAAAATCATGCATTGTTTAGACGAGGATCCGCATTTCCGGTGTAAATTCAATTTCGGAAATATGGCATGAACTTACTACGAGTAAGAGAAAGTAATAAATTAAAGTTTTCCCCTTAATATTAATAAAGAATTAATATAAATTTATTTTTAATGATTCAAAAGTTCAAGAGATTTATTAATAAATATAATGCAGGAAGGAATCTATTATATCTCAAGATCTAATGTAGTTGAAATCTTCAGTCAAATAAGGGCGGCTTAGAAAGGAATCTACGGTTCAAAACAATTCTCTGTTAGGAGTTCTTTAGTGAATAGAGTCGTGTCAAGTGACATAAGGTGACAATCAATCCTACGGAAAGGGAGTCGATCTGAACAACATAGATCATGTTACGCATCTGAAATGAACTCATCTTTTAAAAATTTAACAATAAGATTCATTCCTTGTTTTTTTTTGGCTGAGGAGCGGAGGGCATTTTTTTTTTTTAAATTAAATCAAGAGCATTTAGCGTTTCTCTGATTAGCAAAAAGTAAGGTTGAACTCTACGTGTGTATTGAACTAACGATCACATCTTTAGAGCGAGGATTCAGGTTCGAGTAGCTGAATAATTATTCTTTAATCTCTAAAGCTTTACAATCAATGCAGTTAATATTTTTTGACTCTTACGGAATCGTTTAATATTATTTAAATGACAGTTTTAGGAAAGAACCATGCTATACCTCACCAGAAAATCGGATAATTCTTGGCTGCGTATTCTTAGTATTTGAATGGAACTCTTTAAAATTGTTTTTTCCAGAAAATCTGGAAAAATTTTTCACTGAAAAAACATTTAGTAAAGATTGCCGATTTTTTCAAAGAAATTTCAGCAGTAAATTAGGTAGAAAGTTTAACACTGCGATTTCTCCAGAATCCATTTCAAATAATTTTTTTCAAATCATAGCAAATATACTAGTTTAAGGAAAATCGATGGAAGTTTTTTCTTTCGAGAAAATTGCGAGAAATTAAAAAAAAATCTTGCTGCACTTTCGGTTTACAGATTTTTTCGACGTTTTCATGTCTGGTTCAATGGTGATACCAAAAAAGAATGCCTAAATATAAAAAACATTTGTTTCTGTTTTCAAAAGGCCTAAAACCATATATTTACTATGAAAATCAATTTGGAAAATTTGACCGCAAAATATTTTTTCCCTTACCACAGGGAAAGTAAAAATTTCATTCTCTTTTCCCTGGCTGTAACGTTGCAGATAATCCATTAATTCAACTCATCTTACATTTTTCTCCCTTCCGGAGAACCTCATTGAATACCTAAGGCAATGATGGCCGCGCGATTCCCTCAGTAAATAAATAAAGCTATACTGGAGAGTCAATTAATTCTGTATTATATTTACTACGTTCCCGGCAGTCAGACTGTTTACTTGTTGCGAGATCTTTTATAATCACCTGCTGTTATAAATTTCAAATAAATGAATTAAACAATAACAAAACTAGCTTTTCCACTTTTGTCGAGGCCGTTCCTAGGTCGGTAGCCCAGCATCTTATGCGGGATCTTAGGGTTTGCCTTTAACAGGTGCTCATAATCTAAAGCCAATGATAGGAATGTGACGTATTATTGATCATAATACGTCACCCACAATAAAAACCGTCATATTACAGGCTTTGGTCCTTGATAGACCCTGGGTGTAGTCAATGTACATGACTAACATTATAGACCTACCATTTGGCCGAACTAATGATATTCGATAAATTAAGAATTGAATTATGAATTTCTGCTTTAATAATGCCTTTATAGACTTAATTCTACCCCCAGGAAACAAATAAAAATAGTTATGTGGCTAGAGCTACAGCTGGAAGCGAATCTGGAAACAAATGTCAGAACTAAAGGGCAATGAGGATGCAGTGTTCTAGCCTCAGACACCCACCCAATAAAAATCGCCTATTCTGGCAAGGGTTTAGTATTTTTTGGCATTTTTACTTTCCCTTACTCCCCAGTAAGAGGAAGTATTGCGATCGTGCCAGATTTTCGAAATTGTGTTTTCACTGGAAATATATATCTTGAGGTCCCCTGAATACGGAAAAAAAATTTTTAAACGAAAATTCGTAGGAAGCTGAAATTTGTTATTCCGTTTGGGTACACCCATCGCATCAGACACGAAGCTTTAGGGCAAAATCCATCAACCGGAAGTGCGACTTTACTGATTGTATTTTTTGGGTCATTTTTTCATGATTTTCTCAAAAAAGGCTCCAATGATTTTCTTGAAACTTCATACACTATCTACACACATAAATATTTATTACTATTATTTGAAACATTTTCCTGGGAAAATTGACTTTTTTGGGAGCCCTTGTGGGGGGAGGACAGTGGCGTTATGCTTTCCTCTAATGCACCACTTCAGCATAATATACGGCTTAATCAGCTATACAATTTAATATACATGAAAAGTATTGATCGAATTCCAGATTTGAAGAAAATCGGTTATCCGAAACTGTGATGTTAAAGAATAGGTTTTTGAGTTTTTTTTGGATTTTTCTCGAGTTACAACGATTTTCTTTAAACTTGGAATAATTGCTGCATCATAGAAACGTATCACTTTTATTTGTACCATTTTTCTGAAAAAATTGTTTTTGAAGGGGCGTGGGGAAGGATATTAAATTTAAATTTGCAGTTTTGTTGATTTTCACACAGAGCGCTCCACCTAAGGCCGCTCAGATATACAAGTGAAATCCCCACCACCATTGCAGCCCAACTAAAAACTGTAACGTTGCAGTTTTCAAGAAAATTTCTTGATTATATTGTATTAATTAGATTAAGAGAAAGTTATGTGAGTGTTTCACACCAGATTTTTTTGAAATGAAAATTATCCGAAATAGTTAAATTGTGAGCTGACCTAATTAGCCGAAATTGTAGAGACAAATGAATAAAGGATAATTAATAAACGATGTATCATAATCATTGAGGTGAGAAATACTTAGTAATGAACGGAAGTATTTAGGTAAAGTGCAAATGTGCGGCTCGTCAAACTGGCGTGATGCCGGCCACGTGGTTCATACAGGTGTGCTAATATATACATTAACCACTTGCACTTTACAAACGTTTATAATCTACTGGCGTAACCAATTTTCTATTATTTCATTTTATTTTGTTTGTCACCGATAGTTATATCATCATTGTTCTGATCCATTAATTCACAATTTCAATTTATTTATACTTAATTATTTTTGTGAATCCCCCCCCTTTCTCACCACGATACAAATTAATACAGTCCAGATTTATTAAGTTTAAGCGAATTAATCTTTGTCCTACTTTCTACAAATTTATTATACATAAATCTTGAGATATATTATCCTGAACGATTTCTGAATGGGAGATTCCTGCAACAATTTAATACGTGGCAGAGGTAGAAGTGAAAAGAGCATCACTGAATGGTAAACGTCCAAGTGTTTATTTATATAGGTACATATTTCCATTGCCTAAAGAAAATAGCGCGGCCAGTGCTGCCTCAGATATCGAGGAGATGCCCGGAAGGGGGCTGAAGGATGAGAGGTGAACTGAATTAATAGATTAGCATGTGGGCGGGTGTTCGTAAAATGGTTGAGCATGGACTTTAACTGATAGGTCCCCAGTCGGGTCCCGCATATAGCTGCTAAATTTTATATTTGTTTAAAAAATTTTATTAATAATGTAGGTGCTTCTGCTCCCTAATTTGGTAGTTGGACGTTAAGCTCGCCTAAAAAACAGGCATTACTTTACTTGGGATTAGCATGTCCAGAGAAGAGAGAATACATTTTATATAGCTAGCTTAGATATCTTTAGCTAGCAATATATGATATCTTTAGGTTATTTATTGCAGCATTGGTTATTCGGCGAATAACTTCAGACTGTGACGATCGAAGGCGATAGTTATTACAATACTTGGTTGCCTAGCCCTTCCCAAACGTTCGAGTCCTCGTAAGTCCAGATAGATTTCAGTAGCGCGTTTTATATCATACTCGATTTGTGTTTGTCATTGGTGCTGCTGACCTGAGTGTTCCTCATTGGGCAAGTTTGAGCGTGAGCTCGGGGACTGCCCTCAGCGTGTGTAAAAGGAAAATCATACTTTGTTAGTTAATGGCAGTTCTGACCGTCTAACATGCTAGTTATGTAGTAATATTTTTTAAGTCTCAATATGAGTAGTCGATATATTATTTTATTAAATTAGATAAATAAGTAATCACAATTGCTAACAAACAGAGGTTAATAGTAAAACAAATCTGGTCTGAAAACAAAGGGTTATCTCTTACTTTAATCAAAATAATTGTAACTAAGACATTTTTTCAAACTTGGAATTTTTTTGAATTTATAACTCCCTTACCTAAATATAATAGGTATATGGCCCTCATAGGTATATGAGGTTCGATGGTTAGAAAAGTAAGGACAATATATCCAGCAGAGAATGTTTCCATTAAAATACCACAATAAAGCTTGAATCTATCGTGGCAGATTTTGTCAGAACCTCTCTGATTGTAATTCCACTCCCCTTTTCGCACCCAGGAAAAAATGTTTCAGATAAAAAAAATAGGCAATTACACTTACAGGAGTAATTAACATTCAAAGTTCTAAGAAAATCGTTTGCAAGAAAAACTATGAAAAACTCAGAATCTATCCTACCTCTGTCCGAACTTCTGGTTGACCCATTTTCTTGGAAACTTGGAAATCCCGCAATGCATTTAACGTACATATATTATCTAGGAAGTAGAATTTTATATTGCACAGAAGCGGCACTTTCAATTCCAGAACAAGCCCCCCCCCCCTTAAACATGCCTCATAAATCAATTGTTCCTGTAAATGTTTCAACTTAAAAGAGAAAGATTTATATGTGTCTAGTTTATATGCGAAGTTTTTTTATTTTAATCTTTGAAATTAATTTCGAGAAAAATCGCGAAAAACTGGAGGGGGGAATAAAAACATTCAGGAGTATCAACACTTCCGGATGATAGAATTTGGCCGAAATCTTCTTATCTGAAGTGGCTAAGGGCGGGTATCTAAACGGAGTATTAAGTTTGAAAGATTTCATGTGATTTTTCATGTTTGAGGTATTTTGGTTGTCATAGTATATAAACTCACAAATACATAAGTCTAGCTATAATACTAGGAAATAATAGTTACAAAACTGTGGAGAAAGTGATGATAGTAAACAAAAGAAAAAATAAAACAAAATATTGGCATAATATAAATGTTAAATGTAAAGCGTTATTGTTTATAGTTGAGTGAGTGTTTGGCAGATGTCCTGGCCAATAGTCAAACACACACAACAGATCACACACCACCTGAATGTGTACACAAGGAATATGTATATATATATATCTATTGTGTCGTGTAACTGTTATGTCGTCCTCTTTAACAGCGCTCATTAACATACAGCCTACCTCATTATCTTCTCCCACCTATCATTCACCAACTGGCTATTATTTATCCTAATCGTATCTACTTCAAATAATCATTCCTTGTTGTGGATTATAATCGTAGTGACCACACCTATCTATATACTGTTCACTTATAGGAAGGGAAGCAAAATGGATTAAAAAACACAATTAAAAAACGCTATGTTTATGGAAACAATTATGAAGCAATAAAAAAAGGGGCTAGAATAATTATTATTATTAGATTTAGAGGCCCCAGTAACGTGACAGATATAAAGGGAAAGAAATATAAACTGAAATAAGAGCATCTACCGAAAATGGAAGATTATTGAACTATATAGGTTAATGTTTAGTAACGCCAGAAGCAACGTATATACCAATGTTTAGTTGAGCTGGCCATAAAAATGATGGTGGGGTTTTCACTTGTATACCTGAGCAGCCTTAAGCAGCTCAATGTTAAAACCAAGAAAGCTGGTGCAAATTTAAACTTAAACTAACTGATAGACCCCCAACAACCTTCTAAAATCAATTAATGAAAATCAGAAAAATGTTTCAAATAAAAGTTATACGTTTCTATCTATGGAACAAGCATTCCAAGTTTAAAGAAAATCTTTGTAACCATTTTCCAAAAAAATTACAAAAAACCTATTCTGTAAAGTCGCACTTCCGGTTAACCGATTTTCTACCAATTTTGAATTCTAACATTACTTCTAATGTTTATGAATATTGTGTATGTAGTAAAACCATATATTATACTGAAGTGGTACTTTAAAGGAAAGCATAAAGGTACTGTTCCCCCTCCGAAACCCAAAAAAATTAATGTCCTGGGGAAATGTTTCAAGTGATTTGTATTTATGCGTGTAGTATACGAAGTTCAAAGAAAATCGTTGAAGCCGTTTTCAAGAAAATCACGGGAAACTGAAAAGAAAACATTGAGTAAATTGATGTGTGACGAAAAGACGGAATACCAAACTTGAGCTTCCGATTTCTCTTGAAACATGACTTCCGGCATGGCTCATCTTTTGCGGGATTAAAATTATACTATGGAAGAGAAGGTGAAAGCAGCTTCCGAAGAACTTTCGTGGTACCAAAGAGGAATTGAATTACTGGCACAAAAATGGGTTGAAGTGATTAATAACAATGGATTAGTGTACTTTGAAGAATGAACTGGTAAGTCTTATTAAAGTAAAACAGCCAAAAACGCAAAGACTTACACCTCAGTATAATAAACAAACAAGCATGCATACATTAAGACCATGTTAAATAATACAAAAAAGGCATATCTCTGAGCAGAAGTGCAATAATAATAAGATATACCTAATGTAGTACTTAAATGTCAGCTACTATGATTAGTTTGAAGATTTATCTATTAGCGCCACTTGGTAGCGCTGTAAATCCTATTTCTAAATAGATAATCAATTTTTAGAATCGAGTTTCTATTTATTAATAATTTATCATTATAATGCTTTCTTCTTCTTCTTCTAGTTAAACATCACATTAAAATAATAATAATTGTAAAATATACAGTTTTATATGATTAATGATTTAATAAGTTTGTTAGACATTAATTGCATTTACTTAATATATATTTACTACCCCACCTAAATACGGATTAAAGGTCACAATGGTTTTTTTACCTTCATGAATATCATTCACCTTTCTCTAACTGAGAACACTTCAAGTCAAAGTGCTTTTAAGTTTCTCTTTTGCAGATTTAGCTTTCACATAAAAAACAAAACATCATGTTCTCTACAGATGGTTTATTGTTTCTTTGACAGTTTTATATGATCAGCAAACCGTACGATACTTTCTTAGGATTTCTCGTAAAAATATAGCAAAACATTCCTTCCCTACTTGAAGCTAGCCTGAAATAAATTTTACGAGATGTCTTTTCAAATAAAAGCTGATGAACCTAACTTAATGGATTATAAGATGTATTCTTAAAATAGACCCAAAATTTCATCATAGGGAGATTCTTGATGAGGCTGATAAGTCAATTAGTGAGTTATTATTAATTTTAATTAAGGGTTGGATTTTATGTAATGGTTTGTTCATGAACCCTTCATCCGCAAAGGTCCTTCATGAATATTTGCTACGTAAGTAACAGCAATTATTGTTAAGAATAGGTATGATACGAGTAGGATGGTAATTATTATGTTGTTTACGGGTTGAATAACTTGAGCAGGCTTGAATATCTATTCGTTTATTTAGGGTTTCTTGTTTAATGTGGACCACATTCTTCTTGTTTCCAATTGGTCCAGAATAAAGTAGAGAATAATGGATGAAGTCGAGAGTGGTATGATAATTAAAGCTTATTGATCATGATGTGTGCAATTTTTCGTTGGTGGCTGCTATTCTTTCTAGTCATTCTATTTTGGGATGGGAAATATATTTTGGTTTATTTGATCTCCTTTTCTTTATTAAATATATGTAATTTTTAGTTTTGAATTTAATGTTAGGTGTATTTTATTATTTTCATATCTTTTGATTTTCTAATTATTATGCAATGGTTAGATATTCTTTGAGACATATTGTCTGTGTGTGTGGGTGTTTTTTTTATAAGATTTTATATTGTTTCTTTAATAATTCTACTAAATAATAAATTCTAAACTACATCTTTGAAATTATTTTCAAGTAAATCGCAAAAATACTTGGCAAAATGATGCAAATAAATTTCACATGGACGGATTTTGTTAAACTGCGAATAAAGTTTCTGGTTGACGGATTTTAACGGAAAAATGGTGTCGGAGAACCATATGTTATAGTTCAAAGAACTTAGCAACTTCCATTTGACTGTATTCCAAAATCACCATGCAATTACTACTTCTATCATTCCTTAATAAAACTTGAAACAATAGTCAAAAACCCAAACGTCACAGTACTCCAGAAAACTGTAGTGGAAGAACGAAATGGAAAAATAATAGTTTTGGAAAATAGTTTAATAAAATAATTTCGTGAAAATTAGCTAGTTCAAATAGTGTATTTTAGTGATGGGGATAGAGCCATTGTATACTACAATCTAGGTCAATGCAAACCAAGAGACAAAGGGGCAAGAATACGTTAAATTAATACAATGCCACTTGCCAAGCCACTTATAGAGAAGGTTCTGTTGTATACTCAATGGGCATGTCAAAGCAATCTCACTCCTGTCATGCCTCTGTTAAACTCACTCATGCCAGTGATAGAGATTTTGCCCTTATTCTAGATAAACATCAGTATTAAGATACAGTTGTGATATTGTAATGTACCTTAAATTTGCTAGAGATAATATATTTATTTAAAACAGTGGTGCTCTCTTGATATTACTAATACTTCTCTCTTAAACATATATACTCACAAGCCCTTTTACTAAACCGCTCGTGCTACACACTACTACTCTACAACCCATCACACCAATAACATTTCAAAACCAACTCATAAAGTTAATTGGTCTAGAGAAATTTTTCAAATAAAAATAATGTAAGTAGATCTGCGTAGCTGGTATGCAAAGAATTTTTAAAGTTTTTCGACAATATGGTAGGAAGAAAAAAACAAAATGTAATTTATTGTTGTTGCGGTTGACTTGTTTTGATTTATATTAAGTACGAAGTCTAATACAATAGTAAATATTAAAGTTCCTTTTCCCAAGTAGATTTTAGGTTCCTTAACTTGCTGCTTACTTTATTCCTTTAAGTACGAATGAAAAAAATTTGATTAGTAGGTACTTGAAAATTAAACTTATAAATCATATTATTTCTCATTTTTTATTAAATTGCTTTAAATATGGCAAGAGGGGCATTTCCCAAAAAAGGATTAGTGCATTATTATTATTATTTTTAATACAATAATCGCATTATCACAGCTTGTATGCAGTAAACAGAACTAAAGAAAGAAATAGGGCAATATTTGAGCAGGCACACAAATACATATTGTTACCCTATTAGTGAAATAAAGCTACAGCGTAGTTAACTTGGGGTGAAAAAATCTGTCAGTTAGGGAGAATATAGTCAGTATTAGTGAGGGGAGGTCATAGTTGATTGTTAGCGCTATTTGTGGTCAGGATTGTTAACTATCTATTGTAGTACAAAACTTCTGGAACATATAAAACACATTTCTGTGAAATTTATTACTATCCAATTGTACAATTTATACTTAAATCTATAAGTAAAAAAAAAGTTGAATGAATTCTAACTGAATATATTCAATAATTGGAACCAAGGTGTTTGAAGAAAAAACGAAAAGCCACAGGAAGGTCAAACATGGTATTCCGTTCAGGCAATATCACCGCATCAGACACGAAGATGTCGGACAAAATCCATCAACCGGAAGTGCGACTTTACTCAAGGTTTTTTTTCAGGTTTCGTAATTTTCTTGAAAGCTCTTTAAACTTTGTATACTAATCTACACACATTAGATTGTTAGAGGTAGGAATAATGTACTACGTACTGAAAGATTTATTGGGCTCAGCATCTATACGCATAAATACCTATCAGGACATCTATTTGAAACACTTTCCCGAAAAAACTATTTTTTTTGGAGGTTATAGGGGAACAGTAGCGATATGCTTTCCTCTAAAGTACCACTTCAGTATAATATGTGGTTTTTCCACCGTACTAATATTAATTAACTATAGAAGCATTGATTACTCCAAATTTGAAGTAAATCGATTAACCAGAAGTGCGATTTTATGGAATAGGTTTTTTGAAATTTTCTCGAAAACACAAACCCACAAATGATTTTCTTTAACTTGGAATGCTTCAGTTATTTTTGTTTTTTTTTTATACGTTTTTCCCGAGAATGGTTCCAAGGATTCCCTTTAAATTTGAAGTAACAACTTTGAGAGTTCTATCTTAAAGAGCTACAACTTTTATTTGAAACATTTCTAGAAGAAAATTCATTTAAGGTGGTTGTTGGGAGAGAGGCGGGATTATGTTTTCCTATAAACTGCTATTTTAGTTTATTATACAATTCCATCATCCAAATAGATTATTATCATTATTATCACATTTGTCTGTGGGGAGGGACAAAACCCTACGCTATCCAAAGCCCCACTTGTGCCTATATAGCTACCCCAAGCAAAACAATAACAAACCAGGTCTAGAACAAATACACATCTAACACATTCACCGCAGGACAATGACCTTAAGGAAATAGCCAAGCTCTTCCACAGACATCCTGCTCCGACCAAAGGTCCTGAACCTAATGTACTCACAACCCAGGCAATCTGTCATAAGATGGATGGGTGTTTCTTCTCACAGACCGACAAAATGGATCGCATGAGCCCCATTACGTAGAGATGTCTCCTTAAACTACAATGTCCGGTAGGGTATCCAACCAGATGCCTGAGAGAGCTCCGTGAAAGACACAGAAACGTCTCACTTTAACTTGGAATGGTTGCTGCATAGATAGAAACGTATCACTTTTATTTGAAACAGTTTGCTGAAATAATTTATTTTAGAGGGACATTGTTGGTCTGTTTGTCAGTTCAAATTTTAAAAGTTGTAATTGTTACAATTTTAAAGAAAATTGATTCATTAAATTGCTGTATTCATTAGAATAAGAGGAAGTCATATGAAATGTTAGATTTGTTATAGGAGAGGGGGCTAATGAGCTAAATCCACTGTTACCTGGAAAAATCTACAGTTCTTCCTTTGGACATCGATGTTTATACTTGGTCTGTCGTTGTATTGTTCATGGTGTTAGGCGGGAGGATCCATTAGTAACGCAACGATCCCCGAAGATGTGGCTAGTCCTACGGTTTTTATGACAATAATAAAAAGATTTATTTAAATATGTTTAATAAGAAGAATTTTAAAATATCGTATTAAGCATTCCCAGAAGAATCTTGCTAACAAATTAGACGACAGTTTTACAGTGATAGATTTATCGACAATAGTTTATCATTCATTCATTAAAAAGTCCTTTAGTATATGATAGTTTATGCACCATTAGGAATAATAAAAACAAATTAGCATACGGATTATTTATTCAAAATAAGAAAAGATAATAAATATTTGTATAGTTTGTACTGTTAATTCATCAACTAAGGAAGAGAAATGATTAGGATATATTTTATGTGAATGAACGTACACCGTCGTTGTAGACTGCTACGTTGGTGGGAACGAATCATTTCAATAAATCATTGATTGAATGAACTAAAGAAAGAAAAAACTAAATTGAAGAATGTTGTTAGTTGAGTGTGACAATATGTATCTGTGCTGCTCCATTACCAGCAATTAACAAGCCCTACTCATTCAATGTTTGTGAGAGTCATAACTCTCATATGTGTGAGTGTTTGTTTTGTGAGTTTGAAGTTGCAACTCCTCTCCAAGTGAGTAGACAATAATGTGAACAGCCCCTAAAACTGTCTCATTTTTTCTCTCTCTCTCTACAAGGATTCACACGCCTACCAGACAAAAATCACACCCGCCTGCCCCAGTTTACACCCTCCAGTGTAGAGGGGCAAAGACATATTTTCCCTTCTCCCTCGCTTTCTCTCTGTTTATTATGAGGGCGGATATCTATTAGTGACACCCTTCATACTCAACCTCCTCCCAACTACATCTTTCCAATATATATTATAAATGTAACTGACAATATATATATATATATATCGGATATTGGCAGAATTAGTGGTAATAGGTTTACAATTGGCAATCATATGGGGCAATTGTATACTTATTTACACTCTACTCTTCAATATAACCTATATATATTCTCAATATAGAAGTATTGTATAACATGTTTGGCTAAAAAATTAATCCCTATTTTGTTAGAGGATCAAAAAGATCTTTAGCCGGTATTCTGCTGACATTATGTTTGTAACTGTAGTTACTGTTTGGAGGGTTTTATGAGGACTATTAAAAAAAAAATAATCGCTGATATCTGCTCTCAATCATTTCAAAGAATTGAACACCGATAAAGAATTTTAACGAATTGAATAAGAGTTGAAGTTTCGAGAATTTGTGAATGCAAAAAGGAGCATCAACAATTTAGAAGATTAGGAATAGCTATATTTACTCATTTAAATCTTATTTTATAATTATGCGTTATAAACATTCTAATTAATTTCTTCTAATCATTTAATTATTACAACATCTACAATTATAAGAATTGAAAAATTTTGGATTTATTTTTAAAAGAACTTTAGTTATCATTAATTTGTAATGGCATCGTTGATGCTGATCAATAAAAAACCTGAATGAATTAATTACCGTATTTTATTTTTGACTCTATGGTTCATCAATCGTCCATCTATGAATGTATCACGAAACTTATTATTCAAAGTTCACAATGAAATAAAGCGGTATTTATTTGTTACATCAAAATATACTTGCCTAACCAATTTAAAGATGAGTGTGCTTCTGTGTGCATGAACAGCATAGCTCAAAAAACGAAAAAGTTAAAACTTGACATTTCGTTTGTGTATCACCATGGATCTGAAAGTTATCTGTCAAAATTACTCAAACGGAAATAACACAACTGAATAGATTTCTTCAGTTATTTTTGTTTTTTTTTTATACGTTTTTCCCGAGAATGGTTCCAAGTATTCCCTTTAAACTTTGAAGTAACAACTTTTATAGTTATAACTTAAAGATCTACAACTTTTATTTGAAACATTTCTAGAAGAAAATTCATTTAAGATGGTTGTTGGGACAGAGGCGGGATTATGTTTTCCTCTAAACTGCTATTTTAGTTTATTATACAATTCCATCATCCAAATAATAATAATTAAAATTAAATCTATTGCCAGAATTCCAGGTTTGAAGAAAATTGGTTGACCGGAAGTATGTTTTTACAGAACAGTTTTTTAGTTTTCTGCGATTTTTTCAAAAACGGCTGGAACGATTTTCTTTAGACTTTGTATATCAACTGACATATAAAGGCCTAGTACTTTTACTCAAACACTTTTCCGGGAAAATCATTTAAATGGGAGAGTGGTGGGATTATATTTTCCCACACATGAGGATCTATGGGAAATATGTTTCAGTTAATGAAGTGATTAAAAAAAAAAAAATTATGATGAAAGTAGCGTGACGTTACGGGGTAGTATAGAGACGACACAAACTAATTGGTTTTTTTGAAGAGTTCATCAGTATTTTTTAGACACTCTTATATGTCAAACTAAAGTAGACATTATACTAATTTGGGTATAAAGCGCTATACATATATGTATATAAAAGATATATAATTAGAGAAATGTTAGTGACCACGCCTACTGCAGAACTGTAGTATATCTCTGCTGTTATTCCTCACTCACTCTCTCTCTCTGGTATGATAGTATTGCTAACATGACTAAAGAGAGGATAATTATGTTTGGAATTAGTAGCCACAGATCTGAAAGTTTACATAAACTATACACAACACTATTACATTATTTACATTTCTTTTTTTTGATGGTCATAAAACAATATTTGCATAAAATATCGTTTACAATTAACTAAAAGAGTGGCTCCATTAATGTTAGCGTTTGTAAACAGCATGTAGTCGTCTGTAAAGTGGGTAATGTGTAACTATGTGCGATGACGTAGAGTTTGTTGTTTAGTCCGTTTTGTTAGTCTAGGATACTGGTAGATACGCCAAAATTGCTGAAAAGGTGGCCACGTCCATTTCCACTCTAGACTAATTGTTGATGTAACACTATAATTAAATAATTACAAAAAAAAAAATAAGTCAGGTCTAATATTTAGAGTATTTTTTGTCCGCTAGTAGTTCCTCCAAAAAATTCAATTTTCCCGTGAAAATACTTCAAATAAAAGTAATAGGTGCGTAGAGAATTAGTATTCCAATATAGTCGCATTTCCTATAGAAATATTCATGGTAGTAACTAAACGATTTGAGTTAGTTGCGATTTTTCGTTTGTTGAGATATTTTGTTTCCACATATGTCCCCCCACAGGTACAGACCTGTCTTTTCGCCAGAAACATGTTTTTCGTATTCTGGGGGCCTCATAACATGTATTTCCGGTGAAAGTGAAGTTTCGAAAATTTGACACTATTGTAATACTTTGTTTTTACCAAGGAGTAAGGTGAAAGTAGTTCTTTGTTCTTACTAAGGATTAAGGAGAAAGTAATACTTTGTTCTTACTGAGGAGAAAGGAGAAAGTAATACTTTGTTCTTACTAAGGATTAAGGAGAAAGTGATACTTTGTTCTTACTGAGGAGAAAGGAGAAAGTAATACTTTGTTCTTACTAAGGAGTAAGGAGTAAGGAGAAAATAATACTTTGTTCTTACCGAGGAGTAAGGAGAAAGTAATACTTTGTTCTTAAAAAGGATTAAGGAGAAAGTAATACTTTGTTCTTACTGAAGAGTAAGGAGAAAGTAATACTTTGTTCTTACTGAAGAGTAAGGAGAAAGTAAAAAAAAAAAAGTACAAGTTTAAATAGAATTAGTTCATTAACTGCAGTAAGAGAAAGACGTCTGTTTTACATCACTTTTGTCGTCTGTTTCACGTCAGAATTACACCTTAATACTTTAATTTTAAACCTTAACCTTAACATTTTAATATTAAATCCTGTACCTTTTTAAATTTAAGATAGCTACATCCTAGTGAGAATTTATATCAAGTACAATTACGATGACGCCAAAGTAAATACAATATTTAATTATTTATTTATTAAACGGATAAAACCCAATCACATATTTAAACATACAAACAAAAATACATATTAATAATATACAAAAGTCAAAATAAAATATTAAAATACATAATAAGAGAATATAAAACAAAATACAATACACTATATAAAAATATAAGAATAGGTAAGATAAAATTTAAAGAAATCTTGATAGTAAATCAAGAGTTAAGTAAGATTCAGTTAACTTCAAACTATACATAACTAAAATTGAATAAAAACACCTTTATTAACTAATGATTTTTTAAAATTGCGTCAAGTTCGTACTAGAAATGTCAATTGATAATTTATTTAATTGGCGCATCATTCTAGGAACAGGACTCCATTTAACATAGTCACTAAACAGTTAAAAAAAAAAAAAAAAAACTGTTTACTGAAAGCTATGACGAAAGAGTACCACTTCATATTTACATCATCACCATATATTATCATTGTGCCCCTCAATATTACAAACAATCAGTATGCAAACATTGTTTGCTCTTATGGTACATTAAAGTTCCTATTGTGAACTGCCAACCTTCAAGTACTGTTATTGATTTATTATTCCGGAAATATAATATCGATTTCTAACATTTTATAAAACCATTCGTTACTATAGGTTGTCTTTGTAAGTTGGGGATTTATTATCTAAATATTAGGAACTATTTCGATAATTATTTAAATTAGATTTTTCGATTTTTGAAATATTAGTTTTCCAAAAAGTTCATAGAGATTTTTTTGTTTTTTTTTATTATATATATATGTATGTATACAGGCTGTATATTATCTTCTTTAAGTAAAGTTTTGTGTTTTTGCAATAAAAACTATGAAGCAGTTTACAGCCTTTCAAAATCTTTTTTATTTAAATGTTAATATTTAACATTCTGCTTTTCCTTACGTACGTTTCGGCATTGTACTTGCCATTATAAAATAACCTTTGATAATGGCAAGTACAATGCCGAAACGTACGTAAGGAAAAGCAGAATGTTAAATATTAACATTTAAATAAAAAAGATTTTGAAAGGCTGTAAACTGCTTCATAGTTTTTATTGCAAAAACACAAAACTTTGCTTAAAGAGATTTTTTTTTGTGAACTGTAATATCAGCTGTTTGATTAACATATCAGGTTGTATAATAATATGGTCCATAAAGAAACATTTTCCATTTCAATGGTCCATAATGCTGTCGTTCAAAGCAAATCTAAATCAAAAATCTAGCTTATATTTTCTTTTAAATTTGCAAAATTTACTTAGAATTTAATTCTCTTAACATAAATAAAGTGGGGGTGGCATTGGGGAGGCTACATGCTGGTTATTTAGCAAGTATTAGTTGCAACCCGATATTACATTATAATCCAGAAGATAGCGCCTAGATCAAACTCAAATAATAGTTGCAATCTAACGTCAAATATTCCAAGGAATCCACTGAAATAATTTTTACCAGAATTAAGTTTCAGATTAAAATGATAGGTTATTTTATCCAAATAGTCTGACTATTTTTTTCAAATTTAGAATTGTAAAAATGTATTAATACCTACATTAATATTAATATAGGTATAATACAACAGGATATACTGAACAACAGTATATACTGAACAGTGGTTTATGATTTAAATTAATATTTAAATACTGAATTGAAAAGCTTAATGTTACAGCCCCCATACAAATCTTTTTCTGGAAAAAAATGTTTCAAATAAGAAAATCGATGTTGCCATTTCCGTGAAAACCGCGAAAAATAAAATAACAATAAATTGGCCTTAGCAGTGATGCAGTTTGACCAAAACATGATTGGTCAGATGTACCGGATGTACCTATACCTATTTAGAACTTCCTACGATTTTTCCGTTTGGGAGATATTTTGTATATTCAGTTGAGAAAAGCATCAGTATTGAGGAAACTCCTAAAAATAAAGAAAAAAGAAGAAGATATTTTGTGCGTGCACACAAAAATGATCATTGCTAAAAAAATTTTTTTTTGCACTCCAGGAGGGGAGGGGGAGGACCTTTATGTTTAAAGATTTTTCAGCCATCTCGTCCTCAGCTGGAACAACAAGGATAGAAAGTTGGAGAAAAAGTAAATCTGTTAACTGGGAGTGCGACTTTGCAGCTATTTGGAATTTTCTCAAAAAACTACAACGATTTTCTTTAAACTTAGAATGTTAATTACACAGATCACCTTTATTTAAAAAAACACTATTCCCGGAAAAATTTATTTCCAAATAAATGTGCAGAATTCGTGCCGTTATATTTCACCTGTTATATCGGGGTTGGTTCAATGTTATTGATTGTTTTTTCTGGACTATCTAGTGATCTCCCAACCCGCTCTATATATATTAGAGTAAGCAGTTAGAGAAAGTCATATGAGTGTTTTAGTTAAAATTTTTTTTTTCTTACGCAAGGGACCTAGAAACTTTTATATCCGGTGACGAAATTCAATTTCAAATATTCGAAATGATCGCTTTCAATCCTAATATAGCAGTAAGAGAATGTAAAGAAACAGGAAAGTGCTCTAAATAGAACTAATAATATGGATTGATCAATTAACATAGAAAGTAGAAATCAAATAACCTTTTGTTTAATAAACTATTAAGTTGAATTTACTATAATGTCGATGTCGTATTCATTTTCAATTTAATTATAAACAATATAATAATAGTAAATATTATATGCCTGTTAGCGAACAAGTTAACAGTTACAATAATAAACTATATTGTAATGTATATTGTAAATTTTATTTAAATTATAGAAAACAGTACCAGTACTTATGGGAAAACAATATTCATATTATTATACTTGTATGAGTTTGCATATAATATTACTATACAATACTAAATAACTTTGCTACTGTACACATATTGTAATGTATTGTAAAAAAAAAACAAAAAACAATACATCTAACTAAATACATCATATTCAATATTGTAACTTTATTATAACAAAACTACAACTAATAAAGAATTTTTAATAGTAATTTAGCTAAGAAACAAGTCGTGTATAATGTACTCGTATGTGTGTACAAACACACGGACATACTACCATTCCTCGCCCTCGTAGAGATGTTGTAGTTACTGGTAACTGGGGTGTGGTGGGAGGGTAACTTTAGACGCCACAATAACCACACCATAATGAATCTAAATAATAATAAAAAATAAAAAGAAAAAGCAATAAAAACGACTGTACTCTACAAAAACGACACTATCGCAATCTAGTGACCAGACTATATAAACTAGGCCCCCCAACAGGGCACACAAACACATATCAAAACTGTTTATTATATATTAAATTTTTACTTGAATTTAAAACAAGTAAAGATAATATAGCTAAAGTTAACTATACAATAATGTATATATTAAATACTTGTATTATACATATCTAGTTTTTACTTTATAAAATTATGTACATCACTTATCTTATGTCAAATGGATACTTGTCATGCAAGATATTGCTGTTAATATCATAAATATATGCACACATATTTACTTTTCTTTTTTTTTTTACTTCCTATTTATTGCGATCGTGTCAAATTTGAAACGAAATTGAGTTCTAACCGGAAATGTATGTTTTGAGATGCTTGATTATGAAATAATGTTTTTAGCGAATGGTGTGTGAACACAATATCTCAAAAAGCAAGAAATCGCAGGAAGCTCAAATTTGCTACCACAGCTTCCGATAATAAGGTCCCAGTCCAAATCTATCAAGATGCCCATCGCATCCTAGAAGGTTTTAGTCAAAATCTTTGATCCGCAAGTGGCGACTTCCTGATTAGTTTTTTTTTCCACTATTACGCAATTTTCTTATTAAAAATTGTTCCACCAATTTCCTTTGAAATCCTACACTATTTACACACAAGAATGCCTATCACTTTTGTTTAACTTTTTCTAAGAAAATTGTTTTTTTTTTGGAGGGTTTCTGGGAAAGTGGCGACGTTTAAGCATTCCTCTAAAGTACCACTTCAGTACAATATATGATTCTATACCTAACCTACATTGAATGAAGGTACGTTAAATAAATGTATTGCTATATTCGAAAATTTTGAAAAAAGAAATTAGTTAACCGGAAGCGCCGTTTAACTGAATATGTTTTTTCTTTTTAGGTTTTTTTTTTTTTGGAACTTCCTCTAAAAACGACCGTAACGATTTACTTTAAATTTGGAGTGCTAACTGCACACTTATAAACCTATCACTTTTATTTGAAACTTTTTTGGAAAAATTAATTTGTGGTGGGACTCAGATATTTGGACTAATTCTTTTTTTTTTAATAATGCTTTATTATGCTATTTTATAATGCTCCGTAAATTATAAATATTAATTAAGTTAATACAATCTTAATCTGGCATTGGGGTATACATATATGTAATTTGGATACTAAGAACCCTTCCAGTTCTCTAAAGAAGTAATTACTCAATTAATGCAATACAGTTTAAAAACAAGACCTTATTACTTGCCATTTAAATAACGTTTAATCACACTTGTTTTTCCTAACATATAAAACTATATAAATATAAGGAAGTTTGTCTCTATGAGTATCCGAAAAAAAAAACTGATCCATGAATGAGGGTTGCAGATGGAATGTAGGTGTAATCTAAGCCATGGCGTCAGTCAGTCGCAGACGGGAAAAAAACAATAGCTATTGAAAGAGTTGATGTTGAATACAAAGAGAAAATGGAGAGAAGGATCGTCTTGCATACTACATCCCTGCCAGCTAACAACCCTTTTATCAAGTATGAAAAGGCCCGCGACCTCACAAGATAGTCAACATGAAGAAGTAAATGACGCAAATGAAATCTCCCCCTCCCCTTGGTTCATTCGATCTGCTAATCTTTATTAAGGCTGCGGTCATAGAATTTTGTCAGATCTTAAAGAGGAATTTTCTTGAATTAAGTTCAAATTAATATTAAAAGGGTAAAATTCAAAATTTATATCTCACAACTGAAGATAATGTTCATTTTTTAAGAATGCATGCATTTTGCACTTTTGCTTTGCATGCACTTTTATCCTTAGATTGATCGTGAATATTCTCTCCTTTTCTCCAATTCCTTTTGAAAATGTTTCTTCAAATTTGGAAGTTTTACTAAACATTTAGTTGATCTTAATAATATAGAATTTCAGTAGTCTCCAGAACCTCCTTATCTAAGCTCTACTATAAGCAACGTTGGAGACGAAGAAGAGGAAGTTGGAGCGCAAAAAAAGGACCTAAGTGGGCAGGATACAGGGCGTAATTTGGTCTAAAAAATTCAATGAAGAACAGCGTGATGGAACTCGGAACAAAGTTTCTAAAGTACAGATCACTGATGAAAAGAATCGCTACTAAGGACATTGAATATAGAGGCTAGACAAGGTTCTCTGCGAAAGATTAGCGAGGATTGAGCGGAAAGGAGAATTTTTGGCCGATAAGTGGAAGAACCTAGCTGGAGCAGAACTAAAAAGAAAAAATGAACTGTATGTCCTCGACGGGACTTTCTCTATACTTTCTTATGCCAGAAGCCAGAAGCTCAAATGGTCAAAAAAGTTTTGCAGAAGGCGCGCTGTACAATAGTCGGCCGAGCGCCCGTCTCAAAGTTAGTTGCTTAAATAGAGCCTGTAATAAGAAGTGTGTAAATGGGAGGGATTAGCTAAGTGGTTAGCGCGTTGGACTCTCACGCGGAGGTCCCGGGTTCGAGTCCAGTGCTACCCTTAGATTTTTTCTTCCTAGGAGCCTCTACAGCTCACTGTTCGGTGATGGACAGCGTTGTCTGTAGCGAGAGAACACTGTCAGGAGGCCGGCAGTGCACTGAGAGGCACCGGGCACTAATGACCATAGATGTTGAAACGCCTTAAATTAAAAAAAAAAAAAAAAAAAAAAAAAAAAAAGAAGTGTGTAAATCATTTGGCTCTCTCAAGGACTCACCGATCTACCAGACTGACTGTGCCGAGAGCTATCTAGGAATAAAAGCAGGTGAAGAAGAAGAAGAAGATGTAATATCAACTATTGTCTTGAAATGGTATTTTCTAAAAAAAAATTCGGGGTTCCCAAAGGTATAAAATTCTTTTTATATCTCTTGAAACCATTGTAATCCCCAAATTACACTCGCCATAAGCTCTGTCCCAATAATGAATCAATTACCAGAGCCACCGTCTCGCTTAGAGAAGGAACAGCACTGGATAGGGAGAAGAAGACGAAAGTATGTCAACCTACCGTTGAAGATCAAGACATATAACCTGCAGAGGAATAACTTCTTTCATTACGTTTACATCGACATTTCCCTCTAATGGGTTACTGTCGGCTCATTTCTCTCCATAATACCCTGTCTGACCAGTCTCCCTGGCCGCTTTTCTTCTTCTGTTTCCTTTTCTCATTGCCAGGCGATATTTCGGTCCCCTCAATTTCGTGTTTAACATTTTTCACTGGATGTATCTCAAAAAATTGTTTGTCTTAAAAATTTATAACAATATAAAGGAAATTTAAATAATATAATAGAATCTGTAGTAAATTTCTTTATATAAATTTATGTGAATTAGCATTCAAAGAGATCAGTTATGTCTAAATTAAAAGATTTTGAGAGGTAGCAAATATTTATGCGCTTAAATTTAAATAAATAAAATAAACATAAATATAAAAATAAAAGTAAATAAAATAAAAATAATAAATATAAATGCTACAAATAAAGGAAATAAATTTTGAATATATCCGCATTTGCCATCAAGGTCTTTAATCATTTTGTTTTAATTAACAACAACACCAACCAAAAATAAGATCATTTTTTGTTTTAACATAAAAATGATAAAACTAGTAGCATTATTGAACATTTTTGTTGAAACATAACAAGTTATAAATAAAAATAGAATAAATTATATTTAGATGTTGAGTTATAAAATTTTCATCATATTTACAAATAGAGTAATAACATTGACTGCACTTTCTCATAACATAATATAGTTTATGTTATGAATGATATAAAAAATAGTGTAGTAGCAGATTATATTGTCATGGTGCCCACCTGGGAAGTAGTGTGGCTTCTTTCTTTATATTGTGAAGTAATAAGATTTTGTCATTCGAAACTTTAACAAGTTTCTAGTAAACCAGTTTTTATTTTGTCACTTTCATAATCCAGGGTAGAATATAAAAGACAAAATGGTAAAGCAATCCATTTTATGGACATTTTATTAAATATTATTATTATTATTATTATTATATAACAGTAAATGTTTTTATGAACTGTAAAAAAATATTTGTAGTTAAATTAATATTGATATTGTTATATAGACAAATCATGGAGCCTGGGAAAAAAATATGCTATCGTTAGCAATACAGCCAAGATAAATGGCTGGATATGAAATTGGATAATTTAGAGAGACCGTCAACAATACTGAAAATTAAAATCTTGAAGGTAATAGACGGAAATCTGCAGATATTTTCAGTAATTGAAAAGAAAACTGAGAGTATAGCCCCACCCAAGATCTGATGCTGACCGGCTGGAAAAATTATTGACTAAAAGATATAACCTTGAGCTTGTATATAGAATGTTAAGGTAAAACAAAACGAAAACAAAAAATTGATATAGTGCGACTTACTCGATACAGTATGCATATATTTATCGGCAAGAATGTATTTATTAGCTCGAATGTACTCGTATTTATAGAGTGCATGTATTTATGAGAGAAGTTTAATTTAAGTTTTTTATTCCGAGGTTGAAAGAAATTTTCTAAAATATTTCAATCATACTACGTTTAGTTTATTTTAGGATTTGTCCACTATAGCCGGTACAGGAATATTTGTTAGAATTACTGCATTAGTTTGTGTTATAAATAGGCTCCCTAGGATAGGCTAGTACTCCTTAGCTAAGTAAATACTTAGAGCTAAGAAAATACGTATATAATCGTTTTATCCAATCGTTTTAGCTTTTAGTTTTGCCAAATATAAAACTTAAGTTTATCGCTTACAATAAGGGATGGCAAAACGAATTCCACACTCTCCCTCGATGTGTGGAAAATTTCGACAACCTAGAACTCCATACTGCCTTCTTGGATAAGCTATTATGTGTGGAAGTCACAAGGATTAATTAGGATGTGCCACACGTCGCTCGAATGGCCACAGATCTCTGCATTGAGCTACTCCAAGTTTAAAGAAAATCAGTGTAGCCGTTTTCGAGAAAACTCAAAAAAACTCCAACATAAAAAAACAACTCAAAAACTTATTCTGTAATAGTTGCACTTCCGGTTAACCAATTTTCTTCAAATTTGGAATTCTCTCCAATACTTCTAATGTGAATGATTAATTATTATATAGGTGATAAAACCATACACTGTATTGAAGTGATACTTTACAGGGATGTATAACGCTACTGTTCCCTCAGGCCTCCCCAGAAAATCAATTTTCCCGGGAAAATGTTTCAAATAAAAGAGAATGGCATATATATGTGTAGAAAATACAAGAAATTTAAAGAAAATCTGACAGTAAGAGAAAGTAAAATTAGTAAAGTAATGCTATAGTGTCCTAGTGTTAAGATTTCTACCACTTCCTGTTCCAGTACAAGTCGTCTAAATTTGTAGAAGAATGATGTGTTGATATCTTCATTACAAGTGCAGCTTGTATTTCTTTCTATCGTCAAATCTTTTTAAAACTGCAATTTAAAAAAAAAAAAAACTTAAAAGAAGAACCCTATCCAATTTCACGACTGAGATTTTGGTTGACGATATAAAGATCAGTTGTTATTTGTTGTGGTTTTACAATGTTTACAAAATACTAGTGAATAGGGTAAAAACCAGTAAATACACCCAACGTTCAGTCTAACTATTTCGGGTTTAGATAAATATCACGCTGAACATAAAACCATGTGTGCACGCGCATGTCTGTGCGTGTGTGTTTGTTTATCGTATTATGTTTAGTAGGGGAGGGAGGATGATGCCTATGTGTAACATACATAGGGTGTTAAGTATTGGCAGACGTACTGACGACATGCTCTGCTTCTGTTTTACATAAAAACATCATTTACTTTTCAAACTCTTTCCAAGTGTAGGGGGGGTTTTGTCTTCTTGTTGTAGTTTGAACGTGTGATTAATGATATATTGGAGAACAGAGATCGGATAATCTGCGACAAATTATTTGTATACAAAAAGTTTTCGACAATTTCTATGGGAAATGTTTTCAAGATTTTCACAAGTTCGGTAGCAAATTAATGATGCCTCCGATAAATGATGTCAACAAAATTATGATAAAAATAATGATAATATTAAGGAATATGATGCAAAATATTAAGGCAATAATGATACGCCATGGTTGTATTAAAATTAAACTATACTAATAGTTGTAATTAAACTGAGTTTATAATTGACTTTTTATTACTTATAATTAATGTGATGTATATTTGATACATTGAAACTTAGGTTTCGCCATTGAAATTATATAACTATTTTCTATTGGACCGTTTATACTGATAAACTATTTGGTATGGAACATCGGTAGATAATTTAGGCACTCTAACTGAACTACTAGAAAAGAAAATGAAACAACATCAACAACAATAATGCAATGTCAAAAAACGCTACAATATACAACCAGACTTTCAACTCCTAAAATTGTAAGTAAAGAAAACAACAAAAACAAAAGAAATATAGTAGAGATGATAGTCAAAGATCCTAATTTAATTTACTACAGAACAAGCACAAGGATTTAAACCAAATAAAACAATAACATAATCAAGAAAAATTCAAATACGTCCTTTACTTCACCACCAGCAAAACCGTAATAACAAACACAGAGCAACAACACCAGATTTACATACAAAAAACAACACCAGATTTCCCGTGAGTTCCCAACAACATCCCGTGTTTTCACTTCTTTTCGTTTATTAAAAGCGAGCCCCAGGAGTCCCCGCGTAGCTGCCTAGTTAGGTTGCCAAGTGGCGTGTTTGGGGTAAGCAGCATATGATAAAACATATGAAGCTAGAACTTGATTTTCTTATATTGTTGATTGAACAATGTTGTTGAACCTGATTTAACTTATAAACAGAGGAACTAACAGGAACGTTTAGTTTTGTTACATTTTATTAAAATATTTTCCAAACGGTGCGTCGTAGTTTGAATTTGGCTTTCTCTCGATCCCCAAAACTCCATTAGTCCATATTCTAATTTAAAAGGCAATTTAGAATAACATTTTTAGTAAAGATGGTAACAGTTTCTAAAGAGGTCTAAATTTGTGAAACGAGTACAGAAAATTAATATTGAAAACTTAAAAATTGATATTGAACACTTAGTGAAATGTTTTCAACACACAATCGTGCTGCGGCAGCTTACCGGGTTGGTTGAGCCACCTTCAGAGGGGCGGAGCCCTCTAGTAAGAACATACATATGTATAAATTAGTTGAATATGAGAATATAAACATCTATTTTGGAATATATGCAGATTACAGTTTACAACTTATAAAAGGCAAAATACAATTGTCTCTGACTTGGCATAACCTTTTGTAGTTATGACTTCTTTTGAATGATAACATTTTCAAACATTTTCCACCACATTATGATAGAAAAGGAAGAAGATGTTAACTTGACTTAAAATGCTGCCACACACACACACACACACACACACACACACTTTGTTAAAAACCACTTTGTTATTATTGTACAGCCGACGGTCTTATCTTTTTATTTTATAAAGTTGGGAAACACGGAGACGAGAAAAGTTAAAAATACGATAACAGTTAAAAGTTGACAATATAACGTCTGTTTTTCTGCCTGTCTGTATCTATGTATCTGTATATTTATGTATATGTGTTAGTATATGTAAATAAGAATATGAAACAGAACAGAAAAATGGGACGGGGCAAACACTCCCTTTTCAAGATTAGAGTTGCTCTTTTTCTGTGTCCAGCGTCCTCTTTATCCTATTTTACTTCACAACGGTGTAATTCTGGAAGAAGAAAAAACCCTACCGAAACTTTATATAACAGAATCAACTTAATTAAATAGTCAGTTGTCGCCGCCCATGCGGGCTTCCATTACATTATCTTTCTTTCTTTATTATGAAAAGGAAATTTTCACACAAATATATCTAAATGTCGGGCGATGGGTGTTACTGGCAAAACATTGCTATATTTTCTTAATTTTATAAGAAAATAAAGTTTTGAAATTTTAGGAGGAGGAAAAACTCTGGTGTGAAATTCATACGACTTTCTCTCACTGTAATTCGGACAGTGTGTTCGAAATGTTTTCAATTATTCCCGATTAGGTGTATCACGAATAATAGTTAAAACTCTCATAATCCCAAAACAATTACAATTACATATTGACATTCATAATAAAGCATTTACAACCTTGTACAGTATACAAACGACTGCAGGAATTTTTCAAATCGCAATGGATTTGGCTATATAGTCATTATCTCTACAAAAAGATCTAACAATCATTAACTTTAATTGTTCTTAATATATTTTAGGAAAGTATTTAGAAAGGCGCAGTAATACCCTTCATTTGGCGGTGGAGGGAATGGAATCCTTTCCGTGCAATAAGCGCCTAACCTCTTCAAGATAAGTTTAGAAACGAGAAAGAAATCAAGAAAGCACTCTTGATCAAGAAAACACTGCCAAATCCCCTAGCAGGACTCTTAGACTTTTGTTGATTCAGGGGCGGATTTGAAGAAACTGGCTGTTCTAATCTGCATTTGCTGCAGATTCTGAGATGAGATGGAGGAGATTCCAATACACCTGCTGACAGATTGCAGAACCAGAAAAGGCCTGTTCAGAGAAGATTTAGAAGCCTTGATACTCATCGGATTTTGGAAGAAGGAATACCCTCTCTAAAAACTACACAGATATTGAAATTATTAAATAAATAGAAGTGGTGCAGGTTGAGATGCTCATCCTGGCACCGCCAGTAGCAGCCATAATAGATCTTTCTTTCAATGTCATAATGTTCTATATATCCCTTCTCAAATAAAAAGTGATATTTATATACAATTTGGAAAAAGAACTGGCAATATTCTTGAACTAGCACTTGAAAGAGTAGCTTAAGACCACAGTTCTTGCAGAGCTTCATTTAAAACAATTTTTTAATAGGAAAAACGTTTTATAATTCATGTGAGAAAGTTCTAGATTCAGATGGTTGTAAGTATTCAAAGCGTCTCAAAATAAGCAGCTCGTTCCATTCTAAAGCCGTCCTTGCATCACCGGAGGTAATTCAATAAAGCGGTAACTTACGGTTAACTGGTTTTTTCGGATTCTCTCATGGCAGAAGCCTGAAGACTGAATATTCTGCGTTTTGTTGTTGTTAGACCAATTTCTAAAAACCATTGCCTGGAAAAAAAAAAATAACAAATGGAAAAAGTTAGAGAGCGTCGTTTAAAATTAAATCATTAAAAAAACATATTTCCATTAATTATCAAGGATTTATATAATAATTTCCAATTAAATTTTGAACAATAGATTTAATAGAATGTTTAATATGAGCGGAAATTAATTTACTATAGATAATCATGTCTTTGGGAGACAGTATATTGTATTGACAACAATGCATTTACTGGTTGTTAACATTACAAAGATGCTGCTTATAACATCACAATACTGGGATATAGATAAGCAGGAACAGTCTATACTCTCTGTAGAGATAAAGTACATGGACGTTGGTTTCGCTTTGTATGATTAGGATATGTTTATTGCGTATATAATTAATAGTCCTTTGCTCAGCTCTGCCCTAAATATTAAATGAACTAATACCGCAAGAGAGTTTAATTAAGAAATCTTGAATAATTTAGAAACAAATTGAAAGCAAAAAATATGAGAAAGTAAAAATAATGCTGTGAAAAACTCTTATACTTTTACTTTCTCTTAAATAATTTGTGATTGTCCAATTGACCTAACTGAGAGGATCCCAAAACCTCATGAAAATAATTTTTTTATAGAAAATGTTTCAAATAAAAGTGATATATTTTTATTTTGGCAGTTAGCATTCCAGGCTTAAAGAAAACAGTTGTTGCCGGATTCGAGAAAACTCCGAAAATAACTCAAAAACCTACCATGTAAAATGTCTCACTCCCGTTTAACCAGTTTTCTTCAAAATTTGGTGTTCTATCAATGCTTCTAATGTATATTGTTATTATATAACTGCTAAAAACCATATATTATTATAAAGAAGTGGCAACTTACAGGAAAAAGAATAACGCTACTGTTTTCCCGTAGAACTTACCCCTCCCCCTCAAAAAAACAAATTTTCCCGGAATACAATGTTTCAAATAAAAGAGATAGATATTTAAATGTGCAGATCGTATATAGCTTAACAAAAATCGTTGGTGCCCATTTCAGAGAAAATCTAGAATAACCGAAAAAAAAACTTCTGTAATGTCACATTACCGGTTGATGAATTTTGCTCGTAACCTTCATGTCAGATGCGCTCGCTGGTAATGGCCTAAAAGGGATACCATGTTTGAGCTACCTGGTTTTTTTTTTATTTTTTAGATATTTTCTACACACACACATACACACACACTGACACAAGGCATTTTTCTTCTCACTTAGGATTAAGAGAAAGTAATAAAGGAATGGAGGCATTCAGTAATATACATAAAGACTCCGGCAAAACGGTGAAAAAATGACGTGGATCCATATGATCGAGGAATATGTACATAAATGTAAAAAACAACGACTTCATTTGGGTGGTGGGAAGTTGCTTATAAAGTACGGTACGGGTATACTAGAGTTATTTCTATACCCGTAGCGTTAAGCTCACATTGTATAGTTGAAAATGACTAAGGTTTCAGTAGACGATCACTCTACAACTTCTACTAAACGGGATGCCTTTTATGTACCGTCCTCGCCGCTATCGTCGGACTTATTATCGTCGCCGATTTTACCGGATGAGGAGAGGTATTAATAGGCCTAAAGTTTACACAACATTATGTAAAAGTGTTAGAAGTTGTGTCCGTGTAACTGGTTGTGCGCAAGATCACCATCATTTTAAGCATTTGAATGTATTAAATTATGATTGTAATAATGAACTGGATATATTTAAGGGTTATTGCCAGCAGTATGGGAAAGCTAGATTATTGAATGTATTGTGGATAATTGATATGTTTGATACACATCACGTAAGACATTTAAATACAGGAAAAGCAAGCAAAAATGATTTCGATAAGTTATCTGGTTACTACAACTCAAAATATAATGAGAAATTGGAAGGTACTGATTATCTATCATTTTCTTGAAACTGTACCTATTATTGATCTATCCGCTGATGGACCTAATTATTTTGAATACTTTTATGATAATCTTCTACTAGAAATGATGTTTGCACAACATCATGGAATCCGCCAAAGACTAAGGATATTGGTGAGACCACTACGGCGTCTCTTAGGAAGAGAGTTGTTACTAGTCGTACTAAAATACGTATTAAGTGGAATCCTAGGTGTGAAACTGTTGATGCACCTGCTTTATTGAATGATTCCATTAATGCTGGCAGATTTTTGACAAAAATTAAAATTAATAAACCGCCTCCATTGTTGTATATAAGGCCATTTAATGCAGAGCATAAATATGAAAATACTAAAGATGACACGCAAATGTATGCATCATATATCAAATAATATATTAAGGATTTTATTCAAATATAAGCGAATGGCAATAGAGGATCCTGAAGTAGAAGTAGAATCCTGGATGAAAAGACATAGAAGTAGATCCTGGTAAAAGAGAAAGTAAAACTATGTTAAGTGGAATTTTTTGAAAATAACAGTTTTAGGCAGTATATGTATTTTTCGAGTGACTCCAGCAAATATTGAACGATCATTTTTGGTCCTATTTGCTTCCAGTGAGATAATGGTTAATCGAGGCTCTTACTATAAAGGAAATTAGTGAAAGTTCCAAGTTGAAAAATGGATAAATATATTTTTTTTCTTTTTTTAATATAAGTAAAAGTCATGAAGTTTGTTCTAATAAAACAAATAGTACACAAAAAAAAAGGTTATTTAATAAGTGAGATAAATCGCAATGTTCTGGTTGGATAATTAATAAATATGTGGACGATCAAAGTAATCCATGAAGCATGACTTTGATATGTAAGTGATGGTCATGTCAACAAGCTAGCACGAGCGTATCTACCCTCACAGCGCCCCTGTCTCGGCAGCAGCCAGAGCATTAAAAAAAAAATAAAACATCAGCAGTCCGAATTAAATGGACGCAGGCTGGTATGTTTTAAAGGGATCTTCTTCAACTGTTAGGGATCTTCTACCACTGACCGTCCTACCCTCACTCCATTCACCTCCAGCTACCCACTTTACCATCGATTAATATTGAATGAATTAAACAATGAATGTGGACGGGTGGTAGGGTGGCAGTACGCGGCGAACGTGAAGGTGAATTTAGTTAAACAACTGTTGCCTGTTGGCTACGCTAGGTATAATCTAATTTGTCAGAGTTAGACTCAGTGGGATAGTGAGAGAGAGGATGAGTGTAATAGTGAGTGGTCTACCAAGTGATGATTTGCATCGTGCCTGGCCACAGTACAACATATGCGACCTCATACTACATCAGCGACATGTGCTGTTGATCCGTATCTGAAACGAGAGTAATCATATGGCACACGCCTACCCTCCACTCTTCTTATCTAAATTGACGTCAAGCCGACCGTGACACCTAACAACACTGTATTTTTAACATCATCGCTTATATATGTATAATTTATAGAAATTACTATATATATTTATTTTTCTTTGTCTCGTATGTGTGAACAAAATATCGCAGGAACCACAAATTTGGTATTCCGTTCAGGTAACTCCACCGCATCCCACACGAAGGTTTTGGGCAAAATCCATGAAGAGGAAGTGCGACTTCACTGAATGTTTTTTGTTCAGTTTTTTGCGATAACTCGAAAATGGCTATAAAGATTTTTTTAAAAACTTCTTATCCTATATACTCGTACAAACATAAATAACTATCACTTTCATTTGAAACTTATTCCCGAGAAAATTAATATTTTAGGGTAAGTTTCTGGGGGACAGTGAAGTAAAGCTTTCCTCTAAACAACTACTTTAATGCAATGTGTGGTTCCACTACCTCTAAAATATTAATATACATCGGAAGCTTTGCTAGAATTCCAATTTGAAGAAATAATATTCAAGGCAAAAAATTCAATACAAGCTTTTACCTCCTCTTCCATAACAAAATTTTTACCTCGTAAAAAATGAGCCATGGCTCGGAATAAGTGGTAGTCCGAAGGAGCGACGTCTGGGCTATATAAGCAGGGGAGGAAGAAGTTCAAACTCCAGCTCATTGATTTTTTGAGGTATCTGACGCAAAGTGAGTGGTCTTGTATTATCTTGCTGCAGAAGAACTTTTTTCTGTTGACTAAAGTGGAGAACTTTTCGACCAGTACAGCATGGACCCTATCCAATTGAACTGAATAGAATTCATATGTGACAGCACGCGCATCGGGAACTAACTCGAAATGCACCACTCCTTCAGAGTTCCACCACAAGCAGAGCATTATCTTTTTCGCAAACTTTTTCCTTCGAAGCACACGAAAAGCATACTGGCCAGAGATAACCCACTGTTTTCGCTTGTGTGGGTTACTAAGGTATATCGCAAATGATGATTGGGTATAAAGTTCATCGCAAATGATGATTCGCTTTATAAATCGAAAATCACTTGGATTTTTAAGAAAAGCTTGATACACTTTTTCTTTATGTGCGTTGTGCTGAAGTGGATCATTCATGGAGGATAGTTCTACAGCTTTTATATAGCATTCCAATGTCATGCAAGTGCCTGGTTATGGTAGGGTGAGACATGCAAGTTTTCAACTGCTTGTTCGACGATCAGCTTCTACTACAGCTTCTCTTAATACAGCTGGATCAAGGAACCATGGATCGACCCTGCCTTATTTTCAAGACTGATAATCTCCTTCCCTGAATGTTTTAAACCAATGCTGTGCAGCATGAATTGACATTGTAAATCTCAACTTTACAAATTTCTAGAGCTTTTTTAAATATTGCTTCGCTCGAATTTTAAAGTTTACTTCACTCATTTTATAATTTTTTAAAATTAATTGATATGGTCAAAACTCGACTAAATACTGTTACATATTAAAAAGTAAATAAGTAACCAGTAACTAGTGACCAGTGACCAAAGTGCAATATCACGCTGTTTGTATAAACAGTTCATTCAACAAAATTTTAAGTTTATTTAGGAAGCCAAGAAAGAGTACGCAAACGTTAGGAACCATTGCATTAGGCAATTATTTCGAAAAAGAGTTTTATTGTGAAATTTGTTGTAGTACTTTTGTTTTTGTAATTTTATTTTTTTGAATTTTAACTTATTGAATTACTCTCATAATTTAGTAATGTATAAATGCAGCTCTGCGTCCTAACATTGAAAGGTTTAGAATTATACTGTACACAATGACTAAGTGATCATCATTGCGCTTATCGCCTTCTATTATGATATTCCCCCCACCGTCAGGAGTAAATCAGATAAGGATTAAAGGAGATTGGCTAATAACTTTTCATCCACAACAGCTTGTGGTGAGTTGAATTAAAGACGCTCGCCTTAGACGTCCCCTGCCATGAATACTGCTAAGAAGGAGGAAGAAATTAGCCCATTGTCTAAAAGAGATAACGCAGGATTAAAGAAGATAGTGGAGGATTTAAGAAACAACATTAAGATTTAAACTCAACAGGGGATCTATTTCTGGGGGGAAAAATAAATTGAATTATTCAGGTCTAAAGTAAGTATTAAGAAAAAAGAAAGACCAACTAAGTAGTACAGGGAACTTAACATTCAAGCTACTTGTGTATTAATAAGTCCAGGTATTTAGTTTTGGTATTGAATAATAATGTTATGGGTTAATGTGACTTAATTTAAAGTGAAAATAATCACTTACCAACGTATTACGAACCTGCGGTAGGTCTTCAAGTGGACCTTGAATAATTCCTCTGTAATGATATTATTAGAAACAGGAGTTATACTGCCTGAAGGCTGGATGCCCACTCTAATATAGGCCACAAGTAGTTCTCGTTTAATTCTTAAAAAAAAAAAAATCTAACTTGTGTTCATATTACTAATTGGATCGTGTAATTATATAATTAATGATATAAAAATTATATTCAACCACTTCCGGATCTGTGTACGTATCGTAAACTAAACAAAAATTTGGAATGAAATTTTTAAAGAAATTTTCTTTACAATTGCAACGTTACAATGTTAGTTGGACTGGCCATTAAAGTGGTGGTGGGGATTTTACTTGTACACCTGAGCAGCCTTATGTGGAGAGTCCAACAAATTTAAGTGCAAATTGAAATATAACTAACTGATAGACCTCCCCCCCCCCAATTTCCCTCTAAAACAATTTCTTCAGAAATATGTTTCAAATAAAAGTGATACGTTGCTACCTATGCGGCAAGCTCTTAAGTTTAAAGAAAATCATTGTAACCGTTTTTGAGAAAATTCCAAAAAACACTCAAAAAACCTATTCTGTAAAATCGCACTGTCGGTTAACCGATTTTCTTCAAATGTGGAATAGTATTTGGAGTTAGAGGGGGAGAAAGTCGTTTGAGTGTTTCAAACGATATTTTTTTACCATAATTCCATTATTATCCTATCCTATAGTATGCAATTCTGACAGTTACTTCATCTTCAGTTTGCTTTAATTTCGTTGCTCTTCGATATCTGCAATTTCTTTTTATCAGTTCTTCTCGGTACTAGATCACTCTACAGAAATGTATAAAAAACGAAAGTTTTATCAAATTACCGCAATTAGCGAATAGAAATCTATGTTACATTTTTTAACAAAAATTATCTCAATATAACCCCATAGTAAAAAAAAAAACAACGTATAAAACGAGAATATAAAATCCATGATAAGTAAATAATGAAATCTAATGAATAGCGTATACCATCTACAACGTATTATATTATTGGTTAGGAATTAATAATTATAAATATTGTTACACACACACTGTAACAATACTGTAATCTTATTGTATGTGTGTGTGTATGTGTGTGTGTGTGTGTGTGTGTGTGTGTAATTGTTTAAAATTGCCAGCATAATTGGACCCACCTGGTCAGTAGAAGCCACAATGTTTAGACGGGTGGGTGGGGGGCGTAAGCTACTACATACCACCTTGTCAGTAATCTCAACGCCTATTATCCAAGAATTTTTTTTTTAATAAATACTCTATTATTAAAGTAGGCAATCTAGTGCTGCTTTTCTAGTTCTAAACTAGTCTCACAATAATAAAATGTTTTTGATAATATATTTCTATTTTTAATTAATGAATAAATGATTAACAGTTGGAAACTTTGGCCATTAAAACGATGTATTTGCGACCGTAACAAATTTCCGAAATTGCGTTTTCACCGGAAATACATGTTTTGCGATCTTCTGAATACGAAAAAAATGTTTTTAACGAATGTTCTATGGGCGTGTGATAACAGAATTTATTTCAAAAACGAAAAGGTCTCGAAACAAAAGCTCAAACTTGGTATTCCATTTAGATACTACCACCGCATCAGACACAAAGTTTTAGGGTAAAATCCATCAACCGGAAGTACGAACTTAATAATGTTTTTTTTCCCGGTTTTTCTTGAAAACGGCTCCAACGATTTTCTTTGAACTTCTTATACCATGTACACACATGGAAACCAATGAAATTAATGAAAGTCTAATTAATGAAAGATTAAAGAAATTAATGATTGTTTCACACATTTTCCTGGGAAAATTAATTATTTTGGGGGTTTCGGAGGGGAACAGTAGCTGTCCCCTAAAGTATCACTTTAGTGAATTATATGATTTTACCTATTTTAGAATTATTACCTTCTTTTACCACTTTAGTGAATTATATGATGCCACTTATATACCTACACGTTGAAATCATTACCAGAATTCCAGACTTGAAGAAAATCTACACGTACAATATTTCAATCTCTAATTTTCCTATATTTAGTTATTTTATTTATTTATTTTTCTACTTTTTTATTTTTATCCAGTTCACTGATCACAATAATTGAACTAAATCAACCTCCGGCATTTGGAAACCATAATGTATGTACTTGTTTTTTTTTTTTTTCTTTTGTATATAAGACAAATTGTATCTGTCTTCTTTTTATTCAAATAAAGTATATTATTATTATTATTATTAAAGAAGGAAGGGAATAGCTAAGTGGTTACCGTACTGGACTCCCAGGCGGAGGACCCGGGTTCGAGTCCAGCTGCAACTCTTATATTTTTTCTTCCTAGGAGCCTCTACATATCACTGTCCGTTGATGGACAGTGCTGTCTGTGACGAGAGAACACTATCCGGAGGCCGGCAGTGCACTGAGAAGGCTCCGGGCGCCAATGACCATAATTGTTGACGCGCCTTAAATTAAAAAAAAAAAAAAAATTATTATTATAGTGAAAGGGATGGTTTTTTTTGGTTGGGACACTGATTTAGTGAATATCGGTATCTTCCAGGCATGTTTTCCAATCACCATCTTCCTCTCATACCCTCCTCCATGAACCAAACCGAAGAAGCGAAATTAAGTTGTGTTTTCTTATCACTCTGTCCTGTAAGGAATCGAACTAGTCGCTACTAAGAGAAGTTCCGAAAGGGAACAGCAACTTAAGCTCACTGTCAATCCTGTATAAAGAGTTCTCATTAGCTGATTTGGACTGCTAGTAAATCCTAGTAAATCAACCTAGTAAATCTGTTGGTTTTGGCTATGGCGCTAGCTAATGCCAGGAAAAAAAAAAAAAAAATCTGTTGGTTGGAGTCGCGTGGATTCGACTTGGATGCAAAGTAATTGTCACAAGTAAAAAGAACAAAGTTGAAATTATAAAACTTCTTCATCCAATTAAGGCTCCAATCATCAAACTAATTATTAATGATTTGAATTAATAAACTATAAAATGGTAATTTTGGTTTAGAGTAAAAATAAAAAATGACTTAATTATTATTACCATATAGTATATAACTTCTTTAAAAAGATGGGCGTCAAACAAACTGGAATCTGTTTCAATAACTTTATTTTAAGTTTATTTTTTTAAGTTGATCTTAAAGGAAAACAAAACTGGGTCACCACAATTAGTTGTAAGTGGTAAATAACTTTTCAATAAAAATTCAGGTAAATTGAAATGAGGAAACTAACAAGTAGGTACTTAAAGAAAAAGAAATAATAATAAAAAAATTTAAATAGATACAGTAAGAACGAACTCCCGAAACGGTGATAAAAAAAATCTTCAAAGCATGTCATTAGTAACAACCAAGCTTTATATGAAGACAATCTCGGTCGGTTGAATAAATTAGAAGGGAACGTAAAATAACTAAATATTAATCTACTTATAAAAGAGATGCCATTCCACTTCCTTTTATGGTTAAAAGCCAAAACGAAAGAGGTTTTTTTTTTAAATAATAAAAAACATAAACAAAAATAGAAAGTATTGAAAAATATTCTAATTATAATTTAATTCTATGACTGCACCGTCTAATCCTTCAAATCTGTTGTTAACGCCCTCTTTAGATTATTAAACAAATAAAAAGAATAATAATAATAACCTTGGATAACTTTAATTTTATTAGAATTGAGAAGTAGAGGGCTAATAATGATTGGATGAAATTTTAATAATTTGTGTAGAGAATACATTAGCACCTAATTGGCTGGTTATTTAAAAATACATCATTCCCACTCTCTCTCTTTATTATTAAATTAATTCTTTTCATAGAAAAATAATTGCCAATTAATTTAAATTCAGTAATCAAATAATCGCTATAATTTTATTCTTTCAATAGAATTTGTTGTTAGAGTAACTGTAGAATAAGAGATTTTTCTAACATTCTGCCATCGGTGCTATCGGTGCTAACATTCTGTGGGCTATCGGAACGTTACAAATTATAAAAGAAAGAAAAAAAAAACGTAGTATATACTGAAACAGCACTTTAGAGAGGGAAATTTGTTATGACCTAAAAGCTTAAGCGGCTATTGTCCTAAGTAAAACACAAACGTCATCAAGGAATTTGAATCTTTCTTTCGGCAAGTATCGACGTAAGAAAGGCAACAGAAATTGAGAAGAAAAAAACAGCACAAATGAAGATGATGAGACTCCGTTTAAGCACAAAACATGGCTGCCACTGTCCAGAGAAAGGAGAGGAAAACAAAGTGGAGAATGGTTTTCCACGAAGAAAAAAACCAAGAATGCATTTTGGTAACAAGCCTAAATAGGAGACCTTAAACCTTGTTGTCCTTCAGCTAATCACAACCATGGGTACCAAAGTTAAACTCAGCCACTCTACTGCTTCGCTTTATTATACTGATTCTTGGCCTAATTTAGTTGGTCTAATAATCAAAGCCAGCAACTACCCTGAAGAAGCCGTTTGTACGTATTATGGGCGTAACGTCGGTTTTCTAGCAAACCACTGATGCAATATCACCCCTCAATGCTTGATAATTTCAAGGGGATTTTATCCATCGCCCGTTGCATGGATCCTTCTATTTGTTTGGCTCTGACCGATTACGGATTTTCATACATCACCAAAGTATCAAAGTTCATACCAAAATTAGTGTAGAGAGTTGACTCTTCCATTTTCTTAAACTTCAAACTTCATAACAAAGCATAATATTCTGGACAAATTTATGAAGTTTTATGGTTGGATTCGCAGAGCTGGAAAGCATCAGAGATATTTTTCAGATGGCCTGCTTAATTTTGTAGTCATCGTCCTGTTTCGGGCGTTCGCCCATCATCAGGATGTTTTGATAAAACAGTGCGATAATACAGAGTTGCACAGAGCAAAATCAGTTTTTACACTGAGTGTATAATAGTGTTGGTGTAGTGGTTATTTGTATGGACTCGTAACTGGGAGGTCTCCATTCAAGACCTGCGTGTAACTGCTAAATTTTATATTCGTTTAAAAAATGTTAATAGTTAACTAGGTGCTTCTGCCTCTTTCACGACACCTAATTTGGCAGTTGGACGATAAGGTCGCCTGGAAAAATACGCATTACTTTAATTTTTCCTTTTTAATTAGCATCTCAAGTTTAAGATTTTTGATCAATAACTTCCTGCCGAATACGAATGGAATGTTTTGCATATTTGGGCTATTCTGTTTACAAACATCCGGGAGCACACAATGACTATTTAAAAAAAAAAAACTTTGCCAGATTCAGGAGTCCTGGAAAACATATATTTCCTGGGAAAACTTAATTTCGACAAATTTAACACGATCGTAAAACTTAGTAAGTAAGTTCTCACCAGAAGTAAGAGGAAGTATTAAATACATTAATTAAAATAAAACATTCCAATATATAAAGAAGCTCCACTTCACCCCCGCCACCACCCCAAACTTTATATAACGTCAAATACAATCAACCATCCTGATGTAAGTCATTCATATTGAAGAGGTAATTAAACACATCAATCTTTGTTATATGACTGTCATATGAATTATATATATTATAGTGTTATGGTGTGAGCGATGATATTCTCTTTTTTTTTAACATTTTATACACATGCACGTGGCAGCAATACGTGTTCATGATTGCCAACAATAAACTGGTCCAACTAATACGGTAATTGCTATTCTGTAGTATAGAGTTACCATATCCGTGGGAGATATTTAAAATAAAATAATCTAGTAACACTAGACTGCTTATTGTCTATATAAATCTGTACTCTATATATGTATATATAAACTGATTATAAGTTCCGTGGGATAATAATGTGTTATAATTATGGATAATGCTATTATTATTAGTTAATGTGAAATATCTTTCCACTATATTAAACTCTCAAAATTTTCCAAAATATTTTCTATTAACTTTATTAATAGAATTAATTTATATTCATCCTGGATTCCTTTATTGTTTTATTTTTGCTTAATTCCTGTCGGATGTTATGGAAACTGATAAACTAAACAGGAAATATTTTCTTCTTACTCAGTCTTACCTCAACCATACTTCTCCAAGTCTGCGATTCCTGACTCCCGTCCAAGATCGTAAGAGGTGACTAAAGTATGTTTAGCCTAACTCTACGTGGCATCTCCAATATGTTGCTTTCTTGCTTTCTCCAGTACTCTTTCCCTTTAGATGGACCCACAAATTTAGCATTTGGGGCGTTATCTATTTATCGGATTCCCTGGACTGTGGGGACATCAGAACCTTCTTTCAGTCAAAAGAATACCCTTTCATAATTCCATCCCACGACCTCACTTGCAGGTACGATATCTTTTGATATTCGACTGTAATTTAGAGGTGTTAAATAAAATTCCTTACCTCTTTTCTTTCTCCATCCCATTTTATCCATCTGTAGGCGGGGAGGTGGAGGTGGCTCTGGAATTAACAAATACCACTGGCTTGTCCTGCCTTTGAGACATTGAAAAAATGGCTCATAAACTACAGCAACTTCTCCAGGGTGGGACTGAGGCACTCCAAGTTTACTCTTGGAGAACTCATTATGCTCACGCATACTGGACTTTGGAGGAGAGAGAGAGGAAAGTGAACTAAGGGCAAGATCTGATGGACGGTTCGGCCTCCTTACTGAAACATTACCACAAAATAAACTCTAAGCAGATCCTTTTTGTGTGAATTTTGAAGACTTTTCAACGGTGGCACTGGATTTCTTGTTTCAAATTTGGAATCGAAGATATCTCACGACATCAAGCCTATCCTAACTCCATGTTGTGTAGACAGAGCGTCTTGTCTGCTTTTTTTCTAATCCCAAGCTAGTTTCCTCTGATGGACCCAAACTATGCACCAGAGCGGTTCTTTTCTTGAATTTCTTTGAATCTGCACCGTGGGAACTTCACAACTATTTCCCAAGAGAAAGTAAAAACCCATCAATTTTCCATTCCACCTCCTTCGACCATGGATTAGAGGTGTTAATCATAACTCCTTATCTTTTTGTTTTTTACTATCCTTTTGCTTTATCTATAGGCGAGATGATCGATAGGGCTCTAGCACTTCACTCATTAATGAGACAGAACTGATGTAGAAGTGTATTCGTGGAACACAATGGGCCTAAGTGCATCTAGTTTCTTTCGGAGGCTCAGAGATCTGGAATGGAATAGATTACCTCAAACCATGAATTCCTGGTGAAAACTTAATTACGAAAATATACGATTGCAATGCTACGAAGGGAGGGTAGATGATTAGAATCACTTCTTTAAAGATCTTGACGTTTATCTGCGATTATTCCAAACTAAAAAACAGAAAACATTTATCCGAACAAATATCAAGTTTGAATATTCTGCGATTTTTCGCTTTTTTGAGTTATGCTGAATACCCACAGACATTTTCTAAGAACTACTCTTTCGGATTCAGGAGACCTCAAAACTTGAATTTCTGGTGAAAGTTTGACACTATCGCAATACTTTCTCTTAGTAGGTTAAGAGAAAGTAAAAAAAAATCGTCAAGAAGCACAAACTTGATATGCCACCAATCTGAATGAAGTCTTCGGTCCAAATCCACAAACAGGGATTGCAACTTTACTGAAAAAATATTTCTTTTTTCATTTTTTTTCGATTTTCTCAAAAATGGTCTTATCATTTTTCTTTAAACTCTGTACACTATTTACAGGCATAAATATCTATGGAAATTTGAAGCTACAAACTTGCGCAAAGCGATTGAGACAATATGGAGGTGTTGCCAAATAATGTATTCATATTTCCGTTAATCACGTATAATCCCCCGGCCACATTTATTTATAAGAAAAACAAGGCTCAATTAACTATTTAGTAAACATTGCAAGTTGGAAGAAACTTTGGCAATTAATTTTATAATAATCGCATTTAAAAAAAAAGTCATAATAGGGATGACTCTTTCATACTAGATATATTTGTTTTCTTTAGTTTAGATTAGGATAAATTTAATTTTAAATATTTAACACATTAATCATTAATTAATAATAGAGCCAATCTATGCTAATTACTGATTCAGCACAAATGTGAAAGACCAATCTAATTAAACATTATGTTTTTATAAACACCTACACAGGAAAACACATACAAACATAATTAATTAATTGCATAATACAATAAATAAATCACGTACGAGTATAATAGACATTATCAAAATAGAAAAAAAAAAATTAATAATAACCACTTAATAATTTAAATCTAATCATTTTTGCAAGAATTGTTTGATCTATCAATATTTATCCGGATATTATAAGGCAACTTCTTCTTTTGTAACTGTTAACTAAAAGAAAATAGTAAACATTTATATTTACACAATAATAAATCCTAAACTTGAATATATTATATTTATATTTATAATGTAATAAAACATCTTTATTACCAGTCTTGACCACAGATTTATTACCTAGAGTCATGGCAACATGCTCAAAAACAAAAAAATAAAATAAAAAAAATCAGAAACAATAAATAAATAAAAAAAGAATGTCAATTTTGACTATATTTTATTTATTATGTCAATAATAAATAACTCGACAAACTGTGGTTTTAAAATTAATACACTATGTAGCTTTTTTTTTTAAATTTTTTCATATTTTATTTGTAATTAATATTTTTAATACAGACAACGACTTTATTTAGCAACAAATTAATTTGGTTTTATTTATTTATTTAATTTTATTACTTAATTTTTTCCTTGTCAGATTTCTATGGATTATCGTCTGTAAATCATAAAGGGACAATGATTGTTAACTGCCTAAGCTTTAACGAAGTTGGAAAGACCGCTACGAATGTTAAAAACTTTAAGGCGAACTATGACACGAAGAAATATGTAGCGTAATTGGTCAGAGTAGATTTGGTGGATCACTATGGAAACTTACAATATACCGACGATAGAACTGTTTTCAAGGGCAACGAGAAAGACAGAGGAAGAAAGGAGTGAAACACAAAATCATATGAAACGGCAGTGTAACAGAAAGATGATATATTTAAGGTATCTAAAGGAGATAAAAATGGAAAAATCCAGCTGCTGCAGCAAGATTTCTGCATGATAGACAGGCAAAGCAGATGATAAATATTCAAAAATATCACAAAGGATACGTCCTATAATTTTAATACATTAAAGTTTATTTATATATAGAGGAAATACAGGAATGATTTCTGCAATAATATAGGAAATTCCCCTAATTCAATTCCCTAATATCCAGTGTAGTTTGCGGAAAAAGGACATTCCATTCAAACGAGTTTGATAATCCAGATCTAATAACTCAAAAATCCTAAGGTTACGTCCTCAGGATTGAGTTATTACTAGTATTTGACTAGTGGTAAGGAACCAAGTTTTACGCCATCTAAAGCCCCTATGAGCCCGGATAGGCTACTCCAAAGAAAGAACAAGATGCTGGATCTAGAATAAAAAAAAAAATCCAGATCCGCACCTAATCCATGTAAGATACACAGTCGTTCTAGAAAATCATCTTAAGGGGAAAATACTCTAAGCTTCTCCTGGAGAAGTTATCTCTCTTTAAGTAGCAACATTCTCACTGGATATTGTACTATCTTCGATCATGAAGATGGTTCCGGAGCCAACTGCCGCTAAGTCGACATGGTAGATTATCTGGTAAAATTGTGGAAGCGAGATTTGGAATTAGAGAGTTTGAGCAGAAAAGAGGAGAATTATAGAATTAGAATTTCCAATATCTTCATTTTCGCTGTTTCTATAACTCACAATCTTTTTCCGACAAATGGTTCTGCTGAAACTAATCTCTCCACGCAATTCAAGCAATCTGTCATCAGAGGAATGGATGTTTTTACATCATAATTTTCACTGGAAGGATCCGACCAGTTGTCAGTCTTGTTCATGAAAGACAGCAACAATGTACAATTATCCTGTACGAATCTTTAATCAGCGCCTTTACCTGTAACAACTACTGAGCAACTAGCGAAATCCTCAACTACCGATTAAGACCGCCGACAAGCCACTAAGTTAAGAGAGAGAGAGAGAGAGAGAATGTCAGCTGCTGGTTCGTGACCAATCAAGGGAAGCGAGGTGCCAATTTTCGCCAACCTGTGCGCCCCCTGCAGTGTTAAGTGAATAAAAATGAAAACGTACATTACTAAGATAGCACATATGGTAAATTTGAAGTGGATTCTCATCCTGAAGGTGTATATATTACTTTGGCGAATGTCATAATATTTTAGGATGATGTCATAATCCTAATAGTATAATAATTATACTATATAATTATGCAAGTTTGTAGACATTGCAAACCATAAATAAATTTCTATTTCTGTATTTTGTTTGTTTGTTTGGCCATTTGTTTTTTTTTAGTTCAATAAAACAATATTGAAATGAATAAAATAATCTTATGCGACCAATGTTTTGAACTTTGTTTTTTAAGTTATAACAAATTAACTAACGTCTATAATTATTCATTTTTATTGCAAAAAAATTAATATAGCAATAAGAAATAACATAACAGTTGCATTTTAAAAGTTATTAATTATAAAAAGAAAAACTTTTCTGAAGCACTCACACATGACTTTTTCTTATGTAATGAACTTGAGGAGGGGAAGTGATTAGGTGCTGATTCAGTCATGATTCAATCCAATCCACGTCTGTTCCTATAATGTTCCCTATGGCCATACTTGTAATCTTCCTCTTTCCTCATACAAGTCGTTACCGTGGAAATCTGTCCAGCTATTCTTACATTATTCCTTGTAATCTATGATGAGTTTTCAGGCCAACAGGAGATCGGCCTGTCTTGCCTATAACCTGCTGGAGGGGATGGATGCCTTTTCAAAGTTGGCAAGCCAAATTTGTTGTGGTGGTTGGTTCCTCAGAGCTGGAAAGCATCAGAGACATTGGTAGCCTGCTTCATTTTGTGGTCATCGACCGGTTTCGGGCGTTCGCCGATCTTCAGGATGCGTTTTTCAGACAGTGTGACAACACAGACTCGCACAGAGCAAAGTTAGTTTACACACTCCAAATTTCCCATTCGGAGTAGTCTCCTACGGAAGGTTGGATATGTATTATAAGAGCATGCTGTATGTGTAGCGCATATCCAACGTGTAACTGAGCTATGAGTCGCCACTCCCCAAGTGATGCTTGCATCAATCGCCCCTTGCGGAAATTATTATTATTATATTATTATGTGGGTAGGTACCAAACCCTATGCTATCCAAAGCCCATATAGCTATCCCCAAAGAAAAACAACAACAAATGTCTAATAGAAAAATCCACAGTCGTATCCGCATAAATCGGGCCTTAACCATAAAGGGGGAATAGTGCGGATTCCCAACTCAAGCAGTCTGTCTAGCTTTCACAAATTTCTTCGTCAATATATTGAAAACGTTTAGTTAATACCCAAAGTTTGAAGAGCATTTGTCAATTACAATATTTTTGTAATAATTTTACCAAGAGAAAGTTGGCGTGAATGGTTCACATCACTTTTTCATTGTTTTGAAATTCTTCCTAGTTTCTTTAATTAAATAAACCATAAAACTTTGATGTTCTCAGAACAACCAAAATATCAACTCAAAAATTTACCAAATTCTTTAAAATAAAATATTATACATTCATATATTCATTTTTAATAACTTATTAAATATCATCCATGAATTTTGATAAATTGAAGTTTAATAATCTAAACATAAAAAATTAATAAACATTAATTTAATTACATCGTTGATTTGTTATTTTTAAAAATTATTAAATAGCTTTAAACATGTACAAGACCAAGGACAATTTTTTTTTTTTTTTAATAGGCCACCTTGCCTTGAAGGATTGTTGGAAAATAATTACAGTTTACAATTTGGCACCTCAATTTTTTTCTTTTAAATTAAAGTTTATGGTTTTTATTACTTTGCCTTGTAGATATAATAAGTTGTTAACAGGCACAAAGTATTATAATTTACGATATATATGTATATAACATATAAGTGTTAATTAAAAGGAGAAAAAAAGTATATGTTTATAAATATATTGTATGAAAAATACATATAAACGATTATATATCGTTTTGGAAACCATCTTCAAATTAATATGAATAAATTATTATTTATAATTTGATTGAAGCAATGAAATTTATGCATAAAGGATAAAATGACTGCTTTGTCTTTTGAACATAAACAAATTAATTAATTTGTCTATTCTTACAACGTGCAAGCACAAAATTATGAAATTAAGTTTCTAACGGAAAACGTGTTTCGAGATTCGTTGAATGTGACGCAGTATTTTTAGGTTAAAATAAGCGGGAGATATTTTGGTAAGTCACCTTCTTTCTACAAGGCTACCCTTTTATTCTAGATGCCAGATTATTTGGGAATCTAGATAGGAATTGGATAGGATGGCCAAACGCCATTCGACGTTTTTTTTTTCCCGTTTCTTTGGATCCAGAATCCATTAAAATTCCCCATTTGGACATATACCTCCGTTCGGTTCTTCCAGACAAGGACAGCCTTTACTTAAGCATACATCCCAATGATAGTGATCCGCTTTTATAGACTTCGTGAAAGAGAATTGGAAATACCTGTTCACTTGATGACAAGATTGTGGGGGTTTATAAGGATTTTTGTTTGAGGATTTTTGGTCCGAACGGGGTATGTGTTTGGATGAGCTTAGGTTGTTTCCTCATTAAGATAATTGCCCTATTTGATAGGATATACTACTTCTAATTTAACCGTATCAAATTTTCGAATTTTTAAGTTTTCACCGGCAATTCCAAGTTTGTAGGAAATTTGTTATATTTAGTACTGCTGTATGTGATAGACGTGTCAATGTTTCACACCTGATTTTTTATTTTTACTTCCGCTTACGCCTTCGTAAGAGGAAGTATTGCG